>ML661891.1:6857676-7017840 GCA_007570785.1 Antilocapra americana | reverse complement strand
ACACACACATACTCTCACATACACACACACTCACATGCACACTCACATACACACACACACACTCTCACATACACACTCACATACACACACACACTCTCACACACGCACACTCACACACACTCTCTCACATACACACTCTCACACACTCACACGCGCGCACACACACACACTCTCTCACATACATACTCACACACACACACACTCTCTCTCTCACACACACTCACACACACACTCACATGCACACACACACTCTCACACACACACATACTCTCACACACTCACACACACACACACTCTCTCTCTCACACACTCACACACTCAAGCACACATTCTCACACACTCACACGCACACACACACACACTCACACACACACACTCTCTCACACACTCTCACACACACTCTCACACACACACTCTCACACACGCACACTCTCACACACACACTCTCTCACACACTCTCACACACACTCTCACACACACACTCTCTCACACACTCACATGCACGCACACACACATACTCTCACATACACACACACTCACACACACACACACTCTCACACACTCACGCACACACACACCCCTTGGAGGACAGTGCAGAGTCTCAGGCAAGCTCTGTGCATGTGGCCTGCTGTGTGCCACTGCCCTCTCCTATGCCCAAGATGACTGTGAGGAATATAAAGGGTTCGTCCCTTTCCTTTTCCCCGACAGGGTCTTGCAGCCCTCCCCTCGATGCAGTTTAGAGAAATGATCTCTTGGGAAGGAGAAGGCCCAGGCCACATATTCCCCCAAGGACTGTTTATCAGCCCATCTTTTTCTGCAGTTCCAGGCAACAGGAAGCTGCAGTCCTGTTCTATGAGGTGGACTGTCTGAGAGTCCCCTGCTTACAGGGACCAAGCAGAAGGGCCCACCTGCAGGCCCCGGGCCTGTGGACAGCTCCAACAACTGTCCCTCTCCCAAAGAACACACCGACACCTCATCTTAGGAGGTTTTGTTGACAGAGAGCAGCATCAGCCCATGCTAGGCCTGCCCATAAACATACAAGCCCTGCAGTGCCCTGGCTGCGGATAGCCGGGTGATCAGATCTTGCTGGGGGAAGATCCTCTGCCTGAGGGCACACCCACCCGGTGCCAGGGGATGGGCCAGGTGCTCCCAACATGGGATCCCAACTCATCCTGAGAGTCAGACAGAACATTTCACAGAGGAGGAGCCTGGGGGTGGCAACTGGGCCTGGAGTCTCCTTAAAGCTCACCCTTTAGCCTCAACTATCAAATACCCATTTTAAAAAGTTTTGTCTCACCTAACAAGGGACCAGAGGGCCTCTAAGGAGAGGATGTGAGAAATAGAGATTGCAATGGAAAGAGAGTGAACCAGCCATCTTGGGTTGAATTCCACCAGTCCTTATTGAGCAGTTATTGCCTGTCTAGTCCTGTGCTAGATAATCCTGGAATGCAGAATAAAGCCCTCGAGGAATGCATGGCTCTCTGACTGACTTGCTGTAAGTCAGGGTGACTGTCAAAGCCAGTGAGATCATCTGCAACGCTTCGTGAAGTACAAATTGATATAATTTACATAGTTTTTACTATTTAAAAATAATCATTAACAAAGTATTCACAAAACACTTTCACACATGTTGTTATTTTATTGGTGCCTCACAACTGCGTTGGGAAAAAAAGAAAGGCATGAATTATGTCCATCTTACAGATGCCCAAAGAGCACAGTGCCCCCTTGTACTACAGCTCAGAGACTTAGGTAGCTTCATCATCACCAGGCAACTTGTTAGAAGTGCATATTCCCAGATTCCCAGACTTCCTGAATCAGGTGAGACCCAGGGATCTGTGTTTTAACAAGCCTACGGGGGTGATTCTGATGCATGCAGATTCTGCAGGTTCTGCTTCAGTCCTGGGTGGGGCCCAGGATTCTGCATTTCTAACCAGCTCCCACATGATGCCAGTGCTGTTGGCCCACAGACAGTACACTACAATAACTGGAATCACCTGGAAGATTCATTCAGATGCAGAGTCCCTGGCCCACTCCCTTGAGAGCGTGATCCTGCAGGCCTGCCATGGGGCCCAGGAGCCTGAATTTCCACAGACACCCCAGATGATGCCAAGACAGGGCTCACACTTTGAGGATTCGTGCTCTGGAGTTCAAGCTTGCAGGCCTCCACCCCAGCTTCATTTTCAAAGGTTTTCCTCCTCCACTCCCCATCTCCACTGGCCCTGAACCACCCATCTGATCTCTTGCCAAATCATGGGTTAAGGGGTGTGAGTGGGAGGCCATCCCTGAGCCAGCAGGGCCCTCGGTTCCTCAAAATAGGTCAGGAGTCTGGCAGAGACCAGGCGCAATGGCTGCAAATAGAAACCATCTGTTGGGTCTGTGCTTTGAGCTCTACCGCCCCCTCCCTCCCTGGGCAGAGGAATATAGAACTCAGAACCCCAGGAGAGGGTGGGTGCTTCCTTGGATGGGGCCTGCCCACCCCAGACACTCTCTTCAGGTCTGCCTGCAGGGGAGAGATGGCAGCGCCATATCTAAGCCCCACATCCGTTTACCCCCCACCTTCCCACAAGGAGGCTTACAGTGTGTAGATCGGTCATCAGGTGACCTTGCTGTGTGACCTTGGACAAGTCATTTCCTCTTTCTGAGCCTCAGTCTGTGAAATGAGAAGCTAGATTTTAGTGGACCCAAGGGTCCTCTTCTGCAGTGGCAGGCTATGGTTCTATGAAAGCCTTTTTGTGTCAGGACCACACGTAAGAAAAGTTGGGTTCATAGGGGGGCAGATACTTCCTTCTCCTTGCTTTCTGCCCAGGTTGGATCTTACAAGTTGGAATCTGGGCCTGCAGATTCCCATAAGGAGATGGTCAGGTTTTCTGTTCTGGGGGCTTTTAGAGGCTCTAAGGGGAAGTGACAGGGTCCCTCTTCCTTCTTCCTGTGTTCTTGTTCCTGTACTCATTCACATATTTAGTAAACATTCATCAATACTATATTAAGCCTAAAGGTAAGCCCAGGAAAGAGAATGAAGGATAAGACATAGTTGCTGCTCTCAGTAACATCCAGTGTGGTTGGGGAGCAAACACGTAAAGTAAGAGACCAGTGGCAGGTTTTATTTTCTTGGGCTCCAAAATCACTATGGACAGTGACTATAACCATGAAATTAAAAGATGCTTGCTCCTTGGAAGAAAATCTATGACAAACCTAGACAGTGTATTAAAAAGCAGAGACATCTCTTTGCTGACAAAGGCCTATATAGTCAAAGCTATTGTTTTTCCAATAGTCATGTCACTGCTAGGAAGTAGTCAAGAAAGTCCCTCAAGAAGGCTGACTACCAAAGAATTGATGCTTTCTAACTGTGGTGCTGGTGAAGACTCTTTAGAGTCCCTTGGACAGCAAGGAGATCCAACCAGTCCATTCTAAAGGAAATCAATACTGAATATTCATTGGGAGGACTGATGCTGAAGCTGAAGCTCCAATACTTTGGCAATCTGATGCGAAGAGCTGACTCACTGGAAAAGATCCTGATCCTGGGAAAGATTGAGGGCAAGAGGAGAAGGGAGTGACAGAGGATGAGATGATTGGATGGTATCACTGACTCAATGGACATGAGTTTGAGCAAACTCTGGGAAATAGTGAAGGACAGGGAAGCTTGGTGTGCTGTAGTCCATGGGGTTGCAAAGAGTCAGACACGACTTGGGGACCAAACAACAAACAAGAGACCCTTATGTCAGGTCTGAGTTCAGATCTCAGTTCCTCCACTTCAGTGACCTTGGGCAAACTTAGAGATAATAATTGCATCTTTTCCTTGGGGTTATTGTAAAGATTACAGGATGTAATGAATGTCAAATGTTTGGGTCACAGTCCGCACTTAATAAACATAAGCTATTGTTATTAGTCTGATGAGCTAGAAAAAGGGGAGCCCAGGACAGAATCTGGGGACTTCAGAATCTGGCAGCTGCCCAGCTCAGGAGTCATCTCAGGGGAAATGGGACGCTCTCCTGAAGAGCTTGGAGCGGAGGAGGCTGGCAGCCTTCTGTTCACATGTCCACCAGTCCTGCCCAGCAGATCAGGAAAGGCTGCGGGGATTCAGGGCGGAAGCCTGCTCCTGGAATAGACTCCATATCTGGCTGGACTTGTGTTGGGTGATGGGCAGAGCGCAGTTTCCGTGGATGTTTGATCTGAACCTTCCATCTGCAGTCTGTGGAGCAGGCGCCACCCCAGCTATGTTCATTCCTGCTTGACTTTGATCTGCTCCCTGATGATGTGAGGCAGAAGGTGGAGCAGAACAGGGCAAGAAGCCCCTTTTCATGGTTGAGAAGATTGAGGGGTTTGCCCAAGAGGCTCTGAGAGTTGGCCTGGAACCTAAGAATTCCGAATTTGCTAGGGATGGAGAGAAAGTCAGTGCGGTGGCTCCAGATCCTGGCCTTCTGTGGTCCCTGTGCACCCTGGCCAGAACTCCCCAGTGTTGGAGGTTCTGTTGGATTCTCTTCTAGGATGTGACTTTCACGGGCTAATTGATATCCTCCTAGCACCATGCAATAGAACTGTTTGCAGTGATGGGGATGATCTGTAATCTGTGCTGTTCAGTATGGCAGTGGGTCAGCCTCCGCTGTCCTGCACCCCTGCTGAGATCGCTTGTGCTGTGGGGCACAGAGAATCCAGAGGCAGACCCTTGAGGGACTCCTGGATCCCTGGAGGCTCAAACCCAGAGGATTCAGAAAGAGAGCTTTTAAGCAAGAACACTCGTGGTTCAGCTTTTTCATGCTAGAAATTTCTTGAGTGGCTTCAAAATCTTTTCAGACATCCTGGAAGCCAGTGAGAACCCAGTAAGACTATTAAATGCCAGAGCTGGGAGGGTGAGCCATTTCCTGTAGGGGAAGAAGCAGAATCTACCAGAGGGTCCCTAGTGGGTTAGTGGCTGAGCCAGCTGGAACGTGGGTTTCTGGCCACTTCCCTCATGCCAGAGGTTCTCAAATTGGATTCCACGGTGCAGTCCCAGGACCATTGCTGGAAGGTGCTCCCAGTTTCCTGCTAGATTTGAATGCAAACAGTTCCAGCTTTGCCCATTTTACATTTTGGAGTTCTGAGTCATATTTTATTTAGAGGAAGTGTTCTTCTGCTTAAAAAAGATCCTAGCTTTTCATTTCACAGAGGAGAAAACTGAAGACAAGAGTCCACCAGTAATTACTACCTGACCTGACAAGCTTCTCAGGGCCCTGGGCTGATCTACTTCTTCTCCCTCCAATCTGAGAACACGTGCTGTGTTCCTCCCATGTGTCCAGTCGTGGGCTCTAGAAAGCAAAGCTGGCTCAGAGATGGAGGAAGACCAGCTGACCAGCGATTCCTTGTGAACCCAGAATGTTGTGGGCGAATTCAGCAGAGATACTGATGCTAGTGTCTGTCGTTGATTAAAGTGGCATACCTTTTGCAAAGCCTCTGTCCCTGGTGTCCCCAGGTGTCCCATCCTGATAGGGATTTCAAGATGTAGGTGTGGCTGATACCCACATTTCATCGAAATGGACACCAAGCCTGGAGAAGGAAGGTGCCTTATCCTGGGTCACATGGGTGATGACCCAGACAAGACTGAAGATATCAGCCTTTCTCTGAAGGTGCAGGAACAGGGCGTGGCTCTCCCACAGATCCTGACGGGCTGCCCCTTGGGAACAAGTATCCAGTGGTCGCCAGGGCAGATCCTGAAGCCTCCTGCACCTCCCCTACTGACAACTCTCCCCAAGGATGTAGCCCGAGCTCCCCACCCCACCCTAGTTAGAGATGAGAACAAAAACTACCGCCATGTATTTTTTTGTGTGTTCCAGTTAAAGGACTGAATTTTAGTCATCGTCATCTAGAAAGTGCACCTGCTGGTCAAAATGCATCATTTTGGGGATTGGAGGACAGGATACAGTTTGTCTCCATGTGGAGTGTTCATAACAATTATCTCAGAGAAGAAAAAAGCCTGCCTCTATTTCTTAAGAGGCTATAAGGGCCATTCAGCTGCAAAATGAATACTTCTTCCTTCCAGGCCCTCCCCTCTCAGAGGGAGACCAGGATGGCCCTGGGCCCAGGAAGAGGCCACCAGGGAGCAGGCCCGGCAACCACGCACATCTGGAGGCCAGAGCTTTTCCCTCCCTCCTCCAGACCCTGGGCCCAGCCCAGCCCCCTCCTTCTCCTGCCAGAGCCCTGCCTCCCCAAGTGAACACTTAATTGAGGTCAGAGTCTCTCCCTTACAGGAGAAGGAGAGAGGGTGGAACAGGCATGTGATAAGCGTCACCCCACTCCATGCTGGATACCTTGCCAGGCACTTAGCATTTGGTCACGTCACTGCATTCAGTGATTTGGACGACATTATTTGGCACTTTGCAAATAAAGAAACTGATGCTCAGAGAGGTTGAGTAACTAGTCTGAAGTCACACAGCTAGCAAATAATAGCCAAGATAGAAACCTTTGGGGCAGTGCCCCAAACCCTGCCCCCATATAGTTTCTTTACACTTTTGTATAGTGCCCTGTATTGTATGAAAAAAACAGGGAGGAGTAATTAATAGCTTGGGTGGACAGGCCAAAAAAGACGATGAGTATTGTGTCGGAAAGAATATTAAACTGTTAGAAGTTCCTTTTTTCCCTTAAGCACTCTATCCAATTACTTCATTTAATTCTTATTATAACTTATTGGGCAAATAACATAATTGTTTCTGTCTTACAGCTACAGAAGCAGAGATTTAGATCAGTTTAGAAACTTGCCATTAAGTGATGGAACCAGGATCTGAGGTCACTCACGTCTTTAAAAGAGTCAGAAGTTCTTGACAGAGGGCCCGGCTCTGTGGCTTTCACAGCTTATGACTTTGGGACAGCCTCTTAATCTCCTCAAGCCTCAAATTAGTCACATATCTACCAGATATTTTCAATGGGACTGTAATACCCATGCAGCTCTGCCCGCTGCACAGCTGCACTCGGGGGCAAACGAGGTGATGTGGAAGTGGTGTCTGGGGAGCGTAATGGAATTGGTCGCCTTGCTGATACTGTGCCGTCCATGGCAAGGGACTCATTAAACCCCATCTTGAGCACTGTACTGAGTTCAAGAGGCCTTGGCATCCTGGTGACAAGAAGCCCAGAGGGGATAGGGCTGTGTGACCAGAAGGACAAACACTATAAAGAAGGGCTTGGGTCCAGAGCCCTCAAGGGCTGAGCATAAGGACCAGGCCCTCATCCTCTGGCCAGGAGTTGGGGTATGAGCTGAAAATTCAAAATTTCAATAATTTGAAGTCACAGCCCTGGGGTGAGGTTCATCCCATTGCATCCAAGGAACTGGGCAAGGGTGCCTGCACTTGGCCCTTGCCCTCCCAACCATACCAAGAGATTATTCAACCAGGATCCCCAGAAGACTCCTGCTAAGTCCAGGCCCAGGCCTGGGGTGGAGGGGCTCTGCAGGGCCCAGAAGGAGTAGGATGATCACATAACCACAGTCTAATAATGGGAGAGAGAAAATATTCGTACCTTAAAATAAGTGACTGTGCACTAATCAGCAATGTGAGGAGGCCAAGGGGGGATGCCAAATGCCACGAGAACTGTTGTCATTCTGTCACAGCAACCCAGATGGGGAGACATTGGAATCTGTGTTACAGAGAAGGAATGTCACTGGCCGGGGTGTCCTCTGACCTGGGACTGTCTGACCCCAGCCCTCCTCTCTGGTGCCACACAAGGTCTATTTGATGGGTGCTAGAAGGCCATCTAGTCCCATCTCTTGTTCCACTTTGCCCTTAACCAGAGGTCATGTACCTGAACCTTGAATCCTCCGAGGGATGGGAGGCTCATTACCTGTCATGATACCTTCATTTTTCTGTTTCAGGCAGCTCTCACCATTAAGAAAGTCCTTTGTCTTAGGGAGCTCCGATGTATCTCAGTCTTGTGCTGATTGCTCCTGGAAGATTCAGAGAGAGTGTGTGTGTCCCGCCCTCACTAGAACTAGCTTTGGGGAATCCACCAGGATCTGGGCTGAGCTTGAGGGCTAGGGGCAAAGGGCAAAGGGCTAGATTTTCAGGTGGCCTCTTGGCTGCCACACTGATCTCCCTTTGAGGTCTGGGTAACTCCTTCAGTCCCAGCCTCAGCATGGCCTCCTCGCTCTGCAGAAGAGGGAGGAGGCTTTTCCGTTGCCTGCCTGCACACCCCTGCATCTGACCTCAGAATGAAGTCAGCCCCTTGGTAAGCGCGGGTGGAGTGCTCAGACCTCTGGGACCTCCGGATGCTCCGCTTTGGCTCACAGTGTCTGCCAGTGCCTGATTCGGCCTCCCAGGTCCTCCAACGGTCTGTTCACTACCCTCTAGAACATACACTCGGCACTGGCCAGCTGCCCTCACTGCCACCAGCTCAGCCAGGTGCATGCCCACAAGTTCCCTCTGTCCCTTCCTCCATATGCTCACCCCCCACCCAAGCCAGAGATTAATAACAGGGGCATCTTTAATGTGAATTATATCAAAGCTTTACGTTTGACTCCTCAACTTTATAGGGAATCCAAGAATGGCTTTGAAGAGACCACAAAGCGACATGAGACAAATCGCTAGGACATTTTCTTCTTCTTCTTCTTTTTCTTCTCCTGTGTTTTAAAGTCTTTATTGAATTTGTTATGAAATTGCTTCTCTTTTATGGTTTGGTTTTGTAGCCCCAAGGCATCTGGGATCTTCTCGCCTAGAGATCAAACCTGCACTCCCTGTGCCAGAGGTGAAGTCCAGACCACTGGACCACTGGGGAAGTCCCTCACTAGGACGTTTTCTAAGACTACTGACTTGGTGTGTTTAAAAAGTCAGTGTCACTTTAAATTTAAAAAAAGTAATGGGAGTGTTCTAGATTTAAAGGAGGCAAAAGAGAGATCACAACCAAATGAAATATATGGGAACAACACAGTTCCCAATCCTGGTTCAAAATATGGAATAGCTATAAAAGGCATTTCTTTGATTTTTAAGGCCATACATCGTGGCATGTGGAATCTTAGTTCCCTGGCCAGGAATCAAACTCTTGCCTCCTGCAATGCCAGCATGGAGTCTTAACCACTGGACCGCTGGGGAAGTCCCTGTAAAAGGTATTTTGAAGAATTTTGGATATTGGCTGGGTGTTAGATGGTATTGGGGAATTGTTAATTTTCTTAGATGTGGTAATGATGATATGCTCATGTAGGAAACTGTCCTCCTTTGTAGGAAATCCAGGCTCATGTAATAAGAGGGCAGGAGTCATGATGCTGACAGCTTCGTTTCAACTAATTCCACAAAACTAAAAAAAAGAAAGGAAGACAGACAGGCACACAGAGAGAAAAAGAATTGTGACAAAATGTTAATGTGAATGAACCTAGGTGGTGGGTGATTACTGTACTATGCCCCCAACTATTTTTGTTTTTTGAAGTATTTCATAATAAAAAGTTGGAAAAAACATAATCAGGTCTGCAGAGTCAGAGCAGGTTCCAGTGAATCGTGTGCGTGTTCACTGTCCGATTTGGGCTGGGTCTGTTTCCCATTCTGTACCACAAGGATGTCGTAATTCCCACTTCTCGGGGGGGCTGCGGACAGTGCCTTGGGCTCTCTCAGTGTCCCATGCTGGCAGATACCCCCACCTCTGTGAAGCCTACCCCAGTGCCCTCTGCTTCCCTGGCCTCTCACTACTTTTCAAGCATTGATTCATCTCCTCCAAAGGCTCCTAAGATATTTGAACTCGGGGTCTGTGTCTGACGCTTTCCAGACACCTCTCAATCGACTGGGTCCACAGGAACAGTGGTGCAATCTAATCTTGGATGGGATCTTGTATCTATATATCTCTTTTTGTTTCTTAAAGTCACCACATAAAGTCAGAAACTATGGTTCTTGTTTTAGAACATCTCAAGGAGGCAAACTGTTTTTCCGAGGCTAATAGGAGTTAGAATGGGGAGTGAAAATCCAGAAGTGCAGACTCCCAGTCCAGCACTCTGTCAGGCACGCTCTCTGTGGCTTCATGTGGGGTGAAGGTACAGGTCCAGTGATAAAGGCTCCCTGGCTTCCTTCCCCTAATCCTTCCAAAGGTCCTGCAGAGAGATCAGCCCCAGTCTACCAACTGATGGGGGAGAAGCCAGTGCCAGGCTTGCTGCAAATGCTCTCTGCTTTTCCCTGGATGCAGGCTGGAGCTGATCCCAACAGAGATTCTCTCTGCTGGACTTTTGGAAGGGTAGGGAGATTCAAGTCAGACCTTGAAGGTTGGGCAGGGCAGAGAAAAGGGCAAAGGACTTCCAGACCAGATCTGCGCCTACAAGGAACAGGAGATTGGAATGAGCAGGCTCCTTTCTCTTTGGGAGGACTGTGGAGTCTAGAATGTTCTACCTGAAAGACAGAGTGATTGCCAGTACTCACATATCAGACAAAATTTCTTCCAGGACCATGTACCACCCATACTATATTTTTCATACTGTATTTTTCTTTGAATTAATTCATTATTTTTAAACTTAGCTTTCTTAGCACTTATATCTATGAAATCGTGGATTTGGCATGTAAGTTACATGTTTTTTTCTAATACAAATTAAAATAAACATATGAGGGACTTCCCCGGCAGTCCAGTGGTTAAGCGTTTGCCTTCCAATGCAGAGGGTATGGGTTCGATCCCTGGTTGGGGACCTAAGATGCCACATGCCTTGCAGCCAAAAAAACAAAACATAAGACAAAAGCAATATTATAACAAATTCAATTAAAAAAAACTTTTAAAAAAAGTGGCCCACATTAAAAACATCTGTAAAAATTAAATAAATAAAAATAATCACCTGACTAGTAAAATTAAAAACTTCATCTCATGTAAAGGAACATGATAGTGACCACCTGGGACTGCAATCAGGGCATCGCTGATGGAATCCTGTTGAGGATCAGGTCAGAAGGGCTTGCCTAAGGTCACACAGCCCGAAGTGTGCTTGCCTCTCCAGCAGGACTTTGTCATGAACGGTCATGGGCAGAACTCAGCAGAGAGAGGTGGGAAGGGACAGTGTGGGCAGAGGCTGGGAGGTGGGGAGGGGTGGAGGGGAAGGCAGGGGCCTGAGGGAGTAGAGGACAGAGAGCTGGCAGGAAGAGGGTTTGCCTGAAGAATCCCTGGGATTCTCCTCATTGGATCTGAACTTCTTCCTTCAATAAAGAGGCCTTTGTGTATGAGCTCCTGGCTTTATTTAAATCAAATGCAAAGTTCTGTTTTCAGGCAAATTCCCAGGGCTGGTTTCCTGATTCTGCGGTGGTTATTTCCTTTTGCCTCCCATCCCCTTGGGAATTTCATCTGAAGCCATTTCTGTCCTGAGATGGGTTGGGAGACTCAAGGCATATTGGGAGACTGGACAGGAAGAGCAGGGGGTGGATGATGCAGATAATGGCGGGGTCGGGTCAGAAATATGTTCACTTTTTTTTTTTTTACATTTTTAAACATTTATTTTTGGCTGTGCTGGGTCTTCGTTGCTGTGCAGGCTTTTCTCTAGTTGTGGCGAGTAGTGCCTTCTCTTCATTGTGGTGTACGGGCTTCTCATTGCAGTGGCTTCTGTTGCTGGGCCCGGGCTCTGGGGTGTGCAGACTTCAGCAGTTGTGGCTCCCTGGATTAGTTGCTTTGCAGCATGTGGGATCTTCCCGACTAGGGATCGAACCCACGTCTCCTGCTTTGGCAGGCAGATTCTTTACCACTGAGCCACCAGAGAAGCCTGCATGTTCACATTTATGAAACACTTATTGAGCTCCTACTGAATGCCAGATCCCGGCTGGGTACTTTGAGCTTGGATGCCTGTCTGCCAGGAGAGCACCTGCTTGGCCTCCACCTGCCGTGGTGCCCATTTGTATGGGTTCCCATAGGAGGCGCCATCTCTCAGCAAAGCTGAACTCCACGGTGGACTGCCCAGCCTGTCCTTCACCTGCGCATCCGTCCGTGTACATCTGTGTTCTCTGCGGTGCCTAGCACAGGACATGCATGCAGTAGGGGCCAAATGGTTGATTGGCTGGACGCCGTCTCCTGGATGGTGGGCAGTGAGGGGTGAGGAGGGGTACCATTCCATTCTCTAGAATAAGGGCTCTCAAACTTCAGTGCGCTTCTGTCTCACTGGGGCAGGAAAGCTGGATTAAAATACCTATGTCTGGGCCCCATTCCCAATATATTGGATTCAGTAGGTCTGGATTGGGACCCAGGAATCAGCATTTCTAACAGATGATATGGGAGGCTTAGAAACCTCCCCCATCCCAGAAGATTTTTAATACAAGTGACCTGTGGGTCACACATGGAGAAACCTTGCTCCAAAGAGTAACCTGGCATAGCAGAGTCTCAGATTTCCAGGGAGGAGACTTGTGTTCCTGGCCCTACTCATTAGCTGTGTGGCTTTGGGCAAGTCACGTAACCTCTCTGGGCCTGATGATGATGTATAGGACTGAGATTTCTGGGGTGTACTTGTGGGTTAGGAGCCCTAGAGACAACCAGAGGAGGGTCATTTGCCTTGTTGCACATAGAGGGGCCGTCTTCCTCCCCCACCCCTCATCATCAGAAGTGTTCTCTGTGAACACCCAGCCTCCTCTGTCTGCACATCTCGCACTAAATTAAGCACAGTTTCTGACACGCAAGAGGCAGCCCAGACATGTTTTGGATGGATGGTCGACTCTATCACATGGCACATCCCTTGGAAGTGAAAGGCTCCCCCATCCTTCCTGAAGGGTGGTGTGGGTGGGTATACTGAACAAAGAAATGGTTGAGTGCCCTCGTGCCAGTCTTTGCTCTTGAGAGACTTTATTGAAAGGATAAGTCCTCCAGCACAGGGCCGATTCTTGGAGGTCCCTTCCCTTCTGCCTCCCGAGGGCTTTCCTCACCTCCTAAATTCTCGAGAGCAGCTTCCCTCCCGCCCTTGCCCAGCTCAGCTCCTCAGGGACAGTCGGGCCTGACCCTTGTCTCTCCTGGCCTCTCACAGATGTCCTGGCGTCCACAGTACCGCAGCTCCAAGTTCCGGAACGTCTACGGGAAGGTGGCCAACCGGGAGCACTGCTTCGACGGCATCCCCATCACCAAGAATGTGCACGATAACCATTTCTGTGCCGTCAACGCCCGCTTCCTGGCAATCGTCACCGAGAGCGCAGGGGGCGGCTCCTTCCTTGTCATCCCCCTGGAACAGGTATGCCCCCCCTACCTCCTTAGGCCTGGCTGCCGCCCCAGGGCAGAGAGAAACCCCACTTGGTCACTCTTGGGCCTGTTGCCCTATGTCTCCCCGCCCCCCCACCTTTTACTTTTTCATCATGTGTCCAGTGGCTGTACTTTCCCCAAAGTTCTCCCCAAGAGTCACCAGAACAGGTGCAGCTGGGGGACCTGAGGAACATCCAGGAGAGAACACGTTTCTCCAGGAGGACTGAGATCTGTTCCCAGAACCCCCCAACTTGGACAAGTCACTTGCTTTGGGGTTCCCGGGCTTCCCACTAACCCTGAGAGATTGAATCATCTGATCTCCAGGCTAGATCCGGCTCTACAATTGTCCTTCCTGAGTGTCCTTTAGTTCTGGAGCTGGAGGAGCTAAAGATCCAGTGTAACCACATCGGGCAGACATCTGCAAAAATGACACACCTGTTAAAAACCACATTTCAAGCTCTTCACTGAGGGACTATGAATAATTTACCTTCTCTCTCACCTCCCACCTCCTCTCTAAAAGCTTCTTCTTTTCTGTGGCTGCCTTCGTGAATCTAGTAAATTCAATCTGCAGAGCCTCAATCATGAAATTTTGAAGCTCTGCCGTTCAGGCGGAGTCCCCGGAGGCCCGTGGGAGGTCACGTGCCTCGGGAAAGCACTGGCTGTCAGTCCCGCTTGTTTATGGCTGAGCTCTCCCTCCCGGGCCTGACTCATCTCTCCCATCCTCCACCAAACGCTCAGGGAGAGGAGGAGGTACGTGCCCAAGGAAGCCTTGGGACTGGAAAGCCTCTGTCAGCTGGTGGTGGAGAATGGGTGTTTCCAGTCTCACCTGCCCACCGTGGTGAGGGCTCAGATTTAGGAAAGGCTTAAACCAGCCCCTCCCTTCCACAGAGGAGGGAAGCCCCAGTGGCAGTGACACGGAGCCTGATGCACGGAGATGGCTGAGGAGCCGTAGGGGCAGGATGTCTAGCTTCTGGTTGGTCTCTGTCACTCACCAGGAGTGTGACCTTGGGTGTGTCACTTAACTTCTCTGCACCTTATTTTCCTGTAATGGTAAAGTGGACCTCTTAAATCCCCTTCCACTTCCATAGTGATGTTGGCATTGAGAGGGTGATGGGCAGAAAGCTCTTTGAGAACCAAACAACCTGGTCAAGATGTTCTGGTACTTTCTTGGAAGCATTATCAGCTCTCCCCGTCAACTTTGCAGATGCTCACAGCAGCTCTATCCCATTAGGAAGGATTCTGAAATGTAGCTTGTCTCCCCTCCTGAACCAGATGGGCTCACATATTTGTCCACACAGGGACCAGCTCACCTCCAGCTGCAGCAGGGAGGCTTGCAGGTCCCTAGAAATGCATGGGCTTGTTCTTACTGGGGCTCAAGTCCATTGCTGGCACCCTGCCATACTCCACTACATGGTCTGCAAAGGTCAACAGCCAGTGCCTCACACCATAACAAAACAAAAATTAATTACAGATGGATTGAAAATCTAAACATTAAAAAAGAAAGAGAAAAGCTGCAAGGGTATTAGAGGGAAATGGAGAGTATTTTAAAAATCATAAAACAGGGAAAGCCTTCCTAAGCTAGTTAAGAATCCATAAAACCATAAAGGAAATGATTAGTAGATTAGAATAAATTTATAATAATATTTTTAAAGGTAGTTTTTGCACTCTAGTGAGACAAGTAAGCAAAATTAAAAGGCAGGCAACACAATTGAGTACAATATTTGCTATATATAACAGACAAAAGTTGCATGTCAGAGAAGGCAATGGAAACCCACCCCAGTGTTCTTGCCTGGAAAATCCCATGGACGTAGGAGCCTGGTGGACTGCAATCCATGGGGTCACGAAGAGTC
This sequence comes from Antilocapra americana, assembly GCA_007570785.1. Lineage (NCBI taxonomy): Eukaryota > Metazoa > Chordata > Mammalia > Artiodactyla > Antilocapridae > Antilocapra > Antilocapra americana. The sequence continues at coordinate 7,002,871 of ML661891.1, read as the reverse complement.
TGACACGACTGAGCAACTTCACTTTCACTTTTCATTTTCATGCATTGGAGAAGGAAATGGCAACTCATTCCAGTGTTCTTGCCTGGAGAATCCCAGGGACTGGGGAGCCTGGTGGGCTGCCGTCTATGGGGTCGCACAGAGTCGGACACGACTGAAGCGACTTAGCAGCAGCAATATATATATATATATATATACATATATATATGTATATATAAAGAGTTAAGAAAAATCAATAAGAGGACCCAATAGAAAATGGGCAAAGGCTTTGAATAAACAATTTATAGAAGACAGAATATATTTTTTAGCCTACTAAGTAGAAAAAGATTTAAAAGAGTCATAATCTTTAGTGTTGCCAAAGATGTTGAGGGCAGGCACTCAAATATGCTCTCAGAGTATTTTATGTATTTACATTTTACTCTTGGTGAGGTGTAAACAGAGGTAACTTGGCAATATCTAGTAACATTTAAATATGTGTCCATTGGCCCAGTGATTCTACTTCTAGGAATGTATTCTACAGAAATACTCTCAAGCATATAAATATATATTTTTAAAGTTTACAGCATTTTTGTAGAAGCATCATTTTTTTGCAAGCATCATTTTTTAAAAAATTATTTTCTAGAGAAATAAAATTTCTTTCTCAAATTGCTTAGAAGTTTCTAAATGCCTCTCCATTTATGTAATGGTACCAAAGACTTTTATGTTGTCTGTAACTCTGCTCCAGAATATGGTCAGCTTCTGTAAACACTTCATGGACAGCAAGGGGGAAAAGGACTCTTTATAGAGCATAAGTTTGTCTCCTTGGAAACATATGTATCTGTACACATGCATATATATTCAGTGTACACATAGTCTTTCAACTTTATTTGTTCATATCCTGTGATGCATTTTGTTTAATTTAATAATAGACTAATAGTGGTGGCTCAGTCTTCCAGTTGGTTTCTCTTGTTTTCTTTCATTTCAGGAAGTTTTCACTCTATATAGGTACTCGATCTGTTTTTTGAATGGGGGTGGTGTTGGGGTTTTTTGTTTGTTTGGTGGTGGTGTTTTTTTGTTTGTGTGTTTAGTCACTCAGTCATGTCCAACTCTTGTGAGCCCATGGACTGTAGCCCACAAGGCTACATCTGTCTGTGGGAGCAAGAGTACTTGAATGGGTTGCATTCGCTTTCTGTTGGTGGTGGTGGGGTTTTGGGCCACACTGCACATGGCGTGTGGTATGTAAGATCTTAGTTCTCCCACCAGGGGTCAAACTCCTGCCCCCTACTGTAGAAGCACAGAATCGTAACCACTGGACTGCCAGAGAAGTCACAGGTACGCAAGGATTTGTGTGGCACTTTTATAACAGTGAAAATTGGAAGCAACCTGCAGATCCACCAATAAAGAAATGGGTGAACAAATTTGGGACCATCCACACAAAGGGGTGCTATACAGTCACCTCAGGTGCTGATGTAGAGTAGCTGTTCCCCAGTGTGTCGCCTCAGAATCACTTTATGCTCTTAAACATTATTAAAGACCCCAAAGAGCTTTTGCTTATATAGCTATATACCTATTAATATTTAGGATATTCAGAGGGCTTCCCTGATGATAAAGAATCGACCTGCCAAAGCAGGAGACATGGGTTCTATCCCTGGTCCAGGAAGATCCCAGATGCCTCAAAGTGACTAAGCCCATGTATCACGACTATTCAGCCTGTGCCCTGGAGCCCATGAACTGCAGCTGCTGAACCCATGTGCCCCAGTGACAGAAGCCTGAATACCTAGAGCCCGTGCTCGGTCACGAGAGAAGCCACTGCAATGAGAAGCCTGCACACCACAACTAGAGAGGAGCCCCTGCTCCCTGTAACTAGAGAAAGCCCACGTGTAGCAACAAAGACCCAGTACAGCCAAAAATAAATGATGAGTATATAAATAAAATTTTTAAAAATATATTTGGCATATTCAAAATAAAAATGAAGGAATTTCAAAAATATGCATTTGTTATTTGCACAATAATAAACCCATTTCACATCCTCACAAAAAAACTGTATTTTATTAAAAATCATTATATGTTGAGAAAAAATGAGAATTACATTGTTCTACACTTTTGCAAATCTCTTTAAATTAATCTGGCTTAATAAAAGATGGCTGAATTCACATATCTGCTTCTACAATCACCCTGCTGAGATATCTAACATCATACACCTCTGGAAAACTTCACTGTATACTCCTGAGAGAATGAGAGTGAAAAGGCAAATAATGTCTTCTATTATTATGAAAGTAGGTTGAACCCAACAGACTCCTTGAAAAAGTCTTGGGGATCCCCAGGGGTCCCCAGACCACATTTCAAGAACCATCAATGCAGTAGAGTATTTAATAAGAAAATTTTATCACCTATTGGGGTGATAAAATTAGCTGGGGAAAAAAAGGTAAAATCTAATTAATCCCATTAAATTATATCTATGTAGCCATCCACCTTTTTGGAAAAGACTGGGAAAATATATGGGCTTCCCTGGTAAAGATGGTAAAGAATCCGCCTGAAATGCGGGGACCTGGGTTCAGTCTTCAGGTTTGGAAGATCCCCTGGAGAAGAGAATGCCTACCTACTCCAGTATTCTGGGCTGAAGAATTCCATGGACAGAGGAGCCTAGCAGGCTACAGTCCTTGGTGTTGCAAAGAGTTGGACAAAAGTGAGCGACTTCACTTCCTATACACACCTATGGGTTTAACAGTGGTTATTTCTGAGTATTGGCATCATGCGTACTCTTTCATTTATTTTTCTTTTTCTTTAACTATATCTTCTAAATTTATCTTAGATGAGCACAATGTTTTGTACTTTAGGGGGAGAAAAGAAATAAAAACAATTGGTTGATGTAAAGAGGGAGCCCTGAGGTTTCAGAAGACAAACAGCCCAGAGTAGGGGCTCAGGTCAGCCCTCCTTTTACGTGCTTTTGTCAAACGTTTTCTCCCAGAGTAACACATGCTTCTGAATTGGCTGGAACGAATGCCAGCAGGAAGCGCCCTGAGTGAGGGTGAGGCGCTGAAGGGTGGAGGCAAGGCAGATCCTGGGTCTGAGCAGTTGGTTTAGCGCAAGGCAGGACCCTGATATCTGAGACTCTATGGAACAGAGTCCTGAACCCAGAGAGGGCCTGCGTTCCCCAGCTGCCTGGGTCAAAGCTGTCAGTCTCCTGCCCCTGTGTTCAGGGCAGAGCCCACCGTTGTGGGCTGGCTGGACTTGGGGGAGCGGGGAGGACAGGGCTAACAAACAGCAATAACAATAATGCCCAGCTCAGAACCCCCTCCGGATCTGCCAGTAGGAGAGATGAACTGTTGTTCCTGATTGGTCAGTGTCCTAGGAAGAAGATTCTATTATTTTAGCTCCAGTTTTTTATTTTCTTGATTTAGATAGAAATCTCTCTGAAAAGTTTCCTTTATTATTCAACAGAAACACAGGAAAGATTCCGGCCATTTCTTGGCGAGTTCTAATCGTTGCTTGGACGTTACTCATGCACTGTGAACTCATAGCGACATGCTCTTGTCCCTGCCCTGCGTGGCTCCAGACTGTTTTCCTGAGCACACAGAAGACCGCTGTCTGCTTCTGTAGTTCCTCTCTGAGTTTTTGGCCATCTACTGTCAAATGCCCTTCCCATTCCTTTGCTGCTTCTCTGAGAGGTTTGGGGCAGATGAGAATAACAAGATTGGCACCTGCCCCGAGGCCAAGCCCAAGGCTGGCTCTTCCAGAAGCTTCTCTTCCTTCCTCAGTTTCCCCACAAGCCAGCTTGCTGAGACTTCAGTATTTGTGATACAAGCTTTCCCTCAGGGGAGGAAGTATGCCCCCAACAATAACAAACAATGACTGATGGCTTGCCTTTGTCTAGCACTCCAGTCCAACAAACTCTGTCTTAATCAGCCCTCTTGGGAGTTAGGTGGTGGCTATTGTTCAGTCGCTCAGTCGTGTCCCAGCTCTTTGCGACCCCATGGACTGCAGCACGCCAGATTTCCTTGTCCTTCACTATCTCCTGGAGTTTGCTCAAATTCATATTAGGAGAGTCAGTGATGCTATCTAACCATCTCACCCCCTGTCTCCCGCATCTCCTCCTGCCCTCAGTCTTTCCCAGCATCAGGGTCTTTTCCAATGAGTCAGCTCTTCACATCAAGTGTGAAGTATTGAAGGTTCAGCATCAGTGCTTGTAATGAATATTCAGGGCTGATTTCCTTAGGATCCACTGGTTTGATCTCCTTGCTGTCAAAGGGACTCTCAAGATTCTTCTCCCACACCACCTTTTAAAAGCATCAGTTCTTTGGTGTTCAGCTTTCTTTATGGTCCAACCCTCACATCCATACATGACTACTGGAAAAACCATAGCTTTGACTAGATGGACCTTTTTCAGCAAAGTAATATCTCTGCTTTTTAATACACTGTCTAGGTTTGTCATAGCTTTTCTTCCAAGGAGAAAGCATCTTTTAATTTCATGGCTGCAGTCACCATCCACAATGATTCTGAAGCCCAAGAAAATAAAGTCTGTCACTATTTCCATTTTTTTCCCCATCTATTTGCCATGAAGTGATGGGACTGGATGCCCTGATCTTAGTTCTTTGAATGTTGATTTTAGGGAGTTTGGTAGAACCATCCTCATTTTACAGTTGGGGAAACTGAGGCTGCAGAACCAGACCAGAAACCAACCCACTTATTTCTGAACCTGAAACTCTTTCCACTGCCCATGACACTGGTGGATGGGTAAGTTCTGGCCGGGCTGGCAGATCTGAAAGGGGTGGATTTGTCTTCCCCAGGCTCGTGTTCAGGCAGCTGTTGTGAAGGCCAGTTTTTCCCCTGGTTAACATTCAGCCGCCAGCTCTGTCCTCTCTGGAGTGGAATGTTAAGCTGCAGATGGGGGAGCAATCAGCACCCTGATTGCCTGGCACAGCTGGAGGGGCCTTATGAATATTCCAGAGAGCAGGCACAGTGCCCAGAGACCTGATTAACCGCTGGGGCATACCTCCCCAGGTATGCCACCCCTTTCCTGCCGTATTCCACCAGGGCTACCCACCTGCCGCCTCCACATCCAGGCTGAAACTGGAAGCCGGGCCCGGCACACCTAAGCATTAGCCAGCTACCTGCTACCCACTTGGGCTTCCCTAGTAGCTCAGATGGTTAAGCGTCTGCCTGCAATGCAGAAGACCTGGGTTTGATCCCTGGAGAAGGAAATGGCAGCCCACTCCAGTACTCTTGCCTGGAATATCCTATGGACGGAGGAACCTTGTAGGCTACAGTATATGGGGTCACAGAGTCAGACATGACTGAGCAACTTCATTCACTTTGCTACCCACTTGGTACATGGCAGAAAGGAAGGAAACCTGGCCTGGACATCAGGGGTCTGGGTTCTCCTTACAACTCAGCAGTCCTCAGCTCTGGGGAGCTTTTGGGGGTCAGCCCTCTTTGAATCTCATCGCCAGCCCTATGATGAAAGTACAGTTGTCCGTCCCATTTTACAGATGATGAAACAGAGCTTTAGAGAAGTCCAGAGACTCCTTGGAGACTTGTACAGCATACAAGTGGCAGAATTTAAAACCAGGACTCCCCTGGCCACATGCCAGCCCACCTCTGTAAGAGGACTCGGAAGAGGCATATGTCTAGAGATATCTTATATTATTATTACCATCATTTGAACATCTCTGCAAATCCAAGTGGAGCTGGCATTAATTGAACATTATGAATTAATGAATTATAAGTTAATGAATGAAAATTATGAATTAATTCAACATTGAACATTAATTCAGCCAGTACTTTGTAAACTCCTGTGATATACTGACACCTCATGTGTCCCTCTTTTCTGGAAGCCATGAGAACAGGTATTTGCTAGAAGATAGGGAAGCTTTGTCTCTGAAGGATAGAAGCAGCAATCTCGGTCAGCAAGGAGAGGTGCGGGGAGGCATCCTGGAGCAGACGCCCACACAGGAGAGCACCATTCCTTCAGTCATGGGGTGGGCACTGGGCACCCAGCCCCACGTCTGGCACTGGAGACCCAAGTAGCATCAGGCCTTGTCTCTGATATGTCCAAGGGGCATCTCATTGCTGGACCAGTGGGTTGGAGGTCTCTTAGAGAGTCCTACCCATATCTTGCTCGAGGAACCAACTCCATGGTTCATGGAGGGAGCTATTTTTATTTATGTATTTGTTTATTTTTGGCTGGGCTGAATTTTCATTGCTACACCCAGGCTTTCTCTAGTTGTGGCAAGTGGGAGCAGCTCTCTAGTTGCAATGTGCAGACTTCTCATTACAGTGGCTTCTCTTGTGGTGGAGCATGGGCTCTAGGGCACGTGGGCTTTGGTAGTTGTGTCACATAGGTTCAGTGGTTGCAGCTCATGGGCTCTTGAGCTTGGGCTCAGTAACTATGGTGCACAAGCTCAGTTGCCCCATGGCATGTGGGATCTTGCTTCCAAGACCAAGGATCGAACCTGTGTCTCCTGCACTGGCAGGCAGATTCTTAACCACTGGACCACCAGGGAAGCCCCTGCTGAACAGGTTCATCCTACCTGTTCATCCTACTGGCAGTTCAAAATGATGGACATTAATTGCATTCTCCAGAAACTGGAATCCTTGGTTCATTTATGTTTGGATTTAGCTGTATATAATGCAAATAACTGAATTCTGGGATTGGGATGCAGCATTTGCTCCAGATAGAGGTCACTCCTCTCGCCTGTGGCCTCTACTTTCCCCCTTCATGTCTGCTCAATCTCAACAATCTCGTGGTGGAACATTTCCCCCTGGACCTTGGGGTGGGGTGCTGCATTGTCCTCCCCCAACCCAGTCAATGTGGCCCCCTCTTGCTTTCTCTCCTGTCTCTGCTATTCAAAGGTGGAGGTCTAACCAAGGCTGGACAGTTGCTTCGGGTCTCCCCAGCCCTGCAGGGATGGGTGGTGGAGGTGGACTGGGGCAGAAAAAGCAGCACAAATCCACAAGACATCTCAGTGAGCAGAGCAGAGCCCTGGAGTAAGAGAGTGGCATAGGACAGGGCGAAGAGATTCTTGCCTGAATCTCTGCCAGGCCACTTAGTTGCCGAGTGACCTTAGGTGAGTCACTTCGCCTTTCTATGCCCTAGTTTTCCTTTCTGCAGAGTGATGGGTTGGACCACATGATCTCTAGAGTTCAATTTAGCTCTCACATTCCGTTCCCTCTTTTATGCAAATATGTCCTCATTTGTGTACTGGTAGGCACTGTGCAGAACATAAGAACTGTTCCTTCTCATCTCTCAAGGACCAATTCCAATGAGGCCAGCTCCATGAAGCTTTCCCCATCCCAGGACTCATCCGAGGCATTTTAAATGCCTATTGCTTAGAGTACTGTCTGTATGCTTCCTTCTTTTCTACATGGTTAGTCCACCCATCTGTCCATCCATGCATCCACTCATCCATCCATCTAGCCACTTATCTCTTCATTCATTCAACCACTCACCTATGCACTCACCCACCCACCCGCCAACCCGCTTACTCACCCATCCATCTTATAAATGTTTATTGAGTACCTGTTGTTTCAGTCACAGCTCTAGAATTGGGGATGCCACTGTAAATAAGACCAATTTCCATCTGCATGGAGTTTGCAGTCCACCTCACCACTTTGATTAGGCTGAGAGCCCCTGAGGCAGGCAGGTATCTGACGTGTACAGGGCCTGCACACAGTAGGTGCTCAGCAAGTGGGCATAGGTCTGACCTGAGGCTCAGACCCAGAGGCACCATGCCACATCTCCTGGCTGGGGTTTTCTCTTTGCTGGTCCTGGGAGCCCCTCACCTCCAAGCCCCAAGGACCATGTGGTGCCCTGCAGGGGCTTCCCAGGCTGAAGAAGGCTTCATCCTCCCCTTCAAGCCCTTAGAGCAGTATCGCCCAACCCAACTGCTCTGGAATCAAACCTGAATGTTGGCAGACAGGTTAGCTCCATGAGTCAAAGTATGTAGTATATGTGGTGCCTGATATAAAAAGAAGGAGGGGAAAGTGCTCAACTCAGGACTGTGATCAAAGCAGACTTTTTTTGCTCACCCAGAGCCTCAGCTCGCATGATTTCTATAACACCCCCTCCCCATCACTGCCCATTGTCAGCCCTGGGCTTCTCAATCCTTCTCTCTCCCATAAAAAAGCCCCAAATCTTCATCCCCGCTCCCCTCTATGGAGAGGTCTCCCTTCACCCAAAGAATTAAGAGAACCTTTTCCAAGTCCATTTTTCAGATCTTTCTCCAATCGTTCTTTGTTCTTCAGGCTGCCTTCTGCTTGGTGCAATTTGCATCTCAAAGCCTGTGACAGCCTGCGTGTGCAGTAAGTGACTTGGGGGAAAGGGGGAGAAAGAGAGAGAAGCCTCAACTTCACTGCATTTGTCTGAGGCCTGAGATTGACAGCCTTGCTTGGTGTTTTTCCCTTTTTTGGAAGAACGACTGCTTATTTTTGAGAAAAGTGAAGGCAGGCTCTTCAGCAGAAGTGGAAGTGTCGCTCCCTGATATTATTTCTCCATAATGGACTGAGTGCTCTCTCTGGAAGAGATATGGGCTAGGGATGCAGGCTGGCTGGTGGGTATCCTGGAGGAGTCAAAGAGTCCATCCCTCTGCTTTGGGGCCGGGGCCCCATTTGATTCATTCTTCTCTTTCCTAGCAGAGTCAGTGAGGCTGGAAGTAACGGGACCTGGTCCACGAGGACTCTGTGAGCTTGGGCCGTGGGCCCTCCCTCTGACCAAAGTCACCGCCCTGGATTCCAAACTGCTGCAGGAAGGGGAACCCCTTCCAGGGCCCAACAGTGGCTCTTGTCTAACACTCAGAAGGGAATTGTCTGAGGAGATTCATTTGCTGACAAGCAAGAGACTTTATTGGGAAGGCGCATAGGGTAGGGGAACCCAGGAGAGCAAGAGGGTAAGGGAACCCTGGAGAACTTCTCTGAGCCGTGACTCCCGGTCTAGGGTTTTATGGTGATGGATTAGTTTCTGGGTTTCCTCTGGCCAATCATTCTGACTCAGGGCTCTTCCTGGTGGCACATGCATCGCTCAGCCAGGATGGATTCCAGCAAGCAGGACCCTGGGAGGTTGGTAGAACATGTGATATCTCTTTTTGACCTTTCCCGAATTCTTCCAGTTGGTGGTGGCTTGTTAGTTCCAGGTTCTTACCGGGACCTCCTGTGGTAAAATAACTCATACAAATGGTTGCTGTGGTGCCCGGCCACAGTGGTGGTTTCAGTCAGTGCTTCCCCTAACAAAACCAGTTTGCCAGTTACCTTGGTCTGCTCCCCATTTTCCCTCTAGTGGAGACTTGCATACCTTTAGAAATCACAGCCCCATCCCTTTAGCTAGGAACCCCAGCTGTGTGACCTCGCTGTGCCTCGCTTTTCCTGTTTGTGAAATAATCATGGTATTTATGTCTCAGGTGCCACCATGATTAAATAAGGTTCTATATCAGGATTTAGTACATCACCTGGCATGGAGTGTGTGCTCCGGAGCTAAAAGCTGTGGTGATATCAAGGGCTTTGCCCATCTCCCCTTCCTCAGTCCACTCAGGCCCAGAAATAGCCTGTGGGCTCCTGCATCCACACTCAGCAAGTGGGGAGGACTGTCTTTGGCCTCCAGACAATCCCCTGAGCATGCCTAGCAGTGAGCATGCCTATCATTCCACACACTGCCTAAAGGGGAGGCACCCAGAGCCCTCCAGAGTAGGGGAGGGCCACGCTCATGTAGCAGGTGAGTGCCTGGAGGAAGGGCATGAGGGGACGGGCCTCACCTGCTTTGGGGCCCAAGATCCCCTGGAGTAGGAAATGGCAACCCACTCCAATCTTCTTGCCTGGAAAACCCCGTAGACAGAGGAACCTGGCGGGCTATGGTCCATGGGGTCACGAAGAATTGGACACACCTGAGCTACTGAGCACGAGCTTGTACTTCTTGTACCTCTAAGTCAGCCTGCCTGCTTGTCTGGGGTCCTCCTCTCCACCAGGGTTAAATGAGATGTAAGGCATGCAGAGGTTTACCCTAGCACCCAGTATACTGCCACTGCTCAGAAAAACCATGCTGCGTGTACCCCAGTGTTCATCGCTGCACTGTTTATAATAGCCAGTACAAGGAAGCAACCTAGATGTCCATCAGCAGACGAATGGATAAGAAAGCTGTGGTACATATACACAATGGAATATTACTCAGCCATTAAAAAGAATACATTTGAATCAGTTCTAATGAGGTAGATGAAACTTGGAGCCTATTATACGAAATGAAGTAAGTCAGAAAGAAAAACACCAATACAGTATACTAACACATATATATGGAAGTTAGAAAGGTGGTAACAATAACCCTATATGCGAGACAGTAAAAGAGACATAGATGTAAAGAACGGTCTTTTGGACTCTGTGGGAGAAGGTAACTGTGGGAAGATATGAGAGAATAGCATTGAAACATGTATATTTCCATATGTGAAATAGATCGCCAGTCCAGGTTTGATGCATGAGACAGGGTGCTTAGGGCTGGTGCACTGGGATGACCCAGAGGGATGGGATGGGGAGGAAGGTGGGAGAGGTGTTCAGGATGGGGGACACATGTAAACCCATGGCTGATTCATATCAATGTATGGCAAAAACCACTACAATACTGTGAAGTAATTAGCCTCCAACTAATATAAATTAAAAGACTAAATAAGTTTAAAAAAAAAGAAATTAATATTGAAAATTAAAAAAAAAAAGAACAAAACATAGAACTACCACATAATCCAGCAATCCCATTCCTGGGCATATACCCAGAGAAAACCAAAAAAAGAAAAAAAGAAAAACCCACGTTGTTCTGCTTCTATTATTGCAGCTACTAGAATAAGCTTCAGGTTGGTGAGGGTGGGCAAGGGCGAGGGCACTGGGAATCTGGGACAGAGGCTCTCTAAAATCCAGTTGGCTTGGATTCAAAACACAGGCCCATTGGGTAGGCATGAGTGTGAGATTCTAGGCTCTGAGCCTGAGGCCACACAATCCTCATAGCCCATGCCCGCCTCCCCAGTGCTCTGATTCCAGTCTCCATGGACACTGTACCCAACACCTCATTCTACCCAGGAGAAATCTTGGCCCCAAGGAGAAGTGTCTCATCCAACTCTGCCCAGCATGTCTGCTTGCCCCTGTGCCCTTTCCCAGAGTCCAAAGTCACACCTACTAAGGTCTTGGTGATGACGATGGCGTCCTTTACCAGGGAGTTTGTACTTGGTTAAGGTGACAGTGAGTTTCAAGGAGACCAAACACTTGAGACCCAGAGGAATGTGTTGCTAACCGTGGAATTTCACAGCCGGCAGAGGGATCTGTCCACACAGGGCCGCCTTCCCCATGCCCTGTTCTGTCAGGCCTGAGGCTGTAGCTGCAGAAGCTCCCTCTTCTTGGGTCCACGGGTTCCCACACTTCAGGAGCAGAAGTGGTATAGGGCTCAGGAGGGGCATGGGAGGTGGAACTAGGATGGATTGACTGGGAGCAGAGCATCTCCCTGGGGGCCAGTGGGGCCCTGAGGCCTTGGCCAAGACCCTTACTAGTCCGCCATCTTTTCATAGCTTCCAGAACAGTGAGTATTAGCCTCAGAAACTCCAGGTCTGACTTTGTCCTTAGGCAGGTTTCTCTTTGGGAAGGCCTTCCTCAAGTCCCTCCCCCACCTCCATCCCCATCCCAAGATTTAAATTGTCAGGTCACCGCAACTGAGGGGTAGGATGGGGTGGGAAGGTCACAGCACTCAGCCTCTTAAGACAAGGGACTGCTCTGCGGCACCAGCTTACACCATGCTAGCCTGTCCTCCCCACTTTCCATTCTATTCAGCGAAGACCTTGATTTTAGTTGCTAAGCAACCTATGCTAGGTTTCCAAGTGGGTCATCCCTCAAGTGAACACAGGAGGGGGAAGGCAGAGGTGACAGTGCCTAGAAGTCCGCATTTTATAGATGGATACACTGAGGCCCAGAGAGGTCAGTGGACTTGGTCAAGGTTGCCCAGCCAGCTAGTGCTGTCAGATGATCAGCTGGGGCAGCAGACCGTCAGGATCCCATTGCCATCACCCCATCCCCACCAAGGGAGCACCCAGTTGGCAGCAGCCACACCAAAGGGACTTTTATTGGAGGCTCACATCTACCCAGACAGGGATACCAGATGCCCAGTGATGAAGCACAAAGGCTCTGGCATTGGTTGGTCTGGATTCAAGTCCTAGCTCCACCATTTACTAGCCACATGCTTTGGGCAAGTGACCTGACTGTTCTGTGCCTCTGTTTTCTCATCTTCAAAATGGGAGAAATGCTGTCTACCCTAAGGCTTTCTGAGGATTCAGTGATGTGTTACATAAAGACTGGGAGGGTGCTTGGCACAGAGCAAGCCTCTCTCTGTGTGTGGGCTTCCCGCGTAGGGCACCAGCTACCCATGCTCACACCCCCAGGCATACTCCTTTATCTCAAGGGAATTCAGTCCCAATTTTATCAGTCTTATGAAGTTACAGCTCTAGTAAAAAAACGTTTCAAACTTTAATTTTCAACCCTGGAATATTTTGTTTAAATAAAACATTCTTAACTTCTGAGGACAGCAGGCCTGGACACCTTTGGCTCTTTGGAGAAGTCTATGGACCCCTTCAGGAGCTTCCCAGGTGGCTCAGATGGTAAAGCATCTGCCTGCAATGCAAGAGACCAGGGTTCAACTCCTGGGTTGGGAAGATTCCCTGAAGACGGGAATGGCTACCCACTCCAGTATTCTTGCCTAGAGAATCTCATGGACAGAGGAGCCTGACGGGCTACAGCCCATGGAGCCTCAAAGAGTTGGACATAACTGAGTGACTAAGTGCACACACACACACACACACACACACACACACACACACACACACAGACCCCTTCACAGAACAGAGTTTTTAAGTACATAAAAATAAAATATACAAGATTATAAAGAAAACCAATTATATTGAAATTTGGTTATCAAAATATATACCAGAATTGTGATCTAGTGGTCAATGTCCTTTTATATTAGTACATTAAATAACTGCTCAAGTGAATCAGTACTGTAGTTTCAGAGCAGTGATGAGCATAAATAATATTTGAGAAGACTCTAATAGAGTAAGGTGATCTGAAAATACCTATGAAGTCTATTGACGAAAAAGTTACAGGTTCAGCTAATGCTTCTGGGTTTGTTGCTTCATTTATAAACAAAGGACATACTAAATTTCAGTTAGAAGCTAGTGAAAATGTAGATATGATTTTCCTCCTAGCCAAGTTCACTGACTTCCTAAAGGGTCTGTGGACCCAAGATAAAGACCCCTGGCATAAACTCGCAGGCAGATTATAATTGTATTAAAGTTGAGACAAGCAGGACTGCTCTGGCGGAAGCTTGGTGGGGAGGGGGCAGTATAACCTGCCCGAGCACCCCTGTGAGGCACCCCCAAATCCTAAGCTTTGCTGGCAGTGAGGAAGCTTGACTTCTCTGCTTGTTCTTGGTGACCTTGGGCAAGTCCCATTGCCTTTCTGGACCTCAGTTTCCCCATCTATAAAATGAGATGTCAAACCCATTGTCCTCTGAGGTCTTTCTTGTCTGGCTCTCACATCCCGGGAGTCTGTGTCTCTCCTCCCCTGGAGACAAAGGCCTCAGAAGCGTGGTTCTGCAGGAGCCCTGGACCAGGAAGAGGGAACAGCTGGGGCCAGGCTGGCCAGCTCCCAATTGTTCAGGAGAGGAGGAGGAGGAGATGCTTGGTGCTCTCCAAAGTGACAGCTGGGTGAGCCTGGCTGGGGGCCTCATCCTCGCCTGCCATCTGTGCCTCCTTCCTGCAGTCGGCAGGGGGGTGGGGGGTGGGGTTGGGGGGTGCAGATGGGGCCCAAGGCCAAACAGCAACCTGGTGGGCGGGGGAAGGGCTGCCTGAGAAAGAGCCAGGGAAGAGCCCGGTTGCTTCCTCTTGGGTGCTTAACTCTTTCCACCCTCCCTTTCCCCATCTCCTCTTCCAGAGTTCTGGAAAAGGGAGGATATATAGGCCAGGGTCCAGTTAGGCTACGACACAGCTGTGTGACCTCAGACAAGGTACTCAACCTCTCTGAGCTTCACTTTCCTCCTCTGTCCAACAAGAGACATAATTCCTAAGACTGCTCGTTAGATAGGAAGAAAGTTGAAATAACACAGGGCAGGTCAAGCACCCCAACACAGTACTGACAGTGGTAGATGCTTGCTGTGGGCTCAGTGCTAGCAGCCATCCCAGAGGGCTTGTGCCTGAGGGTTTACACCTGGGAGTGAAAACTCCTGCTGGTCGGACGGTAACACTGAGGCCCTGCTGAGGCTGGGCTAAACAGTCTGTGAGTGCCCTCGCCTCCCCAGGCGTGGGGGACTTGACTTTCCTTCGCATCTGTGCTCCAGCTCTTCCCCTCTCTGGGCTGCGCCTTCTCACCAATATCCGCATATAGAAGATCCTACCTGCTTAGAAGAACATGTGTCTATAAGGATTTCTTTTCAGATAGGTCAAATCTTCATAAACTTCAGAAGCAAAGGAACTACAGTGAAAAGTGTGCCTCTCATGCTTAGCTTCCAGTTACTCAGTTCTTCTACCAGGAGGCAACCAGTGCTGTTTCACAAATGTCTTTCCTGCAAGATGTGTATATATTCACACAGACACACTTATCCCTTTTTACACAAAGATAGCACAGTACTTACACTGTTCTCTGTGTATCTTGCTTTTTTTCATTTAATTATGTATCTTGGAGGTCTTCCCATGTCAAATGCAGAAAGTTTCCTCATTTGTTTTTGCAGCTACACAGTCTTCCCTGGTTTGGACATACCACCCTTTGTTGAGCCACATCTTCCCTGCTGAGGAGTGTCTAGATTGTTTCCAAACTTCACTTTCACAAACAATGCTACAGAGAACTATGGGCATGCCTTGTTTCACATATATGTATAGAATAAATTCCTAGAAGTTGAATAGGTGGTTCAAGAGGTATGTACTTTCTCCCAGGAAGCACACACACACGAGAATTTCTTCCGGACATGGTAGTAGGCATAGATTGTTAAATGGGACACAAAAAACAACCATTATAGGGACTTCCCTGGTGGTCCAGTGGCTAGGACTCTGCGCTCCCAATGCAGGGGGCCCCAGGGTTGATCCCTGGTGGGGGAACTAGATCCCACAAAGATCCCAAGTGCTGCCACTAAGACCTGATTAAGCCAAATAAAAAATAGATATAAAAAAAGAATAATTATAAAACATTTGATAAATTAGACCTTATTAAAAATAAAAACTTTTGCTCATCAAAAGGTACCGTGAAGAAAGTGAAAAGGCAAACCACAGGCATGGGGACAATGTTTGTAGCGCATATATCTGAGGAAGGACTGGTACCTCTAATACGTGACTGAATTTAAAAATGGTCAAAAAATGGGGTGTGTAAGGCTTGAATGGGCATTGCATGAAAGTGCGATGACCAATAAGCCTCTAATGACCACTAAACCTGTGAAAGGTGCTACTTGCTCGGAGTAGTTTTAATTAGCATTGTTTATCAAGACTGAGGCCAAACATCTCTGTTTGTTTAACATTTATTTGCCCTTCTTTTTTGTGTAGATTGTTTTTTGTGTAGATTGCAAATGAAAACCATAAGTTATTACTATACACCCACAAGAATGGCCAAAATCTAAAGGGCTGACCGTGTAAAGTGTTGGTGAGGAGCAACTAGAATTCTCCTACTTTGCTGGTGGGGGTGTAATATGTTACAGCCACTTTGGAAAACTGTTCCGCCTTGTCTAATAAAGTTAAGCAAATCTCCAAGCAATCCCGTTCATCGGTTTATACCCAAGAAAAAAAAGAATACATGTATACACAAAAAGACAAAAAAAAGACTCCTAGAAGCATGTCCATAGCACCTTTATTCATAATAGCCCTAAACAACTCAAGTACCCTTCAACAGGATAAACAAATTGTGATCGATTCATAAAATAGAACAGTACACAGCTGTAAAAAGGAATGACTCCTGATACCCACAGCAGCAATGAGAGATCTTTAAAATATGCTGAGAAGAAGCCAGACACAAAACTATACACAGTGTATGACTTCATTTAGGCACAGTTCAGAAATAGGCAAAATCGACCTGTGGCGTTGGAAGTCAGAACAGGGGCTGCATTTTGGATTGGCATGAGGAAACTTTTTGGGTGATAGAAATCTTAGTTGCAGAGGTAATTACGTGAGTGTGTACCTATGTACCAATTTAAGAAGTTATACAGCTGAGCTCTCTGTTTTTTATCAGATGCAAATATGCCATAGTTAAAATTTTTAAATTAAGAGGGAAAAGGTATGTGCTTTTGAAATTTTGATAGACATTTACAAAATTGTCTTTTACTGAGGTTGTAACAATTTATATTCTCTCCAGCAAAGTATACATGTGTGTATTTCCCTACACCCCTTGAAAATGCAATGTTACCATACTTTTAAAATTTTTGCCAAGATGGTAAGTGGGAAACTTTATTGAAGTAACTTCATTTAACATTTGATCAAAAACGAGGTTGAAGCATATGTTTAATATCTATTTACATTTCCTCTTTGTGTGAATTGTCTATCCATATCCTTTACCCTTTTTTTCTATAGGACAATTGATTCCTTTCTTATTGATTTTAAAAGTTCTTTATATATTAGGGAAATTAGTCCCTGTTTTTAAGAATATAAGTTGCAAATATACCTTCCAAGTGGTGCTTTTTGCACTGGAGATTTCCTCTTTTAAATTTCAAGAAGCCCAATTTACCAGTCTTTTGTGTCTTCTGTATCTTGGACTATGGTTAGAGCCTTTTCCTTCTCTGAGGTTATAACGTAGTCTTCCCACCAGGCATTCCAATCCTTTGATAATTTCATTTTTATATTCAAATTTTTGCTTAATTTGAAGTTTATCTTGGTGTAAAGTAAGGGATATAGATTCAACTTAATTTTCTTCCAGGTGGTTATCTAGTTGTCTTAATACTGCTTAGTGAAAAATCCCATCTTTCTTCTGCAGTGGAGTTTTTACTCCATTCTACATTTCTGAATGTATTGTTTTTCTTTTTTTTATGGGCTGTCCATTCTTTTCTACAGATCTGTCTCTCTGTTCATGTACCAGGATCATCATGCTGTGTTACTAAGGCTTTATAATATGTTTTAACATCCATAAAGCTAGTCATCATTCATCATGGTATTTTCTCAAATGTTAGCTGACCCTCATTGCTTGTTTATTTTAGTATTTAATTTTAGAATCTGCTTATATAGATACAAAAACCCTCTGCTATTTTATCAGTATTACATTCAACTCATAGACTAAATTAAAGAGTGTAGACAGCTTATAATGTTGAGTTTAACTATCTATGAACGTAATTCACTTGTCCTAGTCTTTTCTGGGCTTTTGTAGTGTGTTAAAATTTTTCCTACATCTCATACTTGTTACACATATTTACTTTTTTCCCGGCTATGGTATGTAGGGCCATGTTTCCATCATATCTGCTAATTGGTGATTGAACATTTGAAAGCCACTGGTTTCTCTATGTTAATTTTCTTATCCTGCCATGTTCCTAAATTCACTGTTTAGAGTAGTTTTTCAGTGGTTCTCTTA
The DNA here is from genome assembly GCA_007570785.1 of Antilocapra americana. Classification (NCBI taxonomy): domain Eukaryota; kingdom Metazoa; phylum Chordata; class Mammalia; order Artiodactyla; family Antilocapridae; genus Antilocapra; species Antilocapra americana. The sequence continues at coordinate 6,985,357 of ML661891.1, read as the reverse complement.
GGTTTTCTGGGAGTACTATCTTATCATTTGTGAGTAGTGATAATTTTACCTCTTTATAATTTTTATACCTCTAATATCTTTTTCTTTTCTAATTTCATTGGCTGGTACCTCCAGGAAAGTGTTAAATAATGGCGATGTTTTGTCCTGAGATAATGGTGGTGATATGTCAGATGTTTATCCATTAAATACTTTGGGTTGGGAAAGATAGCTTTTTTCTGCCAACATTTCATTATGAAACTTTTCAAACACACGTCAGAGTTTTAACTAGTTTTGCAGTGAATACCACCTAGATTCTACTGTTAACAACTTACTCTACTTGCCAAAACTAGGTGCCCTCGTTTGAGGTAGAGAAGAGACTTCAGACAGAGAATCCCTTGGTGACATTCTGTGCAGCTGGCTAAGTCATCAGATGATCTCAGACATTCTGAAAGTGAAGTAGAGTGGAGCTGAGATTTTAGGACATGAATTGGGTGTGCTGATGCTCATGTGAAAGCAAAAGGTGGCAGCCTCCCCCACCACTAGTGTTCAGTCTTCTCTAGCACCCAGGGAGCAGCCGGTAGCATTTCTAAGAGACAGTCTCTTTGCTGACAGCTGGTGGGAATTTCCTTTCTTCCTTTCTCCCTCTCCTGCTCCTGCCCAGCTGAGCCCTCCAGGCTGAGCCCAGACAAAGAAAGGGAAATGGCCTGAGAAGGTGCTTCCCTTCTCCCTGAATGAGCTCTTCCTGGACAGCTGGAGTGGGCATCAAGGTGAGGCATGTGGGGCTGGGGGCTGGGGGATAGGGTGTGGGTAAGGAAGGGGCCAAAGGAGCTTGTGTCTCTCTCAGCTCCATGGTGGGCAGGAGGCTTCTGCACTGTCTTTTTAAATTTATACTATGGGATCACCTCCTTGAGAGATCATATATATATATATATATATATATACATATATATATATATATATGTAATACACAGCTTCATGGTTGAAAGTCTTGCGTCCAAATCTTGGCGCCAGAAACTAGCTGTGTGACTTTGGGCGAGTTACGACTCTCAGCTCCTCCTGGGGTTCATGAGAGGGTCCACAGTCACCATGGAGGTGCCAGTCTGCATAGCAAACAGGCTTCTCTCCAGCCTCACCCCTTCTAAATCTCCTCTCGCTCTCTGGGGCCCTGAATGCTCCCAAGGCTTCCCCTCCCTTTCCTGGCTCCACTGAATCTCCCACTCCTCCTTTGAGATTCACCACATCCTCCATCCCAGCCCTGAGCCTTCCTGGCCTTTCCCACCTCCACGCCCTTCCCCCACTCTTCACGTGGCTGACGCCTGCCTGTCCTGCCCACTCAGCTCCAGGGCCGCACCTTGGAGAAACCTCCTGGAGTTGTGTTGCTTCTCCTTCTGATCTACCAGCTGGTTATGCTCACACCTATCCCTGCCACTCCCAGGGTCTCCTTCTGTTTCACACCTGTTCCTGCTGCTACCTGCTGGGCTCCTTGAGGCTGGGGACAGTTCCCACTCCTCCCTCTATTCCCAGCAGCCAGGGTTCCACCAGGATACTAGACTGAGATCTTTTTGGGTAAGGAAATCTTTCGAGGCTCAGGGTGGTGATGTGTTTTGGCCAAAGCTTCAGGCCTGCCTGACTACAGATCTTTGAAATTAAACTTCTGGATCAGAGATGTAATGGGTGAGCCCCCATGGACAAGGCAAAAGTTTCCAGCAGATCCCGGTCAGGCCCCACACATGGAGACTCAGCCTGCTTGAGTGTCTGGGAGCAGAAATCGGTGAACCAACTTTGCACCGGGCTGCTCTGCTCACCCACATGCTCCTTCTCAGCCTCAGGTTGCCTCACCTATGAGATGGGAGAGTGCCCTGAAGCCCACGGTAATGTGGCATTGCCTCACACTGCAAAAATGCAGAAAGAGCCTGTTCTGTTCTTGTGTGGAGGCAGTCACTGGAAAGGCAGCGAGACTTCTGACCAGTTAGGTCTGCCTCTTTAAGAAGAATGTGTGCCCATGAAGTCATAGGCCTTGGGGCTTAGAATCCTGACTGAGCCACTTCCCAGCTGAGCTATAGACCTTGGTTTTCTTCTTTATAAAGTGGAACTAACAAATCCTACCTGGTAGGGTTATTATGAGAATAATAATCACTCACATGCCTATTGAACACGGGGAGTGGGCCTGGGACTGTTCTTCTCTTACTGAAGGCTCACAGTAACCCTGTGAAACAGGGCCTGCTGCATTTTACAGATGAGGAAACTGAGGCACCAGAGAGTTATGTAACTTATTTAAGGTCACTCAGCTGGATGACTAGAACCAGAAGAAAGATGATAATGTAGGTCAAGAGGTTAGCAGTACCTGGTACCTAGCAAGCCTCAGTCAGCAAGATGGCCTGGGTTGTGTCTGCCTGCCCCCTAAATGCCCAGATTTGGCAATCTGCAGGCATGGCTTGGGATAGGGCGGCGGGGGGGAGTGCAGCAAGGGAAGCTACAGGAGGTCAGAGAACCGTCTGGACCATGAATACAATGCAGATACAGTGTACTGACAGGGTCCCTGTTCTCAGGAGCTATGTGGGCCAGTCACAAACAATGTAAGGACACAAACTAGGAACAATCCAGTCTTACGATAGTTTCAGATAGGGCTACGTGCTGTGAAAATAACATCTTAGCAATGCAATAGAGGCTTGGGAGGTATGTATAGAATAAGATGGTCAAGAAAGATCTCTTTGAAAACTTGGATGGGAAGGAGCCAGTCATATAAAGACCACAGCAAAAGGGACTCCCAGTGGTTAAGACTCCACGCTTCCACTTCCAGGGTCATGGGATCCATCGGGAAACTAAGATCCCACGTGCTGCATGATGCAACCAAAAAGTAAAATTAAATAAAGAAATAAAATTTTAAAAGATCACAGGAAAAAATGTCTCAGCTGAGGGAATCCTAAGGCCCAACAGAGAAAAGGCTGACACAGGGGGAGCATCGTGGGTGAGCAGTGGAGAGAGATACAAGACTAGATTACCTAGAACTCTGGAGACCTCACGACATTTAGGATTTTCACCTAAGTGCGATGGGAAGCCACTGGAGGATTTCCAGCTCAAGGTTGCCTCTTGAGCTGATGAATAAATAACATAATAATAAATTCCTTAGGAAGCCTGGAGACAGGACTTGACCTTGAGAAGTGAGGCATCCTGTTTATTCTTGGACAATAGCTTATTTGCATCTGAGTGTCTGAAATCTATACAGGTACCTTTGCCAACCTGCAGATGGATGAACTCCATAATGGGAACCATGACAGGGCATCTCTCTGGCAATGTGGGTATTGGTGTGAGGCCTGTGGTAGATTTTTCTGGACCAGTGGGTGGAGCATGTACTCTAAAAGCAATTGCAGTGCTTTGCATAAGCACAGGAGTAGGCCGGGGCCAGGAGAGCTAACAAGAGGAGCCCATTCCTGTGACCCGCTCTGACTTTCGGTGTATCATTGAGAACAATGAGCAAAATTCTCTGAGCTAGCTATGATTCTGTGCCCCTGGGCCAAGAATAAATCTGAACTTACTGGGAAGATCATCTCAAGGGTGGTTCTTTGGGTTCTACAAAGAAATCCTGCTAATAAAAAGATTATTTATGGACTTCCCTGGTGGTACAGTGGTTGAGAATCCACCTGCCAATGCAGGGGACACAGGTTCAATCCCTGCTCCAGGAAGATTCCACAGGCCTCGGGACAACTGGGCAGCCTGCGCGCCACAACTCCTGTGCCCACGAGACACAGTGAAAGAAAGCCCGTGCGCAACAGTGAAGACCAAGCGCAGCCATGTAAATAAATAAAAAGTCATTTATAGATAACCAACTGGATACGGGACTGCATAGGGACCAAGAGGCAAAGTAGAGGTATTTAGTACCATGCGTTTTAGCAGATGGATCAAAAGTGAGAAGGGCCACTAAATGTCAAGAACTAATACAAAGAGCTCTTATTAAGGAAAAGGGAAGCATCCCATAAAAAAAAACTTCTGTACCTCATATTATGAGGTAATTCACAAGGAAAGAAATGCAAATGTCCAATAAGCAAATGGAGACATAATCAATCCTACTAGACATCAAAGACTTGCAAATGAAAACAATGAGATCTTATTTTTTTAATCTAAAAATAAGCAAGTTAAAGATATTACAACATCCTGTGCTATTAGAGATCTGAGGAAAACAGTCATCCTCTTGAGTTGCTGATGGGAATATAAATTAGGACAACTTTTTTGAAGGACATTTAAAAATCCATAACAAAAGCACTTTTAGTACAATCTTGTTAACCCAGCAATTTCACTTACTGGAATTTTCCTTCTAAAAAAATATTACAAATGTGTATAAAGATTCTGCTGTGTTGACTATGGCCTTTTTAAAGTGATGGAAATTATAAACCTCTTATGGATCCAAAAGTAGGGGATTGTGTTATATTCTGTGGTATAGCCTTACTATGAAATACCATACAGCCATTAAAAATGGTCATGTCAAAGAATATTTAATGGCGCAGGAAAAAACAAAGCTCTCCAGCTGGGTATAAAATGAAGCTAATATTCACCAGGGTAGAAGAGTAGTTATCTCTCATCTCATAGTATTTCCCAACTTTCTTTTTTTTTATTACTGCCTTTGTTTTTAAGTGAGGAGGGCGCCTCTGAAATATCAGGGGTTGGAGCTCAAACTGGAGACCCAAGAAAGTTCATGCATCAGATTCGCTCTTCCCTGGCTGTGGACAAACATGTAGGTCAAAGTCTCACCTACATGGCTTATTTGTTCTGTGCTTCATTTCCCCATGTCAAAATCTGGTGTTAATGCCTGTTATGCTTCCCTCACAAAAATGGGAGCTGTCCATATGAGTTTCTACTGCTGCATAACAAACGGCCCCCAAACTTAGCTGGGTAGTTCTGGCTCGGTGTCTCCCATGAGGTTAAGCAGTTGGCTGGGACTGCGGTCATCTGAAGGCTCAGTTGGGGAACCTCATTTCCAAGCTCACCCTCACATGGCTGTTGGTAGGAGATCTTCCTTTCTCACCACCCAGGCCTCTCCACAAGCTAAACGTCCCCACTCATGGCAGCTGGCCTCCTCTGAGTGGTAATCCAAGAGAAGAAGAGAGCCCAAGGCAGGCCACAGCTTCTATAGCGTGCACTGCATTTTTCGGATCACACACTGACCCCGGTACAGTGTGGGAGGGGACAGTGTGTACACCAGGATGCAGAGATTGCAGGGGGCCACCTGGAGCCTGCCTCCCACCACATCCCAGGATTAAAGCACTTCATAGGAACACAGAGTGTCCCAGGGGGTGGCTGTGGGCGGCTGTGCATCAACTCACAGAATTCTGATTATGCCTGGCTTTGGGGGGAGCCCTGGAGAGCCTGATGGGAGGCCCACAGGGATAGTTAACAGGAACAAAAGGCCCTTATTCCACTTGCTCATCGAGTACACATTGGGGAATACTTACGCCAAAAATAATAGTGATTATTCCTGAGGACAGTAGAGCAGCTTGGGAATCTGGAGTTGGGATGTGTGTGTGTGTGTGTGTGTGTTTGTGTTGTGTGTACTTCTGGGGTATTTTCAAGTTGTCTCCTCTGAGTATGGATAACTTTTGAACTTAAAGCAAAAATGTCTAAGGACAGTGAGTTCATCTGACTCTCAAAGGAAATCAAATGATGCAGAGACTGAGCTTTGAGATGAGAAAAGGCACTATGAGAACCAAGAAGAATCCTGATCCAGGATGAGAGGCCCAAGGAGAGGCAGAAAGGGAAAGAAAACATCGAGGTGCTTCCTGGTTATGAGGTAGGGACCTGCCACCCGTGAATCTGTCCTTCTCCCTCCCCACCAGGTGGCCAGGGGATGCCAGGCAGAATGAGGAGACGCAGGGTATGAGCTCCATGACTCACGAGCAGCCCCTTGCAAGGCAGCGGGTCAGCTGCGCTTAGTGAAGGGGTCAGGTGTGGCCGGGGCTGAAGATGAGCTCAGGTGAAAGTGGGTGACCTAATGAAAGGGTCTAAGAACAGGCTGTAGCTTGGAAGGTGGTAACACAGTGCCTGGAAGGCACCATGAATACCAGAAATTTCCCCCAAGAGGGTGTGCAGAGCATCCCCTCTTCCGTCCTTCAGAGGTCACTGTGAAAGGAATGTCATTTGAAATGTCAGAGTTGGGAGGAGCCTTAGGTTTATCAGGATCCTTCGCTTTGTCTCACAGATAAGAAATAAAGACCCAGAGAAGAAAAGTGTCATGCTAAAAGTTTCACAGCCCTACAGGTGGCCAACTCCAGCTCTCAAGACTTGGCAGATAAAAAAGTGGTTGGCTTTTTCTGTGTGGCCCAGAAGCAGAGCTAGGTGCTCATGGTGAGAGTTACAAGAAGGCAGATTTTCATCTCAATATAAAGAAGAAGTTTCTAGTGAATATAGCACAGTAGTAAGCTAGAGTTTCCTAGACGCATTTAAGCGAAGGCAAGAGTGCAGAGCCTTAGGAAGAGCTGGTGGGAAAAATGTCCTCTTATACAGTTAAAACTTTGGATACAGCTGAGAGCAGCGCAGCCACCGCCCTCTGCTGGTGGAATGGCGGTAGCACAGCGTCCCCTGCTTTGCCACTATGCTGTTCCTCTGGCTCAGGTAGGCTTTCCTGATAAGAAGCAACCCTTTGGGGTCTGAGAGCTCCCTGATGAGAGGGCTTCAGGAAGGCAGTGGAGGGGCAGCCCCTGTACATATGTGCCAGAAAGGCGAGGCGGGTCAGCAGAATGCCCCACCGGTGTCTGATGTAGAGTGAAGCCAGCAAACTGTACTCGGGTAACTGATGTGTGCCCTGTGTCTTTTTGGGGTGACCTTACTGCCCCCTTTTTGTGAGTGGCCCCTCCAAAACTGACAGGGCTGGAACTGGAGACTGAGTGTCTGAAAACCTGGGCGTGGCCCTGGGCAGAGCATCATCTACTGTTTCCTACATGGCCTTGAACAAATACCTCTCCTGTCTGGGCCTCATACTGGTGGTAGGTGGAGGGGCAGGGCCTCTGACTGCCAGAGACAGGCTTATGGATAGGGCTCCCCTGTAGGACACAGAAAGGTCTGAGGTTAACAGTTCACACGGACCCCAGTCACCTTATCTACTTGTTTTCTCCCTCTCTCCGACCTTTCCAGCAGTGCCCATGAGGGCTCTTTCCCCTTAGTTCTGCCTCTGGGAAAGTTCTCAAAGCTCATTCAGAATGAGTTGACAATGACCAACAATATCTCTTACCACTGTGCTCTAATCAATAGTATCTATATGTTAAGAGCTGTGAAGTGTAAGGAATGAATCCCTAATGGTGGAATTTCAGAGCTGAGAGAATCAGAGTTCTTTTGATAAAAAGGTAACAAAATCTTGTGGTCAAGAAAGAAGGAGGAAGTCTTTCCCCCTCCCTTTGGTACTGGTCAGACCACAGGCTGGAAGTATTGTTCTCAGCTCTGTGAGCCGTACTTTAATTGGGAACTAGAGCAGAAGGTAATCTGAAGAAGGCAGCCATGATGCTGAGAATACCTCTGATCCAGCATGAACTGGAGCATTCGTATCCCCCTTCAGTCTGCTCTGGGGTTCCCCTTCCAGCGCCTGCCTTTTGCTTTGCTGTCAGTCCTCTGTGAGAATTTCACAGTAACTGAAGGGAAACGAGTTTGTGCCATTCCCCGTCCTCAATGAGCTCCACCTCTGCCTGGGCCTGCAGATCTGTCCCTTCCTCTAGCTCATCTTCCCAGGGAAAACATAAGCTTCTGAGGCTGGAACAGCAACTTCCAGATGCAGGCAGGGCGTCTTGAAGTATGGAAAGACCTGGGGACCTGGGGGTAGGGTATATAATCCTAGGTTGTAGTTTCAGCTCTGGCACTTTTTTGGTAAAAAAAAAAAAAGTTTCACTTTTTTGAGCAAGTCAGTTAACCTTTCTGAGCCTTTGTTCTCTCATTTCTAAAATTAAGAAAATAATGCCTCCTGCAGGGGAGTGGTGAGACTCAAGTAAGATGTTAATAAACATGGTAGTAAACCATAAAACAAAAGTCATTAATAGAGTAATACACACACAGAGATACACAGCACTTGTGAGATAGCTTTCTCTGTGTGACCTTAGGCAAGTCATCTGTAAAATGGAGATTATAACAAATTAATACATATTTGAGGTGCTTAGAAAGCATGAATACATAGTAGGTGTGCTATAAATATAACCCATTATTATATTACCTGGGAAGAATTCACTTACTCGTCCAGTTTTTGCTGAGCTCCTACTATGTGCCAGGCACTGTTGGAAGCAGTGGGAACTCAGCAGAGAAAAAAACAGACAGAATTCTGGCCTTTGCGGAACCTATGTTCTAGTAGGGGAGACAGACGATTAAGTAAATCATAGAATATAACAGAAGGTAACTAATGCTAGGAAGAGAAATAAATTAGGGAAGATGACAGAGGTGTGGGAGGAAGGAGGGGGTTATAACTTTAAATAGGGTGATCAGAGAATCTGACTGGTTCAGCACTTGAATTAGATGTCCATCTTGCTTCAATCAGCTGAATGTACAAGTGTATTGGAAAGGTGGGAGTGGAGGGAGACAGATCAGAGAATCTGATTGGCTAAACTTGAATTATCAATAGATGTTCATTCTGATGCAGTCAGCTTTGTATGTGTCTGTGTGACTGTGAGTGTGTGTTAGGAATTAACATAGCTTTGAGCCTCAACATCTATGGGTAAAAGTCTTGGTAAGGGCGTCATTGTGAGCTAGGTACACGTTCCAAGGGAGGACCCTGAATTCAAGTGGAACTTCTTTCTCCTCCTCCTGGCCCACCTTGACCTTTAACTAGCTCAAGACATGCAGCTGTTGGGACTGAGGGGTTAGAGGGTGACGTTTCCCCTCCCCTCCTCTTGGGCCCGCCTCTGACCCCACTGGCCACAGGGTCTTTCCAACTAGACAGGAGGCTGGACCAGACCAGGGGCTTCCTTCCCCTCCCAAGCAGAGATCAGGCTCCCTGAAAACCCGTGCCTCCTGGGGCCCAGTGAGGCCCAAAGGCCTGCCCAGGGAGACTGAGCTCGGCCTTCGGTAACTGACAAGAGCCTCACTTTGCAGTCCGGGTGCCACTGTCCCTTCCTGGGGCCGATCATGCAATTGACATCCCCCCGGGAGAGTTGCTCAGCACCATGTTGCTGCTGTTCGTTCATCCTGCGATGCGGGTGGGTTCACCCCTCGCCACCCAGTCTGGGGAGACCATCAAGCCAAGCCTGGCCGAGGGCTCCACAGCTCAGAGTGTGGGTTCTGAAGGATCAGGAAACCCAAATTCCTACACTGATGGAAGCCCTCTCTGCCCTCCCCCCCCACAGAGCCTCCAGAACGTGACCGTGGGGCCACTGGACAACCTGAGCGTGCCAGGGATTGGCAGATGGGGCAGCCAGGGCCAGGCTCAGAGGAGCGGCCCCCACTGTCTCCCACACAGAGCCTCCAGACACACAACCACCACTCACCTTGCCCCCGGCTTTCATGGCTGCATCCCCCAGTGCTCAACCTAGGCCAGGCATCACGTCTCATTTATCTTTTGAGAATTAGAGTAGCCCAGATAATGGATCTGGCTAGAGGCCAGATGGCAGGTATAAACAGGGGGTGTGTTCCCCTCCCTGCCCCTCTGACAGCCCAGCTCAGCTTGACAAGAGGAGCAGAATAGCAAAACCCTGCCCTGGCCCTCTAAGTGGGTGAGGGAGGGTGTGCACCTTCCTGGAAACATCACTTTCTCACTCTTGCATTCATTCAATAAATATTTATCAGTAGGGTCTACTATGTGCCTGTCACTGTGCTAGGTGTTGTGGTTATAGCAGTGAGAAAAATACACATTGTCATGCAGCTGGCATTCCGAGAAGGGATTCCATCTCTAGATGGCCAGTGCCAAACCCAGGGAGGGCCCTTGTCTGTGTTTGATGAGCATATGGGTGGAGGTTCAACTTGTAACCATAGACAGAGCTGGAAGGACCCTGAGGTTTCAGTTTTGTTCACCAGTCACTTCTGGGCATGCGTGCTGGGTGGGGTTGTGCTAAGTCTGGGGTATGAGGATGGGTTAGAGAAACACCGAGCCCTGGAGAGCTCACCCTTGGGTAGGGGGATGGAGCCATGATATACCAGGCACAGGACAGGGGAGGGAGTGGTCCAGGGCGGGCTTGCTGTGCAGAGCGCAGGGGTAGAAGGGAAATGCAAACCCTCATTTTGGAGATGATAATGATATTGATTGCTTACTTAGTGCCAGGCGCTGTGGGCTGCATGAGCATGCATTTATTGTCATGAGGAAACTGAAGCCCAGGAGGAAGGAACTTGCTCAGTCACCATCAGTGAGAGCAGAGTCGAAACTGGCCCCCAGAGCCTCAGAGCTTAAAGTGCTGCAGTAGGTTCCTTCTCCCACCAGCCCAGCCCCAACCCCTGAGGATCACCAGCCTCCACAGATTCAGCCAGGAGAAGGCTTGGAGAGGGAGCAGCATCTAAGGATTGGGCTGCTCACTCACTATTTAAAGGGAGTTTCCAAAGCCTTTGAGGTCCCAGGGCCATTGCCTTGGAGGTGGTGCATCCCTTTCTCTGGTCTCTTAGATGTCCCTGATGGAGCAAGGCTGAGGCTCTGAGCCAGAGGTCCCCTGCTCTGTCCAAGGCAGCCCAGAGCTGGGCCTTGGTGGTGTCTAAGCAGAGGAGATGGTGGGCATTGGGCCTCCCTGTGACAGTCGGCATGCTCTCGGCGGATGGTGGGCTCACTCAGCGGATAAGGCAGAGGAGCGGTCCCTCGGGGGAATGTTGGTGATGCCCTGTGATCCACTCCCACTGCTGACAGAAGCGGCATCGGCATCGGTGCGACGGGCAGCAGGAGGCCGGGGCGTCATTCCATCTTGAATGCAGACCTGACCTTGTATTTGTAGCCAGAGGGCATAAGAAGCATGTCTCTCACGTCTTAGGTTTCACTTTTGTCCCACACTCTGCTGAGAAACCTCCATGATTATCTCATTTAAGATGACGGTTCTGATAATCTCTTGGGGGAGGCAACCGACAACCATGAAACAAAGCAAACCCGAGGCAGTACTAAGTGAAGAAGCAGGGCAGCATCAGGGTCAAGCCCAGAGCACCACAGAAGGCTCCGTACCATGGGAACTGGATCCCCTTGAGTTGTGCTGTGCACAGCCCGTGCAACTGTACAGGGGACCTGAGAGGGCCCAAAGTTTATGGCATCATTAATTCATTCAATAAAAATTTACTGAATTTACTGAGAGCCTACCATCAGTCAGGCACAATTCCAGACACTGGATTTACAGCAGAGAACTAGACCAAGCCCTGCTGCTCAGGTAGATTACATTCTAATTCAGAAGTCACACAGACTGAGGCTTGAGTCCTGGCCTTTCACTGTGTTAATTAATTTCACTGAGCTTCAGTTTCCTCCTCTGTAACATGGACATAATGATATGTGCTTTATACAGTTATCTTGGTAAATAATTGAAATAACACTTGGTTTCAGGCCTGACATGTAGAAGGCCTTCAATTATCACCAGTATTATCACAAGTGGTGAGTTTTGGGGAGAATTGTGAAAGCTAAGGGGAAGGACAGCTAAGGCTTGCATAGGCCCAGAGGCCCAGCCTGGGAAGGATGCAGTGTTATGAGGAAGGTGGGGAGGGGGAGTGAGGCTGTCATGGGCCAGTGAGGAGCACCCTGTTTGGGGACCATATTTTCGCAATTCAAGGCTTAGGACACACATGACCTGGCAAAGAAGTTCTGTGTTTCTTCTAGATGTGAGAAGCAGTCTGAGGGGGAAAAAAAAATGTGGTCATCAACATATTGGGATGTAGGGAGATTGCAGTATTTTATAAAGACCTGAGATGCGATATTTAAAATCGAGAAGTATGACCCCCCAGTATCATTGAAGAAACTAGTTGGTAAGTTGGTGGAGGGTGTGGAACAGGGTGTGTGGATCCCTCAAAGGCCAAGCAGATGGGCTGGATCTAATCAAGGTAGGCACAAGGGTGCTGACTCAGTCAGGATCCCTGGCTGGCCATAAAAGTCACCCTTGATCTTCCTGAGCCAAAGGGGGCTGGGGGCCTTCATAGATCCAAGGGGCTGGGTGCTGGCAAATCGAACTGGAACACAAGTGAGCACCAAGTTAAATCAGAACTCGGCCATCCTGGGCGGAAGGTCTGGATGGCCAAGCCCAGCTACATGTCCCTCCTTGGCCAGAGGGGGACCCCAGGTCAGAGGAGCCCCTTTTCAGCTCTCACAATGGGAGGTGAGGCACTGTGTCTCATCAATGCAGCCCACAGCAGGAGAGTGCCCCAGATCAGGAGGAGAGTCCCCCAGATCAGAAGGGAAGCTTGGATGCCAAACTGCCAAATTCATACAAATGGTTACAGCCGTGGAAAGTTCTGGAGGAGCTGCACAGTGCAAATCATTATATTAATAGAATGCTGATGTCACAGTGGGGTTTGGGAAAAGGCAGGCACGAAGGAGAGCGACTGGGAGAGTATGGAGTACCTGGAGGTGGGAGGCATGGTGGGCTTGGAGAGGAAGGGGCAGATGTGAAGGCATTTGTGAGGATTAACTTACCTGAGGCCTCTGGGAATCTCCTGTGAATGCGGAGAGGTACCCAGGGGTCTCAGAGGCTTAGCAGACAGCTGTCAGAGCTCTAGGGGGTCATGTGGCCCCAGGCGGACATTCAGACTTCATCTCATCCATGTCCGGCTCAGATCTCCAAGGATGGCAGGACTCAGGAGGGACACAGGAAGCAATTAACAATGTCTGCCGGGGCCCTGACTCCGGCTGCTGTCCGGGCTGCTGGGACAGAGCTGTAGTGATGCTCGCCAAACCCCGGGTGGGCTGGCCCAAAATAATGGCCCCTAATGAGTTTCCTTTCACTCTGCAGGAGACATAGGTGTGTGGGGAGGTTGCAGGAAGAGCTTCAGGCAGGAGGGTCCACCTTTCTGTCCTTTTTCCCTGGGCCAGACAGCAAATGGAAAGAAGGATCTTTGTCCTCTTGGCTCTGTGACGGGGAGGAAGGGCAGGGCTGGTGTGGACAGCCTCGAGATGGTGCAAGCACTCTCCTTTCCTCTTGCTTTTCTGACACCACCAGAAATTTGCTTTTCTGCCCATTGTAAAACAAGCAAAACTAAGGTTTCCCCCCCCCCCAATTTGCATAGATGCTGTTTTGTATTTTTTGCCAATTCTTTTCCACTTCCAGTAGACACTGATTTTGGCTCACTCCCCTTCTTCCCCACAGTGGGACACTGGGGCATGAAGGGAGGACTGGGATGTGAGGGCCTCTCCTCTCTGTGGTCCCCATCCCCACTATACTTAAGGCCCATGGGGTGAAGCCCACACCCCTTCATGAGGCCAGTGAGTTCCTGAACTGTCTGAACTGGCCCTTCTTCTCTGGTCTTTCTCCCCACTTATCTGGCAGGGACTGGTCCTGTGTCGTAAGCATCGCCCACGCCATCCTTGGCTGTGTGCTATCGATCTTTTGGGCCTTCCACACTTCCTCTAGGAAGCCTTTCTGGATTTCAGACCCTCAACTACTTGCCCCTCTCCTGTACTCCCACAGCCCCGGCACTTCCCCCACTGAGGCACAGCCCACCCTGCACCTGGTCAAGCTCTTTGTCTGTCTCTACAAGAGACTGTGAACAGCCAGGGCCAGAAACACACACCCCCAGGACTCCCTCTCAAAAGCCCCACTCTGTGTAGACTCATCAGGCACAATAAGTTTGGAGTTTTCTTATTTTCTTTATGTTTTAGCATGGGGTTTTATCTTAACAAAAAAAGGGCCAGTAATCAGGAAACTGCAGGGCCTAGTGTGAATTCTGAGGTCCCAGGCATCCCTCTCCCCAACACACACACACTCACACTCACTTACACACCCACTGTTACTCAATTTTTTCCCATTCAGCCTCAAGGAGTCTCTTATCTCTTCCCCTGGGGTCTGCTGCATGACCCAGCCCAGGAAGGAGGACATAAGTGGCCTTATTACCTCTTCCTCCCGGAGCCTGGGAAAACCGGGTTCATCTCCAAATGCTCAAATACGTACCAGGAGAAAGAGAATTCCTTACAGCTCTTCCCCAAACAAACCCGCTACGCCCCCTCTACCGCCGCCATCCCCCCCGCCAGGGGACCCGCTCCCACCATTTTCCCCCAGAACATAAGCACACAGGCACACTAGGGATTTTAACTGGAAAAACCAGCAAACCCTTTCCAGCTTGAAAAACACAAAGATAAAAGACCGAGGGGGAAAATCAAAACAGGAAGTCATGAAGTTGGGAGGCTTCCTGAGGTCCCTCTATGAACTTTCGTCTGACAGGATGATGGCCTTCAGAGCATCACAGCCTTTGTTACACACTCTGCCCTTTGACTGTGAGTCTACCCCGAAGCTCAGCCCCAGACCTAGAATTTCCCAAGGTCAGAAGAACAGGATCCGGAATTATCTCCCAGCATGGGAAAGGTCAAGAGAAATGTCTGTTCCCTGGACAGTATTTTCTGGGTGCTGAGGACAGATGTGCACAAGAAGGGAAGGGCTTCTGGGCTGAGGGAACAGCATGAGCAAAGACTCAGAGGTAGGAAACAGAGTGATAGTCATTCACCCAGCTCAAGTTCTTGTTATGAGCAGGGCACTAAATGATGCTCTGAAGGTAGTGGGCCAAGGTCACTGGCCTTGGGGTGCTCACAGCCTGGTGGCTGGGGTGAGCCAGGGACCAAAGGTTATCGAGTGGTGGGAGCATTGGAGGTGGGGGTCGTGGAGGTGCCAAGTGTGTGGCATGAGCAGTAGGGTGGGCGATTGTATCAAGGCAGGATCAGGCTGGGACCACAGCAGTTCTGATGTCTCATAAGGAATTTGGCTTTGAAAGTCAAGAGAGTAGGGAGCCATTGAAAATTTCAGAGTGGGAGAGTTACTGCCACAGAGCTGTACTCTGGAAAAATTAGACAACAATATGTAAGGTGGATCGGAGAGAATTGCAGAGGGCAGACACTAGAGACAAGGGGGCAAATCAGTGGACCCACTTCAGAAATCCCAGAGGACAGTCCTGTGAGTTCTAGCATGAACAAAGCCCTCCACCCAAAATAAAGCTCCCAGAGGACTGCCCAGGGGTCTGGACACCCAGGAGAGACCACCTCTGGGCCAAATGGCCTCTAAATAGTTGCTGTGAACATGCACAGAGATGACCCCCAGGGAGAAACGGACCGACCCGGTACCCTCCAGTGTCCTCCTTAGCAGGCTCTTGTTTATTACACATATTTCAGATTAAAGGCTGAAGACCGCAGGGCCCTGAAATGTGGGACACGAGCCCAGGAAGTTCCGATTGGGATGGAGGGAAGGAAGGAGCGCAGTTGGAGGCCTGGGAAGAAGCGGTGTGAGGAGTAGTTTATATGGGGAGAGGGGGCATGCGTAAATGTGTGAGTGCGCATGCCTGTGTGTGCGAGTGTGTTGGGGACGGTCACTGGCAGATTGGGCACACCCTGGGGTGGCGGTACCCACACTTTGGACTGGCAGTCCCCAACCTTTTTCCACAGACCATGGCGGAGGGGAATGCTTTGGGGGTGGTTCAAGCACATCACATTTATTGCGCACTTTGTTTCTGTTATTATTACATGAGCCCACCTCAGATCATCAGGCCTTGGATACTGGACACTGGAGACCTCTGCTTTGGAAGAAGGACACACAATGCTTAGGCCCTGCTGAGAAGGCCGTGGTGGTACCGGAGCTCTGAGGCTGCACAGACTGGTTCTGGTGTCGCTGCCGCTCGGGGATGACCAGGAGCAAGTTCCCTTGGGTCACCCCTTCCCTGGGCATTAATAATTAGATACTGCAGGTACAAGGGCTTTGCGGAGTGTCAGGGCTGAGAGCTGGAGGCCGAGGCCTCCTTCATACCCAGGAGGCTTGGACACAGGGGGCCTGACTCAGCCCAGAGCTTTAGAGAGAAGGACTACATTGCCTAGTTTATAATAACTCTCTCACTTAATGTCCACATCCATCCAGAAAAGAGAGGGCGGCGGCAGGCAGCCCACTCGGATAGTCTGGGATGCCTGGGGCAGCACGTTGGGGAGGGAGTGTGACGACAGGGGCAGAAGGGTGGGGAGCCCAAAACATCTCTTAGGCGGAAGCTTGGGGTTCCACTGTGAGCTCACCCATCTTCTGGGTCAGGGTTGTCTATTGCCTTGGGGCTTCTTTTAAATCGCACATGACCTGATGTGGCCATTTTTCTTCCTATTTGCTTTATCTGGACCTGCACTAAACATGCAGTGCTGTTTTTGACTTCTCACCCCTGGCATCCACACCTAGCGGCACTGACAGTTTCTGCTCCTGGGCCAGAAGGAATGAGCTCTGCAGGCACTCCCCCGAGGGCCCAGCAGGATATGGAGCTTTAGGCTGGTGGTTCCCAAACTTCACTGCCCAAGGGAATCAGTTGGAAATCTTTAAAACACACTAACGCCTGGCTCCCCCTTCCCAGACACTGAGATTAAATTGATACGGGATGCCCACTTGGGCACTGGAATTTTTAAAACTTCCCATGTGATTCTAAAACAAAAGCAAAGTTTGAGAACCACCAGGGGGAGGGAGAGGAAAGACAGAGTTGGGGCAGGGAGGGTCTTCAGGAGCAAGCATAAGGGTTTTCACAGCTGAGTTGCCAGTCGGTCCCTTCTGATAACGCTATGAGAAATTCTGAAGACCTACTTCTGATTTATGACTTTCCCCCCTAATTTACGGATGTGAGAGCTGGACCATGAAGAAGACTGAGTGCCAAAGAATTGATGTTTTTGAATTGTGTTCCGAGAGAAGACTCTTGGAGAGTCTCTCGGGCCACAAGGCGATCAAACCAGTCCATCCTAAAGGAAATCAACCCTGAACATTCATTGGAAGGACTGATGCTGAAGCTCCAGTACCTTGGTCACCTGATGCAAAGAGCTGACTCATTGGAAAAGACCCCGATGCTGGGAAGGATTGAAGGCGAGAGGAAAAGGAGGTGACAGAAGATGAGATGGTAGGATGGATTCCTCGTCTCAGTGGACATGAGTTTGAGCAAGCTCTGGGAGATGGTGAAGGACAGGGAAGCCTGGTGTGCTGCAGTCCCTGGGGTCACAAAGAGTCGGATGTGACTGAGCGACTGAGCAACCACCACCACTTATTTATCAAGTGTCTCACCTACATGCTTTTTTAAAGTTATTTCTATATCGTTGGCTGTGCTGGGTCTTCGTGGCTGTGTGCCAGCTTTCTCTAGTTGCAGTTAGCAGGAACTACTCTTCCTGGCGACCCGCGGGCTTCTCATTGTGGTGGCTTCTCTTGTCGTGGAGCACTGGCTCTAGAGCACAGCTTGAGACCACGGGCTCAGTATTTGTGGCATATGGGCCCAGTTGACCCATGACATGTGGGGCCTTCCCGGGCCAGGGATCGAACCCACGTCGCCTGCACTGGCAGGCAGATTCTTAACCCCTGGACCGCCAGGGAGGCCCTCACCTACATTCTGAGCTACGAGGACAGCATAGCCAAGGTGCCTCAGAGCCGCACAGCACCCAGGGCAAACTGCAGCTGCTCATCGGCAGATCATTGACCAGAGTTTGGTTTTCTCATCCATGAAAAGGATTGTTGTGGGGGAGTTGTAGGATTTAGTAAATTTAATTTTTTAAATGTATATTGGAGCATGGTTGGTTAACAATGTTGTGTTAGTTTCAGGTATACAGCAAAGAGATTCAGTGATATGTATACATGTATCTATTCTTTTTCAGATCCTTTTCCCATTTAGGTTATTACAGAATATTGAACAGCGTTCCCTGTCCTTGTTGGAGTTACTAAAACTTTGTAACAAGACTTAAGTAAAATAATGTATGCCAATTGCTGAGCACAAGACACTGTGTAAGCACGTGTCAAGTGGTCCTCGTCACCACCCTTGTCTTTTTCATTGTTATCTCTAGTAATGCCATCTGCATGACTTGATGGCTGTCCATGCCTTCTGTCCTGGTATGCCAGAAGCTAGGCCCTCTGGTTGCAGGTGTGCCTGGCTTCCTACAGTAAAATGGGCAGCCAGGAAGAGGCAGAAAGGGGTTTGCCCAGGGTCCAGGAATCTGGGAAGCCCAGAGAAGCCAAGGGGCACATTCAAGGTCATTTAGTTGATGAGGTGAACTGAGACTGGGCCTAGAAACCCTGCCTCCTGCTCAGAGTCTTTTCTTTCTGCCTCACTAAGCTGATTCCCCAGGTAAGAAAACGTTTTGCTTCTGTGTACAAAATTCAGCTTTGCAACCATGGGAAATTGAAGCTGAAGCTGCAATGCAGGTTGTTTTGAAAATATCTCAGTCAGTTCACTGGGTTCAAATAAAGCCTGGACTGGGGCCCAGGGCACCCGCCGTTCCCCTGGCAATCTGCTGGGTGAGCCACACCCTCCAGCCTCTCCAAGGGAGAGCCTGGCCTGCCTGCACACATGCACCACACACACACACACACACACACACACACACACACACACACACACGCACCTACACACACACACGCCGAAACATATTTTCAGTTGGCTATATAATGTTATTCAATTTCAAGGATCTTATTTTCCCCTAAACTATCTGTGTGGCAACAAGTGAGTAAAGAAACCTGTATGAACAAGCCATATCTATGTTCCACCAAAGCTTCTGAAACATGTCAATCTGGTCAGTATGAGTCTGCATCTCATTTTCTTAAGACCTGCTTAACCAAAACCAGAGAGGGATAGTTTTCAATCAAATCTATGGTGATCACCTCCCACCTGGGGTACCAGAAACAAAACACCATGGTGAGTGTGTGTGTGTTCTAAATGACATTTATATTTTTACTAGAAATTATAAATGTTTATTGCAGAAAAATTAGAAACACTAATATCCAACTAACAGGAGATTGTCACTATTAACTTTTTGATGCATTTTCTTATAGACTGTGTTTTTTTTTTAATAGCTAGGGATCATTTTAGGTATAAACTTGATTCTGTTTCACATACCATTAGCCCCTGAGCAATTCCCATGTCATTAAATATTTTTGAAAATATGATTGTAAGTGACTTCATAATATTCCACTATATTGGCATCCTAAAATTCATTTCTACAATGTGTCATTGTTGAGCTTTTATTTTTGTTCTTTCTTATAAATAACAGGGCAGTGAATGTCTTAGTATGCTTCCCTGTTCATTTCTCTGGGATGCTCTCCCAAAGTGGAGTTATCGATCAAAGGCTGTGACCCTTTTAGAAATCTTTGAGGGAGTTTCCTGGCGACCTATTAGTCAGGATGCAGTGTCGTCACTGCCATGGCCCAGATTCAGTCCCTGGTCTGGAAACTGAGGTCCCACAAGCTGAGTGGCATGGCCAAAATATAAAAAATAAGTAATACAAAGAAAAACAAAAATCTCTGTGCTGTGCTGTGCTTAGTCACTCAGTCGTGTCTGACTCTTTGCGACCCCATGGACTGTGGCCCACCAGGCTCCTCTGTTCATGGGGATTCTCTAGGCAAGAATTCTGGAGTGGGTTGCCATGCCCTCCTCCAGGGGATCTTCCCAAGCCAAGGATCGAACCCAGGTAGCCTGCATTAGAGGCTGATTCTTTACCATCTGAGCCACCAGGCAAGCCCAAGACCTTGTCAAATGGATCTGTGGGAAAGTTGCCCTGCTTGGCACTCCCCTGCACCCTGTGGAGAGGCCGTGTCCCAGCCCCTCCCAGCTCTGTGTTTTGGCAGCTCGGGTATATCTGAGCTGATCTCCAGCTCTGGGCTCCTCCTTGAGAAGACTCAGGGTTCACGACAGCTGCCATCTGACATCGACGGTCTGTCCAGCGAAGAAGACTGGACTTGTCCTTCGAGGTGGCCAGAACAAGGCCCGCCCTAACAGCCAGAAGATCTCCCCAATGATTATAGACATCGTGTAACAGGCACCCCCTCCTCACCCCATGCAGCAAGATCTCTGTCCCAGCTCGTTGAGGCTCAAGCTCCCTTTGAGGTTCAGATGGCAGGTTAGACCCAGGGACCCCAGGGAACCCTCCTGCTGGGACAGTTCTGTGAGCTGACCATCTCAACAGTGATTCTAAAGTTGTGAAACAGTGAAAAACTTTGACTTCACGCCTTAGAAGCTCTTTGTGCTGTGCTAAGTCGCTTTAGTTGCGTCCAACTCTGTGCAACCCTATGGACTGTAGCCCACCAGGCTCCTCTCCCCATGGGACATGCTGGCAAGAATACTGGAGTAGGTTGCCATGTCCTCCTCCAGGGAATCTTCCTGACCCAGGGATCAAACCCGCGTCTCTTATATCTCCTTCCTTGGCAAGGGGGTTCTTTACCACTAGCGCCACCTGGGAGAAGCTCTTTACACAACTATTTTTTCAGATATAAGCTGGGGTTGCTATGAGGATTAAATGTGATGATATCTGTAAACTAATATGTTTGATTATATTGCTATATTGATAATAGCTATTAGTGTGGCCATGAGCACAGTGTGAGAAGGCACCGTTGGGTTACATTTGGTCTCTAGCCACACCCCCATCCAGAAAGCAGAACAGAAAACAGAGGCATTTGAAGGGTCTGGGGAGAGGATTGTTCACATTTATTACAAATTCAGGGAAAAAAAATTCAGAACAAGCTTCCCTTAGAACTCCCGATACATGCGTTTTAAGTTGTTCTTTGTCAGGTCTTTTTAATAATCGTACAGGGGTCGTGAAGTCTAATAGTACTAAGGCCTATAACACTGCAAGGGATGTGCTGGGGTTAGCTTACACCAGCTCATGTTTAAATTTTTGTTCAATTTTTGCTTTTTTTTTTTTTTTCAATTTTTGCTTATGGTTAAATTTTTAGGAGTTTTCCCTGCCAGTTTTTAAGCACGATTATTAAAAATTAAGTTATGCAACTTTCAATTAAATGAATTATGTTAAAAACAGAAGTACTAAGTATTAAAAATTTATTTCTTCCTGATTATTTTACCACTGTCTGGTGTGCTACTCTCTCTCTCATTTTTCCTAATAAATGCATCTTATTTATTTCATTTATTTACTTCCTGGCTGTGCTGGATCCTCGTTGCTACACATGGATTTTCTCTGGCTGTGGCGAGTGGGGGCCCCTTTCTCGCTGCGGTGTGTGGCTCCTCCCGCAATGGCTCCCCTGGTTGCAGAGCAGGGGCTCTGGATGCACAGGCTTCAGTAGTGGCAGTCCACCAGCTCTGGGGACTGCAGCGCACAGGCTCACTAGCTGTGGCTCGTGGGCTTAGTTGCTCCCTGGCCTGTGGGATCTTCCTGGACCAGGGATCAAACCTGTGTCCTCCTCACTGGCAGGTAGGTTCTCATCCCACCAGCGAAGCCTCCTAAGTCTCTTTTCAACTCTACTTCTGGTGATAGCACCATGGGAGTTCCAAACCAGGGCCTTTTTTTCCTGGAAAATCAGTTGTTAAACACTCACTAGCACACCAGGCCCTGTACCCTCGATCTTTACCCTACTTTCCTACACCCCTCATTTCCTACTCCTTAGCTGCTTCCAATGTTTTGAGCTGTTTCTTTTTGAACTTCTCTTTGTATTTCTTAATTACATGCTTTCTCTTCAATGTCTTGACTTCTTAAATCTTAGACATTGTCTATTGACTTCCTATTATGGAAGATGAGGATCTGGCTGTCTAGCAGCTTGGTCTCCCCTCTTGACTCTACAAACACACATTTTTCCTACCTCTGCCTGCCCAGTATATTATAGCACAACTCATGTTTAAATAAATATTCAGAATTTACATTATTACCATGATGTAAATTTTGTCCATAAGTCATTATCACTATGATTGTATAAACTTTCTTATGCAGTTCTTGTCCTGGTGTTAATAATTGTATTTTAAATCTTGCTTGATTTCTCTATGAAACTGTGGTTTTCAAACTTTTCTTCTTAGCAATGAATCTTGTCGTGCAAACAAAATTTGGGGAATTCCCTGGCAGTTCAGTGGTTTAGGATTCGGTAGTTGCACTGCCATGGGCCAGAGTTTGATCCCTGGTTGGGGAACTAAGATCCCACAAGGTGCTTGGCACAGCCAAAAAAAAAGAATTATGTGAACCCTACTATATAAAATGGGAAAATCAGAGCTGCCAGTTTGAAAAGAGGTCCCTCCCATTGAGGGCGCTGTGTATAGCCGAGCACGTTGTGCCCTGCAGAGCTCCGCAGGTCACCATTTACAAGAACAACAGTATGATTCAATCATGAAGATCAACCATAACCATCCCTTTGGGGAAGGCATCTATTTTGTAAAGGGAAGTCCACCTAGAAGGATACACTCTGTCAGGATGGTGCGTGGGTGCGTGCTCAGTTGTGTCTGACTCTTTGCAGCCCCATGGACTAGAACCCACCAGGGTCCTCTGTCCATGAGATTTCCCAGGCAAGAATACTGGAGTGGGCTGCCATTTCCTTCGCCAAGGGATCTTTCTGACCCAGGGATTGAACCCGCATCTCCAGTGTCTTCTGCATTGGCAGGCGGGTTCTTCACCACTGCACCACCTGGGAAGCCACCCCCCCCCACCCAGTGTAGAACCTTGACCTCGCCCCATTCTGAATACATTCCAGTGGTGTGGCTTCACCTGTCCCTCCAGGACATCGCCTGCAGGCTGCTGGTCAGAAGCTGCTGCTAGCTGCTGGCCACCTGCTGACGGACTGATTCAATGCCCCTGAGATCTGCCTGGGTACCGAAAGCTGAGTGCAGGCAGCTTCACTCAGGGACCACTCAGGGCAGCCTCCAGAATCAGATGTAAGGAGAGAAGGCTCTGGCAGAGAGCACATGAGCTGTGGAAACAGGTGAGGCAGGGCCTGTCAGCCCATGGGCATCAGAGCTGGAGGAGGGGAGTTGGCCAGCAGTGGGGTTCAGCTCGGCTTTGAGGGTCACCCCTGTGTGGGAATCCTAGCTTTGCTTTCAGCTGGGTGACCTTGGACAAGATGCTTAACATTTCTGGGCATTCATTTCCTCATGCCTAATTCCCAGGGTTTTGTGAGAGTTAAAGAAGCTACTTTGTAACCCTAGTAAATCCTCAGGCCATGTGCTGATCAGTCTCTGCTCAGAGTCTCAATTAAAGAAACTATTCCAACAGCCTAAAAGTAATTGAAAAGGGTATTCCAATTCTTATTGTGTCCCTCATAGGATGCAAAAGGGGATCCCATTCTTAACTGAGAGCCATATTCCCCAAATCCTTTTCCTTGATTCTCTAATTTCCCCCAGGATGCAGTGTCAGTGAAGTTCCCCAAGTACAATCTCCGAGGCCTTTTCCCTCTCTCTCTTTCTCTACCTCATCCCTCACCCTCCATAACACTGCCATTGCTGTGTCATAAAAGAAAAAAAAAAATCAGACAACCTGGAGATAGACATCCAGACAAGAAGTGGGTGGGGAAGAGGTTATGGCAGGACACACACTCTGAAATAACTCTTGCCCCATCACACTGGTGAACTACCAGGCACGTGTAGCAGGGGCTTGCCTGAAACTGGTTGATTTCCTCCTTATTCAGCTGAGGAATTTAGGGTGAGATTTGACCTGCCTCAGGTACCTCTGACCACCTAACCACCATTAGCAGATGGGCAATGGCTGAGAAAACCCTTCCTGTTTCCTCCACACACCAAAAAGTTAATATTAAAAAACCTGGGGACGGAGACACAGCCCCTGTCTCCAATTTCTCCTCTCTTCCCTGCCACCTATGCAGTCAGTAGGCGTGGAACTACCCCTCACCCCGACTCCCCTTGCTCCATCTTTTGTGGACTACATCCCCACTGCAGGATGTCTTTCAGATCATGCACTGAGCACCTACTGTTTGCCAGACTTGTAAGTTGCTGGAGATTCAGAGACAAGCCAGTCCTCAGTTGCTCATAAAGAGACAGAAGCAGACTGCAATTCTTTGTGATGGTGCCTATAACAGAGGGAAGCACAGAATACAATGAGCTCACAGAGGAGGAGTGCTTAATCCGTTGAAGGAAGACTTCCTGGAGGAGGTGTCATCTAACCTGTATGATAATAACTAGTATCGGGTATGGAGCATTCACTAGGATGATAATCTCCACACCAAGTATTTTGTTAAGCACACTGGCTCATTTAATCTTCACAGCAATACTAATGAGCAACCTCTCTTATGGCAGCTGCACTCTCAAGCTTTCCAGCTGATTTTATATCCACGTGTCTGAAAATAAAGTTGCTGACGCAGTGAAAAAAAGAAAGAAAGGAAATGAGGAAACCGAGGCCCAGAGAAGTTCATTGACTTTCCGAAGGCCTCCGAGCTCAAGAGCGGCAGAGCTGTGACTCAGACACAGGCCTGTGTGGTCCCAGAGATGGTGCTTTCAGCCACCGGGCACGGGGTACGGGTGTTCAACATGCACGCTGAACTAGCACGCGCCGCATCTGGGAACAGCACCGTTCACACCCCAGGCAGAGTAACGCGAGCGTGTACGGATGGACCCCGAGATTCAGACCTCTCCAGCGATTCCTGGAGCAGCAGGAAAGAGCCGTCTCTTGATCCAAACCTGTCCGGTCAGCTCCCCCTAGAGGTGGGGCGGGAGTACAGTCTGACAGGGCTGCTGCCCACCGGGCTTTGGTGGTTCAGGTGGATGGTTACATCTTAACTTTAGATGTTTTTACTTGAGAAAGGGACACCTGTCTCTAAGTTGCACTCAGATGTCGTGTGGACCAGCACGGCCCCAGCCACCCTGCTCTGGGACCCTCCCACCACCATTCAGTATTGGGAGGATGCAGCCAGAGAGCAGTGTGGCCCAGCTGGATGCAGGGATCCAGAAACATTAGTGGACCCTCTAGGACCTTCTGACTCTTCTTTCAGGTCATCCCAGGGCCATCAAACTAATCCCCTTCTCTCTTCTCTTTCTCTCTTTCTCTCCTGGGCAGACGGGCAGGATCGAACCCAACTACCCCAAGGTCTGCGGTCACCAGGGAAATGTGCTGGACATCAAGTGGAACCCCTTCATCGACAACATCATTGCCTCATGCTCAGAGGACACATCGGTGAGCAGGAGGGGTGTTCCCTGGGAGGGTGGGCGCAAGGGGACTCCTCCCTGCTTCCTCCTGGAAGCCTTCCTCCCTAAATCCCCTCCTTCTCCCTTCTTTGCCCCTCTTCTGTCCTCTTGGTCATCCCTTCAGCTAGCCCTGGGACAGGGAGGTAGGTAGGAAGAGGACAGGGAGCGAATCCATGAACTGTATGGCAGGTCTTGCGCCTTTACCATGATTTCATTCGGAAGTGTTGACTTTGTAGGTGAGAATAGAACAAAATGATTAAGTCTGTGATTTGGCCCTCATCTGCGATGGCAAAAGGAGAAGGATCAGAAGAGGAATATGGGCAAGGAAGAAAGGGAAAGGGGAAAAATGGATGAGCCATGAGGAAAAGAGACCCTGTTCTTGCAGGCTGGGTAAAGTTTTGTCCGCTGTGAGCCATGGCATTAGGGATGGCCACCAGGGTGAGGTTTGTCAAGGACCCACAGTGGTGGCCCTGATTTTGAACACCATGTATCCTACCACTTAATGAGGAGAAAGAAGAAATAGGGAAAAGAAAGTGAGGAGGAGGGAACAGGGAGATAGATGGAAGGAGAAGCGAGAACAGGTAGGAGGGATGAGATGAGGGAAGAAAGGAGGCAGATAATTTGGAAAGGGGAGACAAAGAATCCAGGGAGAGCAAAATGTGAAGCTGCTTCCTGGTCACCCTTTCCCCAGGCTCTGCTGACTTGCACACGTGGAGGCAGAGTCAGGTGTTGGCAGCAGGGTCTGTGTTTCTGGAGAAGGGCCCCATGCCTTTCCTTAATTGCCCTTGAGCAATGTCAACACACCAGCCTGGGAGCAAGAGGGGATTTCAGAGCCTCAGCTGAGCTGGTGAGGAGGGGCTGCTCCAGCCCCTGGTGTTCCCAGATGAGGGAAGATCAGACCACAAGTATCTCTCTAGTGCTCACTGGCATAGTCTGGAGGCAGGTCATAGACTCCCAGGATATTGGAACTAGAAGAAACTTTCGTGCTCATGTCTCCTGTCTTTCCTGACTGGCCTGAGATCTCCTGAGAACAGAGCTCATGGCCTTTTGGTTCTGAATCCCAAGCATCCAGCACAGAGCCTAGTACCTAGTAGATGCTTAGTAGGTATTTGATGGGATGGCTGGCTGGATGGATGAATGGATGGACAGATGGCTAGATGAATGGATCTTTGGATGGATGACTACTGATTGATAGATCACTAAATGGATGGATCATGGATAGATGAATGGAAGGAAGGAAAGATGATAGGATGAAGGTGAATAGGTAGATGAATTGAATAGAAAGATAAATGAATACATGAGAATGAATATAGTCCATCTAGTGAATTATCCAAAGAAAAAGATTTACAGTAAATAGTCCCCATTGGTTAATAAATTAGGGGGTAGGGATGAAGTCAGCTGGCACAGTGTCTAGTAAAAGAGAATGTTGCAGAGGGAGCTAATAGAGTAGAATGGGCTTGACCAACTCTTAAAAGTCAAAGCCCTGAGTCAACTCAAGAGGATTCCTGAGAACAGCAACATCAAGGGCAGGGCACAACATAAGATAGGAGGGCAAGAATTTGTAATGGGCTCAGTTCATCAGGTTTGGCTGCTTTCTGCAGCAAAATGGAGATGGTGACTGGGCAGGAAGGGAGGCTGTGAAAGGAGGTCTGGGGCAGAGGGAAGGCTTGGGATGCCAGAGTGAGCAGCTGAACTTTGAAGTGAGACTTGTGCTTCTCAAGCCATCTGAACAGGAGCCCCTACACCTATGCAGTGTGGAGACACTGCATGCTCTGGGGTCAAGGAAGGGGCTGGATGGGTCTCAGCAACTTTGTGGAAGAAGTGGAACCCCAGCCAGCTGGGCTGGTGCTGGAATGTGGCTCAGCAGAGAGAAAGGGAGTGCCCAGGAGCAGGGTGTGACTCGTGTTTGTGTTGAGGGTATAAAGAGAAAGGACATGGGGCTTGGGGGCACAGGGAGAGAGGGGCTGGCCCCGGGGCGGCTCGCCAGAGAGAAGGGGATTAAGTCTCTAGAACGGAGAGGAACTAAGCTCCTGCTTTGGCTTCCAGTCCAGCCAGCTTGGAGCCCACGCAGTGACCCTCATATCTCTACCCCTCCCCAGCCTCAGGGCCAAAGGCCTTGGCATTGGAGCCAATATCCCCCATGCCAATATCCCCCCTGCCATGGCTGGAAACAAGCCCCTCCTGGAGAAGGGCATACCAAGGGCCCAGGGGAAGCCCCTGCCCAGAATCACACAGGGACTTATGTCCCAGACAGACCTGGAACCCAGGTCTCCTGACTCCCAGCCAGAACCCTGAGCAACTACCCACAGCCCTGGTTTTAGGTGAGGAAACTGAGGCTCAGAGCCTGGAGGGGCTGACAGTTCAGATCCATCTTGACACTCAGTCTCTCTGACTCAACGAGCTCTCTATGCAAAGCCCGTGCAGGGCGCTGAGGGCACACGGAGCAGGGCATCCTTGCCGGGGTCCTAGGAGGGGAGCTGGAAAGGCAGAGGACCAGCCGCCCCCAGGGTGGGGTGAGGAGGCTAATCAATGCTGCCTGGACCGCTCTGATTGACCTTCCCATCTCTGCCATCGCCCCCTCCAGGGTCAGGCACCCTTTAACCCACTCCAGATCACATAATCAACTTACTGCACCTCAGACACCACACCCAGAACCACGGTTAAGAGGTCAGCCAGCACACGTACTGGATGCTAGGCACTGTGCTACGTGCCAGAGCTGGGGAGGGAACCAGCTCCCGGAGGGACCCAGAGAGACACTGGCAGGCCCTGCATACCCACTCCCCACCCTCTGCTTGTCTCACAACGTTCAGAGGACACTGAGGGGATCCAGCCGGCCTCCACCCCCCTCCCAGCTCCGTTCCCATATCCCCATCCCTAGAAAAATCTCCAGTGAAGTCCATCCCCCACGTCCCCCACTCCCCCAGTCTCCTCTCCCTTATGGCATGAGAAGGTCTTCAAGAGTCTAAGCCCCTCCTTTCAGGGATCCAAGAACATACCAAGCCCTTTCCCAAGGGGCTCCTGTCCTGAGGGAAGGCTGGGGGCTGTAACTCTCCCTGGCATCTGGCAGAATCCAGTTCTTTCCGCCGCTGGGTGATGTCACCTATTGTTGAAGGGCTGTGCTTTTTATAGCTTCTGCCGCAGCTAGGGAAGGCGGCTGGCAGGCGGCAGGGAAGGGCGCTATGGGTTTCCGAGCCTCATGCTCCCAGCCCTTCTCCACCAGCCACAGAGAGAGGTTTCTGACATCTCAAGGAGAGGAGAGAGCAATCCCAAGGGAGTGGGAGGGGGAGGGAGACGGGGCCCTCTCCTGGGCTCAGCATCTTTCCTTTCCCTTCTATTCTACTGCTCCTCCATCCAGCAGCTGTCCTCACCCTGCCCTCCTCCAGGAGAGGTGATGCTCGCCACCCCCCAAGGAGCTAGGGGTGGGCTGGGGCAGGATGTCAGCCCTGCTAGAAGCAGCCGGATGCCACCCACCACCCTGCCCTCCTACACACACATATAAACTTGAGAACCAACACCTCTTGGAGCTGGAAGGGAGCATCACACTCCTTTTAGAGATGGAAACGCAAAGGCCCGAGAGGCCTCACCAGTGTGCCTGGCAGCTGCAGAGACTCCACCAGTGTGGAGGGGTGGCTCAGTCATTAGGCAGCCAGGCTTGGGAGGCATGGGCCTAGGTTCAGATCCTGGCTCTGCCACTTCCCAGATCTGTGATCTTACCAGCTTCTTTAACCTCTCTGGGCCCCGGTTGCCCTGCTGTAAAATGGTTTATCATGAGAGCAAAATGAATCTAGTATTTCTTGGCTACTAAGAACTTCATAACCATTAATGTGGGGACCAAGGCGTTTAGATAACCTGTCCCAGTGAGGGCAGGCTGGAGGGCTGGGAGAGAGAGACCCAGACTTTTTTTTTTTTTTTCAAAATTCTTTCCATTATATATCTCACTCTGTGCTTCTTGAGGCCCCAGTAGGCCTTTCATCATTGGTTTCCCAAAAGGACTAAGCTGAATGATAAGCCTTAAAATCTAGGAAAGAAATCCCCACCAGGTCCCCCTTCCAAATCAGGACTAAAGGAGTGTTTTGCCATCTATCCAGCTCACTACCGGCCAAAGCGGGAGCTAGCACACTTCGTTGCTTAATCTGCTGATGGTCAGAAGGTTTCTGGGCTTCTCAGGTTCTTATGTCGGTTCACTCATTTAACAAGTACGCCTTAGGTGTGTATGATGTGCTGGGCACTGTTCCTTATCCTACAAATAGGGCAGTGAATTTAAAGACCCCACCCTTGAATGGAGGAGTCGACCATCAGTGGGAGGCCTGGAAGGTTGTCTGTGCCCCAGATGGGGTAAGTTTTAGATTCTTGGGGCCAGGGAGTAGCCCCTCTTTCATGGACTAGATGAGCAGAAGGACAGACCACACCCTCTCTAGCTTGTCAGATTCCATCCAGGGAAGAAGGAAGGGGTGAGCAGGGGGAGGGGTTCAGAGGAGAGAAACAGGGCAGTTTGCCCTGTTTGAGTCCAGAGTTTGAATCCCAGTTTCTCCCTTCCTAGCTGTGCAACCTGGGCAACTTCCCTAACCTCTCTGTGGCTCATTTCCTCACCTGTGTAAGGAGAGTCATTAATAATAACAATAATAATGATGATGAGTAACACACACCCTTTCCTGTGTCCGACCTCATGTTCACCGTTTCATTTAATCTGCTGGCAACCCCTCCGTAAGATTCTCAACAGTAGATGCTCGGTTGGGCTCTCTTCTGGACCCTTAGGTGGCCTTTCTCTCCTCCTCCTCTTTGGAGTGATCTGTTTCCCACGTTAGGAAACAGTCACGTGGTCAGAAGATAGCAACGTTAAGGTGGACTTGAAGGCTCTACCTCTTGCTTAGGCTAGTGATGACGTACTCTGTTTCCAGTAGTGAACTGGATAGTTGAGAAGAAAGGAGGAGGTGGGTGTTCCAAGACCTTCTGGGCAAAACCCTCATGGTGTTTTTCTTCTCACTGCAGAAAAGACAAGAGAAAAGAGTTGCTCTGATCTCAGCTCTAGGCAGTGTATCTGTGGATTTGCTGGATGGAAATCCTGGGCTCATGGCTATGTAATGTAGTACAGCTTTATTGGATACTATTGGAAGGCAGAAACTATACCTTATACTTGCCCATTCTGCCCCACACTACTCCAAAAAGAGTTGTTTTTTAAGTAAATACTAAGGAGTTGGAATCCATATCTTTTCCCAGCTACTTAGGTCCATTATGAACTTCGGCTCCTCCTCTGAGCTCCTATACCACAGATGTAGACATTAAGTACTATTTGCTGTAGCTATTTAACAAGCAGTTCCCCTAAGCAGAGGGTTCTTTTACTTAGTAACAGTGTTCTCAGAGGGGCTGAGTAGGCCCTGGGCCTAAGTCACTAGCAGCCACAGTTCTAATGTATTAGAAAACAGAGAGATCCAGCTAGACACCTTCATAATCACATAATAATTTTAAAGAGGAAATGTATTTTCATTGCATAAAATGGAGACAGACTACATATCACATTCATTGACTACTCAGAGGGCCACAAAACACATATGAAAAATAGAAATCACATCTAAAATGTGACCTGTATAAATTTGTATATAATCCTTAATTAATATTAAGCAATCTTTGTTATGGAGAAGGAAATGGAAACCCACTCCAGTATTCTTGTCTGGGAAATCCCATGGACAGAGGAGCCTGGTGAGCTCCAGTTCAGGGTGTCGCAAAGAGTTGGACACAACTTAGCCACTCAACAAAAAAGCATTGTTAAGGATTACTAATATATTAGTCATCTGCTTGGTAGGGTATATAGTTTATTTCGTCTTCATCACAACGATAACAGTAGGTGTGATTATTCTTACAGTTGAGAAGACTGACATTCAGAGAGGTTAAACATTGGCTGAAGTCTCACAGCCGATAAGGTCAGAGCCTTGGTTGGAATGGAGCTTGCTGGGCCACAAAGCTCTCACATTCTCAGCCAGCTGCTCCCTCCCCTGTGCACCAGGACACTTGGTTTTGCAGCTTTATAAACTGTGCTTTTCACCCACCTTGCCTTAGCCGTGTCTGCCGTTGACCCCACAAGACTGTGAGCTACTGGCTGAGGACTGGCCCCCAGCGTCCAACATTGTGACCCAGGGAGTGGCTAGGTATATTCTGTTGGCTTGATTGTAACCGAGTTTAACTAAACGGGGCTCTGACTCAGGGACTTATGAAAGGGACAGTCCCAGACACAGCTGGCTTAGCTGGAGAAAGCACTTTTGCCACTTCTCCCCTCCCCTTCCTTCCAGAAATCCGATTTGGCAGACTCTACTGGGTTTCCTGTTGAAGTAACCTCTTCCA
Organism: Antilocapra americana; assembly: GCA_007570785.1. Lineage (NCBI taxonomy): Eukaryota > Metazoa > Chordata > Mammalia > Artiodactyla > Antilocapridae > Antilocapra > Antilocapra americana. The sequence goes on along the minus strand of ML661891.1, from coordinate 6,954,100 downwards.
GAGCAACCTCTGAGCAGATCTACCTACCACGTCCATCCACTCTTTGTTCCCAGCAAATCTCTTGAATATTTAGGAACTGGAATTCCTTTCCAGCTACTTAGGCCCTTTGTGAACTCCAGCTCCTCCTCTGAGCTCCCATCCCGTGTGCTGCCAGCTGTTAGCCATTGTGGCGTGGCGGATCAAACAGAAGTAGTCTCTTTTCCCCAGTGATAACATTCAGTGGTGTCAAAAGCAGAGAAGTCTGGAAGATTAACTAATACTGTCTCAATATGCAGCAAGGCTTCCCTTGTGGCTCAGCTGGTAAAGAATCCACCTGGAATGCAGGAGACCTGGCTTCAATCCTGGGTTGGGAAGATCCCCTGGAGAAGGGAAAGGCTACTCACTCCAGTATTCTGGCCTGGAGAATTCCATGGACTGTATAGTCCATGGGGTCGCAAAGAGTTGGACACGACTGAGAGACTTTCATTTTACTTTATGCAGCAGAAGAAACAACCCCAGGAAGTGAAGTGGCTGGAATCAAATGGGGTTTTAAGGCAAGACTCCCCTTTCCTTCACTGTGGGGCATTTTCCATGAGACCCAATTCTAGAAGTTATTGGTGAAAACAATTCTTGGCTTCCCCTCCACTGCAGCCCTTCATTCCTCTGGACTTGGAGTCAGTCCAGCGGCTGTGCCTGGGCAGAGACACCACCTGCCCTCCCCCTCCCCTTGGCTTAACCCTTCATTACCAGGCAGAGCTGTCACACCAACAAATCAACCTGTGTAGGCGGCTAGGAAGCCTCAGACTCACAAGGACCCTGAAGTCCAGATTCATTCAACTCTAACCTCTGAAAGGCATATATCTCTCGATTTATCATCCGGATGAGGAGCCTGAGCCTCAGAGAGGTTAACTGGTTTGTCTAAGGTCATCTAGTTGGGCACTGGGATTACAGCCTGAGTGGACCCACCCTTCACAGCTTCCCTGGTGTCTCTACTTTACCCTGCCCGTGATGCGACCCAGGGATGCCTCAGTTAGCCGGATCCTCAGGAATCAGGCTGTTCTGGAAAAAGCGTTTCTTCTGAGACTCAGCCCAAGCAGGGCTCCTCAGGTCCAGCCTCTGGCTTCCTCTGTCACCCGCTGGCCTGCTCCACACGAGCCAGGCTCACCCACCTGTAATTTTCCACCCACTGTGCCTGCACCCACACACATGAGTCGTTTTTCTGTCCCCTCATCTTTCCCCACATTCCCAACCTGTCTTTTCAAATGTGGGTCAACATCTCCTCTTCTAACCCTGCACCTTCTGGATCTTCCCACCCCATCACCCTCCAAACTGGATTCAGGCTCCCCCATCCCTGTGCTCCCATTGCTCTCTGCCCTGTGACCCCACTGTGTGCCAATCAAGAGTAGGCATGGGGTGACCTCAGCATCCGTCCCTTTGGTACCCAGGGCCTGGCTTGTAAGAGGTGTATATGGAATGAGTGAGGCTCAACTTTCTGTTTCAAAGATTTTCTTCAAGGCCAGGTTTTCCCTCCTGTCTCAGTCTGTATGTGTGCACTGAACGCCATGGGCTCGCGTGTGTATGCTTGTCTGCTGTCCGCAAGATACAGTATGAGGTGTTCGCAGACGAGGTCTTTGCCCCCATACACCTCCACATTGGCCTAATCTTCCTGCCCCTTAAAGTTTCATCCCCTTGACTCTGAAAGCATCCCAAGCTTCCTACTCAAGTGCAAACAAGGGTAGCCTATCAACATGGAAAAAGATGCCCAGTGTTGCTAAGAATCAAAGACCTGCAAAATCCAACAGAATGGAGACGGCATTCTTGAAAGTTGCTCAGTCGTGTCCGACTCTTTGTGACGCCATGGACTATATAGTCCATGGAATTCTCCAGGCAAGAATACTGGAGTGGGTAGCCATTCCCTTCTCCAGGGGATCTTCCCAATCCAGGTCTCCCACATTGCAGGCAGATTCTTCACCAGCTGAGCTACCAGGGAAGCCCTTCTTGATTCAAGGACAGAAACCTGTGGGCTTTTTTTTTTTTTCTTGATACTGCGTGGGGACTACTGTCTAGTTATAGCGCACCTTGGGCTTCTCATTGCAATGGCTTCTCTTGTGGTGGCGCATGGACTCTAGGGTGCACAGGCTCCATGGTTGTGGTGGGCAGATTTAGTTTCCCTGTGGCATGTGGGATCTTCCCAGACTAGGGATTGAACCCATATCCCTTCCATTGGCAGGCAGATTCTTTACCACTGGACCACGAGGGAAGTCCCCAAAACCTATTTTTGAAGGTATAGTTTTAGAGATATAGGTAAAGAAACACAGACTCTGCTGGTGAAACCTGGGACAGCTTTGAAGGACAATTTTACAGTGACTAAAAAAGTAAAACACTTCTAGGCATGTGTCTTACAGGAATACTCCTGGCTGTGCCCAAACTTGTATGTCAGGCCGCATCACAGAATGAATTGTAACAGTGAGAAAAGTGGGCAGAGCCCAGCTGTCCATTCACAGAAGTTGACTAAATCCATCATGGCATGGCCACAAAACAGCTGTCCTCTGGCCACTTAAAAAGCTAAGGTAGGACCACATGTAGTGGTGTGGAAAGATGCCCACCCGCTCTCGTTACATGAGAAAAGCAAGTCGCTGAAGTGTATGGATCATAGCATCCCTTTGGATAAAGAAGAAGGAAAGGGGAAGGCACTGAATGCATGATGTGTGTGTGTGTGTGTGTAACACAAGCATTTTTTAGTCTCCACTCGTCAACAGTCACCTTCCTCTGGGACACTGGGGGACAAGAAGAATGTGTATCTTTTTTTTTTGGCTATGCCGGGTCTTCATTGCAGCACCCAAACTCTTGGTTGCTACATGTGGTATCTAGTTCCTTGACCAGGGATTGAACCCTGGCCCCCTGCACTGGGAGCACAGAATCTTAGCCACTGGACCACCAGGGAAGTCCCAAGAATGCGTGTTTTACTGATGACTACAGAATCCTCTGCCGTGGTCCCCACTCCACCCTCTGCCATTTCTATGCGAGACCTCATCTCGTAAGGCCTTTGCACAGGGCTGTCAGGGAAAGACCATGGAGTACACTGGGTCCCCTTTCTGTCACCTCCCTCCCCCAGCTGCCACCAGCATGCTGGGCTGTGTGGAGTGTTGGGCTTTCCCAGCGAGCTAGGACACCCATAGGAGATTATAACATTGAGGATGGAAAAACATCAAACTGTCCCCTAATTATTAACTTTTTCTCAAATATGTTTTTTGAAGCCGAGAATGGTGTTCCCAAGAGTGACCGTAAATCCCTGGCTAGACCTGGAGCCTCCCATGGTCTATATGTTCAGAGCTGGGTCTTCAGGGGAACACATGTGTGGGAAATACACATTTCTATACTCTGAGGATAAAGTGCCAAGAAAGGAAACCACATCAAGGGAATTCCCTTAGGGACACCCCCAGTTGCCAGCCTTGCTCCCCTGTCTTTGAGATTTCCTTTGGCTTTCTTTAACATACTTCCCTTATTTGTTCTGAGCCATCGTGATTATCTTTGAATGGCTAATATTGCATATTGCTATGACATTTTAAATTATTTCCCTAATGGTGGTCACTTAGATTGTTTCTGAATTGTCTACATTGCAGTGAACATCCTCATGCATGGAGATTTTTGCTTATATTGAAATTTAAGAGCAAAATCACTAGGTCGAAGAATATAATACAAATGTCTTTATAGTTCCTCCTAAAGGGGAACAATCTACTAAAGACTGCCAAATTGTTTCCAAACCAGAGTTACTCTGATTTATAATACTACCAACACCGAATGAATCCATAAGCTTCAGTATAATCTTGTCAACACTGTTTCTTTCAGTTGGCTGTTTTATTAATAGAAGATTATAAATGGTATCTCAAAGCTGTTTTCCCTGTTTTCTCCTTTCTAGGAAGGGCGGAGTTCAGATTTTCAAAATGTTTGTTTTAAAGTTGTCCTAAGCTGTAATCACATGAGCTTTTCCCTCTCCACTCAGTTAGATCATAATAAATGGTATTAATGATGATGATAATTGTGTCAAGAACTATAGTCCCATAGGTCTTTAGAGCATTTTATACTTTACAAGTTTTTACAATCAGTAGCTGATTTTATTCTGCCAGTAGGCAAGGCAAGGTAAAAACTCCACCACCACCACCCCGCCATTTATAGATGAAACAGTTGAAACTGCAAAGTATGTTTGGCTTGAGAAACAGAAGCCTGCCAACATTAACATAAATAATCAAGGGGTAATTCAAAAATCGAACTTCCCTGGTAGCTCAGTGGTAAAGAATCTACCTGCCAATGCAGGAGACACGGGTTCAATCCCTGGGTCAGGAAGATCCCCTGGAGGACGAGATGGTGACCCACTGTAGTAGTTTTGCCTGGGAAATCTCATGGACAGAGGAGCCTGGCAGGCTACAGTCCATGGGGTCCCAAAAGAGTCAGACATGATTTAGCAACTGAGCATGCCTGCATGCAGTTCAAAGATGACAGAGAAATTGCTCAGTTTCTCTCTCTGGGGTCACATGGTCACTCCCCTCTGCATTCCACCTTCCTCTTTCTTCCCACTTGTTTATCAGCATCCGCAAGACTATATCCAGGCTGTACATGCTTTCAGCTCAGGGTCCAGCAGCTCACCATTCTCTGCCCCTTAGCTCATCATCTTCAGGAGAGGCCCTGGGCCTCCCAGCCTTCCAGATGGGTTTCCCTCTGCTCAAGTGTCCATTCTGGGTGGGGGACAGAGTGACGGATAGGCCACGTGGTAGAGACAGAGGTGCTGAGGCCGAAGGCATTCATAGAAGGGTGTGGGAAGGGAAGCAGAGACAGGCTTTGAACACAACACTTGTTAAAAGCTGCTCAATGTGTGGTCCTCTGGGCCTGGCTAGACTGAAACAATAACAAGCATGCCAGGGATAATAGTTGCCAAGGTCTGCAGCGACTTCTTAGAGAAGATCCTCCCAAAGGCACAGAGAAGATGGTCCCTTTCTCTAACCACCCCTTGCAACCTCCCCCCACCCGCTCCCCCACCCTCAGTCAGGCTCTGCCCACTGCCCTGGCCAGGAGGTGTCTTACTAGGCAGACCTGGTGTCCAGGGAAGGGGGCAGCAGGGGCTTCTCCTGGCCCTGGCCCCACGAGCCCTGGCCCTCCATCCGCTCTGCAGGTGCGGATCTGGGAGATCCCCGAGGGTGGGCTGAAGCGGAACATGACGGAGGCTCTCCTGGAGCTGCACGGGCACAGCCGGCGTGTGGGACTGGTCGAGTGGCACCCCACCACCAACAACATCCTCTTCAGTGCTGGCTACGATTACAAGGTGGGCAGCCAGTGGGCACGGTGGCCAGAGCCAGCTCAGCAGGGAGGCAGAGGGAGAGAGAAGGGCATCTCTAGGGGGCTGTAGGGAGTACTGTTACCTTCCCAAGCCTGTTAGCCAATGTCACATCCATTCATTCACTCATTCATTTGCTCATTTGACATGCACACAGCTGAGCATTTTCTGTGTGCCCATCATTCCTGTGGTCCACAGAAGCTGGAGGCATTTTTAGTGCCTTCTCCAGCCCTGATATACCAGAGAAGCATGCCTTCTCCATACCTGAAACTAACACAACACTGAAACTCAACTACTCTCTAATAAAAATTTTTAAAAAAGAAAAAAAAATGCCCACTCTATGCCCACACTCTCTACCTGACCACTTCTTAACCAAGAAGTAGTCTCTGCCCTCCTAGTAGGAAAAAGAAGAACCCAAAGCTGCTGGCGGGGAGAATGGAGCCCCAAGCCCCTACCCCCAGGTATGCCCTCAAAATAAATGTGCCAACCATTGGAACCCAGCCAGGAACACTCATCCTTCTTGCTAGAAGTAGGAGCTGAGCCCTGGCTGGGGCTGGGATCTGCCCAAGGACAGTGGTGGGTTTGTGTGACAGGGACACATCCACCTTTGATGCAGACCCCACCGACATGGTCCCCCATCGCAGCACACATGACCCTACACAGGGCATCTCTCCCAGCAGGGCTGACCCTACCTCCTGCATGTCTGCCCTCCCAGGTCCTCATCTGGAACCTGGACGTGGGTGAGCCGGTGAAGATGATAGACTGCCACTCAGACGTGATCCTCTGCATGTCCTTCAATACTGATGGCAGCCTGCTCACCACCACGTGCAAGGACAAGAAGCTGCGCGTGATCGAGCCACGCTCCGGCCGTGTTCTGCAGGTGAAGCCCCGCGTCTTTCTTGAGGGGTAGGAAAGGTATAGGGACCTGGGGCTCTGCTGTCAGCCAGCCTTGGAAGGAAAGACGGTGCTGGCTCCCCTCTTCCATGTAGCCGCCCTGCACCTCTGGGGATCAGCCCATTTGTTCTGGGCCCTTCCTTCTCTGCTCGTAGGAGCTCTGCCTTGTTCTGGGTGCAGAGGGACCCCAGTAGCCTCTCTCATCCCCACGGACTCCACCCCTCTCCCCATATGGGATTCTTCTGCCTGTTCTGGAGGCCAAAGTGGTGACCCCTTTCCAGACATGAATCTGTGGGTGCTCATCGTGGGCACAAGAGAAGGAGACTTTGGACTCACTGCCCAGCCACCTGCATAGGATGAGATGGTAGAATTGGCTCAGGGTGCCAGCCTCAGGGGCGGTTCCAAGTGGAGAGGTGGGTGGTGAACTAAGCTCCAGTTTTGGTCTTTGATTCTGGGTCTTGACTCCGAGGAAGGGATTAGGTGCCATTTGGGAGTGAGAAATTTACATTTCTTGAGTACCAACTGCCTGCTAGTAGTGGCACTAGCTGGGTTGGAAAATTTGGATGGGATCTGAGGTTTACCTCCTAACACAAGCAAGACTGATGCATTTATCTTGGAAAAACCCAATATCGCAGGACCAGAAAGTCATCTACAACAACTGCTATCACAAACAATAATCACCATAGTTGTCAGTGTCATTAGCATTTACTCAGAGCTCATTGTGTGGCGTGCACGATACTGTGGGCTCCACGTCGCCCCCCCCATTTAATCCTTGTGAGGGTCCTCTGAGGTGGGCACTGTTACTCTTCCTATCCATTTCCCTCGTGGGAATACTGCTTCTTGGAGAGTGACAGACCTGAATCTCAGAGTTATAGGAGGAGCTAGAATTCAAACCCAGCCAGCTGGACCCCAGAGCCCATGCTGAGCAGAAAAGATATAAAACGGCAGAGACCTCCAACCTCCATCTCACACCCAGAGCAGGGGAGGGACTCCTCCATGGTTCCACTTTTTGGCAGAACTTGAAACTAAAATCCAGAGTGAGTGATGCCAGCCCACTCTCTGCACTGCCTCACCAGCCTCTGCTTCCTACCTGACGGTGACTCGTCCTGGCAAAGGGCCACCGTGTGTTAGGAGGAAAAGGAGGTGCCCAGAGGCAGGAGCAGAGGTAGAGGACGGCCCAGCTAGAAGGAGGTCCTGGTGAAGTGACTCACCCAGCAGTGAACCAGCGTGAGTCCCACTCGTCCTGAGCCTCAAGCTCTGCATCCTCAGAGAGCCCTTGCAGTAGGCATGGTGGTGACAGCTGAGACACCTCAGTGAGGGCACTTGGCACCCGGCCCAGCGCCAGTCCTGCCTGGGACTAGGTCCATGTCCCCATCTGCTCTGGGATGTGGCCAGTGGCCTGGTTTCCTGGTCCATGCTCCGCAGCACCTGTAATTCCTGTGGCTGTTATACTAGTTTGTTATGACAAACCACTGTAAGCGGGGAGCCTTACAACAGAAATCGATCCTCTCGCACAGTTCTGGAGGCCAGAAGTCCACATGAAGGTGGCACGAGCTTCCGGTGTCTTCCTTGGCTGCTGGCCCCACCATTCCAGTCTCTGCCTCCGCGGTCATGCCAGCTTCTCCTTTCTGCATCTGTGGAATCTCCCTTTGCCTCTCTCGTCTAAATAAGGACACTAGTGATGGCACTGAGGATCCCCCTGAGGATGATCCAGGGGGAATCTCCCCGTATCGAGGTCTTTCACTTAAAATCACACGTGAAGACCCTTTTCCAAACAAGGAAACATTCACAGGTTCGGGGAGTGGGGATGTGAATATGTGTCTGGGGCCCTCCTGCAGCCCAGCCCCGTACCCTAGTGGCTGGGGCCTGGCTCACCAGCTCTCTGATTCCATCAGGAGGCGAACTGCAAAAACCACAGAGTGAACCGGGTGGTCTTCCTGGGGAACATGAAACGGCTTCTCACCACGGGGGTCTCCAGGTGGAACACGAGACAGATCGCCCTCTGGGACCAGGTCAGACGCGGGAGGCAGGGAGGAGGGTGACATCAAAGGGTCGGAGCCCCGGGGCCTTGCTGGGGTTGGGGAAGGTGAGCTGCTGTCCTGCCTGGATACTGATACTGGGCCCCCGCCTGCAGGAGGACCTGTCCATGCCCCTGATCGAGGAGGAAATTGATGGGCTCTCTGGCCTTCTGTTTCCCTTCTACGACGCTGACACCCACATGCTCTACCTGGCTGGAAAGGTAGTAGAAGGTGGGGGAGGGACAGGGGCAGCCTGTGGGAGACCTCTGCCCACACTGGGCCCTCAATTCCTCCCTACATCCCAAGAAAAGCCTAACCTTTGCCCTTCCCCGGACCCAGAAATGTCCCACCGTCTTCTATCAGAACCTTCCTTTGCACTGGATGCTCATTTTACTCAGGTGTCGGTGACTGAGAATCCCTTGGGGGTGGATTGGAGCCAGATTTTACAGGGGAATAAGGATCAGAGCCTGGAGTGTGTCATCCCTAATGATGGGATTTGAGGCACCTGCCAGGAGATCTTATTTGTCGAGAAGACTGTCTGTATGCCCACCAGCATACACACATACCCCCACACACACCACCCTATCACCCCCAGCGAGTCTCCCATGGCATCCCCACTGGGGCCTAGAAGCCAGGCTTCCATGGTCTTTTGAGCATCTTGGAGGCTGGTGGAGGCTCTCTTCAGTGGCTCCTGGACCAGGGTCTCCTGAACCCACCTCTGCCCCTCCTTCTTCCTCCTCTCCCTCTCCCCTGGCCCCCAGGGTGATGGAAACATCCGGTACTACGAGATCAGCACGGAGAAACCCTACCTGAGTTACCTCATGGAGTTCCGCTCCCCGGCCCCGCAGAAAGGTCTTGGTAAGGGGGCCCTGGGGCTGCCGTGGCTGTTGCCCTATGAGAGGAGAGACTGGAATTTAGCTCTTGGGTCACCTCTCCCCCACAGTGAAGATCAGCCTCTGAAGGTCACCTCATGGGCCAGTCAGAATAGCACCTCTGAGTGCTGCCCTGTTAAGGTCAGCCTACTCTTCTTCAGCCAGCCTGTCACTGCCCATTTGACCGGTTCCATCCATCCATGGTGCTTGGTGTCCTCTGCCGTCTCTGGCCATCAGGAGCCTGCAGGGGTGTGCGTGGTCCCTGCATTCCTGCCTGAAGATGGGGAGGCTGCAGCCCATTGTGGTTCTGACATGGTGGGAGGAGGATGTTCAGTAACCACAGCTCAGAACCAGGTCCAAGTACAGGCCCCTTCCTGAAGCTGCTGGGAAGCCAGGACCCCCAGTCCCCTGAAGCAGCTCTGTCCTTTCCTGAGAAGACAAGAGGAATTCGAGGGTCCCCTCACCACCTCCCCAGGCTCCCCAGGTTCTCAGGCAAATCCCAGAGAGGACTCCAGGATTGACGGGTGTAGTGAGTCTGTTTGTCACACCCACTCCCTCCCACCACTAAAGCCTTACTGTGAAGTCCTTGTGTCCAGGGACTCACACTGGCAGGGCATCCAACTCAGCAGTCCGCCATGTGGGGTCCAGATCACCCAGTGGAAGAAATCTCTGGAGCGGCTCTATTCCCTTCTCTCCTTAGAGCTTGAGTCTGGCTTCATCCTTCTGAGGATCTGGTGTTATGGACAGGGCCTGAGGGCCAGCTTCAGAGACATCAGGGCTGCCAGGGCCTAAGGGCCCCCTTGTCCCAGTGACCAACAGCAAAATGGAAAGCTAGAGATATGCCTGAGGTCCTGATGACCATTCCACTGACTTCACCCTTCCCCAGGGCTCTGTCACCCCCACCTCCCTCACGGTCACTCCGTCATCAACTAGTATAACAAGCAGCCTGGACTTTGATGTCCAAACTAGGTTTATACTCTGCTTCAGCTGTGTCTGTAACCCCTCTGAGTCTTAGTTTCCTCATCTGTAAAATGGGATTAAACCTACTTTGAAGGGCTGTTGTAAAGCTTAGAGATCATGTATACAAAACACTTAGCAGAGTACCTGGCTCCTTCTGTTCCTTCACATAGTTATCCAACAAACATTTATTGCCTACAACTGTGTGCCCAGACTCTAGCTTAGTCCAGGGGTACAGTGATTAATAGAACACGGCCTCTCTCACAGCCCACTGAAGGGAAGACAGACAATAAACAAATACATAAGGAAAATATTGTATGGTAGTAAGTTCTAAGAAGAGAATCAAATGGGATTAGAGAACAGAGAGTGACAAGGACTGTTTTAGACCAGGTGATTGGGGGAAACCTCACTGTGGAAGTGACATTTTATTTTCTTTTTTCTTTTTTTTTAGTTTTCTTTTTTAAAATTAATTAATTTATTTTTTCCTTTACACTATCGTGTTGGTTTTGCCATACATTGACATGAATCTGCCATGGGTACACATGTGTTCCCCTTCCAGAATTCCCCTCCCACCTCCTTCCCGATTCCATCCCTCTGGGTCATCCAGGTGCACCAGCCCTGAGCACCCTGTATCATGCATCAAAGGAAGTGACATTTTAAACTGCGATCTGAAAGGCAGGAAGGGGGAAGAGTAGTGCCAGCAGGAAAAACAGTTAGTGCAAAGGCCCTGAGGCCAGAAAGAGCCTGGCATGTTCTAGGAGCAGACGGGAGGTCAGTGTGGCTCACCATAGAGTAGACCATGGAACAGGTGGCAGATGGGGAAAGTGTTAGGAAATTAAGTTGGAGAGGTGGCGGGGGCCAGATCCCATGGGATGCATTAGACAGGGTGTATTAGAGTTCTCCTGAGAAACAACGAAGTACATTTATAAAAGAGGAATTGTAAGAATTTTGCTCATAATTACTGAGGCTGAGAAGTCTCACCATCTACCCTCTACCAGTTGGAGCCCCAGGAAAGCCAGCAATATAATTCAGTTCAAATGTGAAGGCCTGAGACCCAGCGGAACCAATGGTATGAAACCCAGTTCAAGGGCAGGAGATGAGATGAGATGAGATATCCCAGCTCAAGCAGCGAGGCAGGAAAAAAGGGCATATTCCTCCTTGCTCTACCTTTTGCTCCATGCAGGCCCAAAATGGATTGGGAGATGCCCACCACCCACTCTCACTGGGGAGGGCCACCCACTATACTGAGCCCAGTGACATATAACGTTAGCCATCACACAGAGGCAGGAGTTGGGATTTCATTGGGAATTCTTTGTAGAATTTTATTCTTCTTGGGCTGGTGGGTAGGTGAGCATGGGACAGTGTGACATGACCTGAAAGGTTAGCTTGAGATTGCCGCAGCTCCTGTAGGAAGAATGGATTTGGGAGACTGGATCTTGAGAGGGCAGGAGGCAGGCAGAGAGACCAGTTAGGAGGCTGTTGTGGACTTCTAGGCAAAAGAGGATGGTAACTAGGGGGTTGGCATGGAGATGAGGATGGATCCAGGGGATGTTTAGAAAGTTGGGTCATCAGGACTTGGGGAAGTGGGGAGAGGGGGTACTGGGGATAACTATTTCTGCTTGTCCTCCTCACCTGTGGTCACTGTTGAGCACTGACCATGAGCCAGGCACTTTCTGTAGGCTCTGGGTGGCTACTTAACTCACCCTGGGCAGGTAACATAGCTCTAAGTGTCAGAGCCAGGACTCAAACCCAAGTCTCCTGGCTTCTCATGGTACCATGAAGCCACTTCCCTCCAGGTTCTGGAATTCTCTGCTCTGGTAGAGCATCCTTCCATTCCAGATGAGGAAAGGTAGAACCTTAAGTCGTGTTCGCATCCTGGAGAAAGAAATTCATGTTGTCTGTGCTTGCCACTGCTGGGCAGTTAACAAGCATCTTCACACTCAGTCTCATGGGGGGCCACCACTGGACTCCTCCAGGCAGCCAGGGAAGCTAAGGCCCAGAGAGGCAGTGATTTGCCCAAGGACTCCCAGCCAGAAAGAGGGGAGGATCGAGATTCAGACTCAGGATCCTGTCCCACCCCAAAGCTGGTGTGTCTAACCCCACACCGAACTGCTCCCCCAGCAGGTGTTCAGCTGATGCAGCTGTTCGGGATATTGTGTCTGGTGCCCACACAGACACACCTGAACACAAGCAGACATACATCATGCACGGATGCCTGTCAATCTTAGGAAACACGTGATGGAACAGCAATCTTGGGCTGCATTTAAACCTCTGAGGTGCACAGGAAAGCGTTCTCCTTCTTTCTTTCTCCTTCTGTTTTATTTCTTTACTTCTGGCTGTGCTGAGTATTCACTGGTACTGCTGGGCTTTCTCTAGTTGCAGCAAGCCAGGGCTACTCCCTGGTTGTGGTGTGCAGATGTCTCATCGCGGCGACCTCTGTTGCCGAGCCCTGGCTCTAGGCGTGTGGGCTCATTAGTTGCAACTCGTGGGCTTTAGAGTGCAGGCTCAGTAGTTGGGGCACACGGGCTTAGTTGCCCTGAGACATGTGGGATCTTTCCAGACCAGGGAAGGATCGAACCCATGTCCCCTGCATTGGTAGGCAGGCTTTTAACCACTGGACTACCAGGGAAGTCCTCTTCCTCTTTCTTTCTCTAGGAAGGCTGGGAGCATAGAGGCTTCGGGAAATCAGTTCATTTCAGAAGGTGATGGGCTCTGGGGTATATAGAGTGACAGCACTGTGTAGCTGTGGGCAAAAGCCCCTTTCCCTCTGCCCCTCAAGAGTCTCACCTACAAAGACAATGGATTAGATTCAAGTAGTTGTGCAGCCCCTTGCGGTTCTCAAAGGCCCCCAGTTCTGCAGTATGCACCTTGGTGAAACAGGTCTGGCCCATGGGGCTTATTTGAGAAGTTACCCCCAGAGACAAAGCCTGACTCGGGAAGCCCCCAGCCCCTTCCTGTCCACTGTATGGGTTCTTGCCTCCAAACCCAGAGCCCTCCAACTGCACCTTTCCCCTGGCCAAGGTCATCAGGAAGGAGGGTTGCTGGGGGGGGGGGAATTCCTGGGATCCCATGCAGCCATGTGTGTGCCTGTCCGCAGGGGTCATGCCCAAGCATGGGCTGGACGTGTCTGCCTGCGAGGTGTTCCGATTCTACAAGCTGGTGACTCTCAAGGGCCTCATAGAGCCCATCTCCATGATCGTGCCCCGGAGGGTGAGTGGGGCCGGGCTGGCTACAAAGGGCCCCTGGCACTGAAGGCTAACTTCCTCACTACTGGGGTTATGAGCCTGGAGGAGCTCAGAAGAAGGAGATGGTTTCCTGTGGATTGGGGTCTTCAGGCCTAATTTGGGGTGCAGAGGGTGAGGGCCACTGCAAGGTGAGGACAGTCTGGCTTGCTAACAAGGGCAAGGAGGGAATTCCAGGTGGGAGACATTGGAGGAGAGAGAGCAGGGATGTGGCTGGAGGTCAGTGGAGGGGAGAATCTGACTGGAGAGAAGGGGCCTTCTCAGCAGTCCCCCACCCATCCACTCTTCTGCTCCACCCCACTGCAGTCGGATTCCTACCAGGAAGACATTTACCCCATGACGCCGGGCACGGAGCCAGCTCTGACCCCTGATGAGTGGCTGGGAGGCATCAACCGAGGTACCACCAGGGGTGGGCTCCCCAGAAGAGAATGGGAGACTGCAGTCTTGGCCTTCAGTCTAGCCCACCCCCTCCCCCTTGCATATGCGCCTCGTTGCACTTGCCCTCACACTCAGCCAGCTGTCAGGCATGGTGTAATGAGAGTCACCATCACCGGGCAGTCCACAGACTAGGCGGTGAGGGTGCCTCCCTTGCCTTTCTTAGATCCCGTGCTGATGTCTTTGAAAGAAGGCTATAAGAAGTCCCCCAAAATGGTATTCAAGGCTCCCATCAAAGAAAAGAAGAGCGTGGTGGTCAACGGAATAGATTTACTAGAAAATGTCCCACCCAGGACAGAGAATGAGGTAAGAAAAATAAGTTATTGCCTCCACACACACTGGCAGAGCGAGACCTTTGCATTTCAATTATGAGCTTCAGGCCTTTAGGCCAGCTCGGTTCTGAGGCATTTTTCTTTCTTTGACAAATACCATAAGTAGCCTGCTGTGGGCTTCTGTTGCCTCTGACCCCAATAAATAGAGGCTGGGCTATGGTAGGGATATTGATGCCCCTCCCCGTCCCCACAAATCCCAGGACCTGGAGTTACATGTCCCCTTGTGAATCCATATCAGAATGTCGCTGTCATCTGGAGTTGTAAATTCCTGGCTCACGAGGGAAAGCCAGCCTCATGTGTTACAGCACTGCCTTCCTCCCTGGCATAGCAGCTGCCGCGAGGTCTGATGACTTCCTGTTTTTGTGGAAGAGGCTGAGTGTTTATGAAAGTACTCTTTGTACCATTTGGAAAGGGAGCGGCTCTCTCAGGGCAACCAGAGCTGGGCCTTGTCCACTCCTCCCAGAGGCCTTGCCTTCCACCACACCCTTGGCCCCTGGCACATATACAGTTGAGCTCAGCCAGGATTCATGGAATGCCCACCGTGTGCCAGGCCCTGGGCTGGATGCAGCTGAAGTGGAGATGCTGCAGGGAGCCACCTGCATCTGGCTCTCTCATTTCCTGGCTGTGCCTGAACATGTTTCCTGACCTTCCTAAGTCCATTTCCTCACAGCAAAATGGGGATATGAAGTGCTGTGAGAGTTAAAGAGATCGTCCCTAAGCGTCTAGCACTTTTCCTGCTCACGTGAAATGCATGTAGAGGCTCACTGCATTAACTCTCGAGAAGGGAGCGGCAGAGGATGAGATGGTTGGGTGGGATCACCTACTCGATGGACATGAGTTTGAGCAAACTCCAGGAGATGGTGAAGGACAGGGAAGCCAGGCGTGCTGCAGTCCATGGGGTCACAAAGAGTCGGACACAACTGAGCGACTGGACAACGAGAACCATGTAACAAATTACCCCGAGACTTAGGGACTTAAATCCCACAAATGTTTTATTATCTCACAATGTCTGTGGGTGCCTGGGACTCATGGTCTCTCATGAAGGTGTGAACTGTCAGCCAGGGCTGCAGTCACATCTGAAGACTCACCTGTGGAAGGATCTGCTCCTGGCTTTCCTCACTTGGTTGCTGGCAAGAGCCATCTCCTCATAGGTAGTTAACCTAAGGGTCTCATTCCCTTGAGAGATGTCAGCCAGAGACCCCCTCAGGTCCTTGCCACATGGACCTCAAAACAGGGCAGCTCACAGCATGGCCTTGAGGAAGAGAGGGTGTCAAAGGTGGAAACCACAGTCTTTTTGTAAACTCACCTTGCAAATGGCATCCCATCACATCTGCCATATTCTGTTCATTAGAAGCAAGTTACTGGGTTCAGTCCACCCTTGAAAGGAGGGGATAACATGGGGACCATCTTACAGGTTTCTTGTCATACCAACTTACAAGTATCACTGTTATTCATAAATGTATGATCATTCCTGACCTCTGAGACTTGGTCTTAAAGGTAAAATTGACAGGTAAATTTTTAATTGCTATAAAATATGTTTATATGCCATTATAGACAGATGCTCAGATTACTAAGGCTGGATGAAACTATGATCAATGGGATTTGCTTCAAAATAATCACCCAGGAGAGTGGTACAGGGGAAGCAGATAAAAATAAAGATGAAGCAAGAGTGACTACATGTTATTTGCTGAAGTTGGATGTTGGGTACTTGGAGGTTCATGGTGCTTTTCTTTCCATTTTTGTGTATATTTGGTGTTTTCTTTAAAAAAAATTTTTATGTACCCTGACAAGGTAGGCATAGTTGAATTGCTGTGGGCCTTAACAAGAGCCTGAAGTTTGTTCTAGTAGTAGGTGTGGTGAAGGCAGGGTTGAACAGCAGTTACATGGAGTGGACTTGTCTATATGAATCAGAACAGAGGACCTGGAGAAATATTTTAAAGGGTCTCTAAGCAAACAACACAAATGCCACAATCTATACACTACAGCTTGTATTCGTTCCTCCCTGGGGAAAAAAAAAATTGGTTCAGAGGCTGGTAACTCTTGTTTTACCTTTTACCCACAATCTTAATAGAGAAAACTAGAAAGAACGAATGAGGAATTGGTTCAAGAGTGAAGAGACCATGGGTAGCTTGACACATGGGAGGAGACATGTAATTTTACTAAAACTCACTGAATTGACACTTAAAATGAGTGAAATTTATGGCATATGAAGTATACCTCAATAAATATGTTTTTTAAACAAAAGCTGATCCAAACAATTATGCAAAGAAACTTTGAGAACTTGGAAGGCATAGGTGTATTGTAGAATTATTTAGTGTGGGGCATATAGCATAATATCTCTCTGAACAGAGGTAACCAGGACTGGTTTGTTGGTTAATATAAATTTTTCCAAGTCAGTTAAAGAAAGAAATCATATAAATGATTTAAACAATATAAGAATATAAATTCTTTAAACAATTTATTTTTATTTAAAATATAAAACATATACATTCATTCCACATGTTTTGAAGTAGAATCAAGACCTTCCTTTTCTCAGGACATCCCAGTTGGGATCTTCTATGTATTTGTCAAATAAATCACACTTTAACTCCAGTTTCCATTTTCAGTGTTTTTTTAGGTGGAATGAGAATTTAAAATCAATCTGAAAACAAAGCTCTTGTTTTTTCAAAGTTTTCCCCAGTGTTTTTTTTTTAAAGACAGGTTTATTGAGGTGTAATTGACCTGCTGTACAATTCAGCCTTTGTAGTGTACAGTTCCACGAGTTTTGACATATGCTTATGGCCATGTAACCACCATCATACAATCAAGATACAGAATATTCCTCAATCTTTTATGTGTATATCATCCATACTGATCAGTAGCAACTTTTTAGCACCCCTTCATCAAGATTCTCAAATGCATTCAACTTAGTTTTAATAGAAAGGGCCACTCTCTTTTTCTATTTCTAGTTCATCAGTTTATGTAGTATTTAAATTATGCAATTACAAAGACAGCTGCAACTCACACTGGGCAGTTGGAGGACCAACACAAGTGTCTGTTGGTAACAGTCAGTTCAAGTGTGTGGGATCCTCCAGGAGCCTGCAGAGGCTGTGTTGTGTGGGCCAGTCTGTTTTATGGAAGCAGTGGAGAGGCTGTTTAATCCAGGGAGTTGTCCCAGCAAGGGTGTTGTCAGAATCCTATGCTTTGCTCATGGCCACTCCAGCAATGCCCAGTGCAAACTTTGGGGTGCTGTGCTAGTCCCCCATCAGCAGGAAAATACCATTCTATATCCTGACCTTAAGGAAAAGAGAAGAACAGGGGGAGGACTATATGAATAGAAAGAGAACTATATGAATCTTAGGAATTAGGTATTCTTAACCTCCTTGGTGGATCAGTGGTAAAGAATCCACCTGCCAATGCGGGAGACACGGGTTCGCTCCCTGGCCCAGGAAGATCCCACATGCCTTGGAGCAGCTAAGCCAGTGCTCCACAGTGACTGAGCCCGCGCTCTGAGCCCTGGCGCTGCAACCATTGAACCCATGTGCCACAGCTACTGAAGCTCATGAGCCTAGAGCTTGTGCTCCGCAACGAGAGAAGCCACCACGATGAGAAGCCTGCGCACCGCAACTAGGGAGTAGCCCCCGCTCTTTGAGACTGGAGAAAAAAAGCCCAGGGAGCAACGAAGACCTGGACAAAAAGAAATGATTTTTTTAAAGAAGAGAAGGATGTTAGTATAAAATAGATAACTAATGAGGACCGACTGTAAAGCACAAGGAACTCTACTCAGCGCTCTGGGGCGACCTAAATGCAAAGGAGATCCAAAAAAGCGGGGATATATGTATCCATATAGCTGACTCACTCCGCTGCACTGCAGAAATCGACACGGCAGTGTAAAGGAACTATGTGCGTATGTGCATCTGTCACTTCAGTCGTGTCCAGCTCTGCGACCTTCTGGACCATAGCCCACCAGGCTCCTCTGTCCATGGGATTCTCCAGGCAAGAACACTGGAGTGGGTTGTCATGCCCTCCTCCAGGGGATCTTCCTGACCCAGGGATTGAACCAGCATCTCTTACATCTCCTGCATTGGCAGGTGGGTTCTTTACCCCTAATGTTGCCTTGGAAACCTCCAAAGCAACTATATTCCAATTTAAAAAAAAAAGAGAGAGAGAGCCGGATGCAAAACATTTCAGAAAGCTTTCCATTCTGAATGGTAAGTAAATCAAGTATTTAGGCTTGAAGCCCTAAACGGGTAAGCTTAGGATATCTGGCCTGTGTGGACTGGGCCCTTCCTTGGTGATCCTGGATCAGGGTCCTTTCTTTTCTGCCTTACAGGGTGGGGTGCAGGTGGGCATGGGTAGGAGCAGGAGTGGGCATGGGTGAGCTGAGTCTAGAGGAGGGAGAGCAGCCACCTGAGTCACCTCGGACCCAGGAGTGGAGGAAGGGGTGGGAGGCCCGGGTCAGAAGGACTCAGGATACCACCCCCTGGCCCCCTGCGACCGTCTGTCACCTTCTCACCTGTTCTCTCCCACCCTTCTGGCCCCTTCTCTCGTCCACACCAGCTCCTCCGAATGTTCTTCCGGCAACAGGATGAGATTCGGAGATTGAAAGAGGAGCTGGCCCAGAAAGACATCCGCATTCGGCAGCTTCAGCTGGAACTGAAAAACTTGCGCAATAGCCCCAAGAACTGTTAGCTCCCCGGCTGGGCTGCTTTCTAAGCCGATCTCTCCGTTGTTTCTACTCGTCCCTTAACTTGCCCTTCTCCAGTGACCCCAGAGAAAGCGCCAGGACTGGAGCTGGGGGAGAGCCCCGCCACCTGCCACCTCAAGAACTGGAAGCTGACCTTTGACCTCTCGACCTCATGCTAATACAAGTTCCCAGCCTCTCCCAGAGTCCAGGCTGGCAGTCCCTTTCCCTGACACCCCTGGAGCCTCGGCTTCCCCTCGGCTGAGCAAAGACCGTGGACTCCCCCTGACGAGTGCCCTCTGTGGACCAAGGAGTGCAGGGGCGAGCCAGAACCCCAGTAGACTTAGAGATTGATCTTGTCCCGGCAGAGGGGGCTGCCGGGACACCTGCACGCCTCCTGCTGGGGCTCACTGTTGCCCTGATGGACGCGCAGTAAGGGCTGGATTGCACGCATCATTGGTCTCCCTCCCCTCCCCCACCTCCCTCGCCCTGGGCAGCCCCAGAAGCCCATTCTCCTGACTAGGGTTGCAAGCAGCCCAGCTTCTTCCTGTCTCTTGCCCCCTCTCTCTTATCTTCAGGGAATTAAGAGGATCGTTCACCAAGGCCATAATGACCCCTTGCCCTCTCCTGATGCTCTTCAAAGCTCTGGCAACGCCCTTTTTCCATTCACTTTGTGAGGCAGTCAGGGTAGGGGATAATGTCCCCATTTTACAGATGACAGAACTGAGGGTGTTTTTGGGGAAGTGACATCACTGAATCACCCAGCAGGTGAACAGTGGACCCGGGACCAGTGGTGTGCAGACTGCAGGCCTGGGCGCTTCCCACTGCATCAAGATGCGAATCCCACGGGGGCGTCACCAGGGCCCAAGTCTCCGTGGAGCAGGAGGAGGACCGGGAGCCTCCCGACACCAGTAGTGCCAACGTGTCACACCCCTCCCCCGCACTCAGTAGCCCTACGACCTCCTTTGCTCTCACCTCCAGGGGACTCACTCCGAGATGAGGCCTCTTCCTCCTGGAGGTGTCTCTCCTCCCTGCTCTCAGCCACGGTCAGCCTTACACTTGTAGAACGACCACAGCCCCTTACATTGGTGTAGCACTTTAAGGTTTACACAGCCCTTCAACATATAAGATCCCCTTTGAGCCTCATCTCAGCTCCCAGAGGCAGGGAGCATTCTCCCCACTTTGCAGATGAAAAAACTGAGAAGCAGCTCAAGGTCACAGGACCCTGGGAGATGCCACATTTCACTTGGTCTTCTACCATTTTCTTTTTTTCCTCCTTTTCTTCCTTCATTTCTCATTACTCACAGAATGTATGAACACTGTTCTCGGAAAAGTCACAGTTTGAGGGGGGAGATCTGGTCTGGGGATCAAGAAATGGACATCTACACCTCTCTCTCGTTAGCTTGAACCTCCTAGATGCATTGTGCTCAGCACCTGCTTGTCCCACGGCCACCCTGCAAAACATTCATCCACAGAGGCGGGACTCTCTAAGCCCCTCCGAGTGACCTGGGCAGGGAAAGCCCCCCAAACCCTCAGGCTTTTCCTCCAAGAGCCTTCCACCCTCGCGGCCAGCTAAAGCAGGGTCTCCTCACCCCCCAGACCCCGCAGTAGACTGTGTCAGCTCACATCTCCCCACACTTCTGAAGCTTTCTTTCTTCCCCAATGACCTTTGTGGTCTTCTGTGATTATTTATGCTGCCTCCCAAGGATAGAATTGAAATAAAATGTTTTCAAGTTATCAGACCTGGGCATGGCCGGCTCATTAAACGTGGGTGGTTCCTCCTCTTGGTCACCATGGTATCTTGATGGCCAACTCCCCAGCCACAGCTCTGTTGCTTTTCTGCGACAACAAACCATGTCTGGATCTACAGGTGTGACTTCACACCTCAGCACTGTTGACATCTGGGGCCAGATGATTCTTTGCTGTGAAGGCTATCCTGAGCACTATCAGCTATTTAGCAGCATCCCTGGCCTCCGGCAGCCAGATGCCACAGCAACCCCAACCCCGTCATGATAAACAAAAATGTCTCCAGATATCACCCAGTGTCCCCCCTGGGATGTCAAAATTGTCCCCAGTTGAGACCCACTATTCCACATCCAGTCCTGTGTGGGGGTCTAGAGGACACCTACATTTTACATTGGAATGCTGCTTCACAGTTTACAAAGAACTATTCCATGTACTTGACTCCTTTGATCTTCACAGCCGCTTTAACTGGTGTGTTCTAATTTTTCCCATTTTCAAAAACAGTATTCAGGTCCAGAATATGACATGCTCAATCAAGGTCATTTAGCTGGTGTAATGGGGAAGACACACAGGGACATGGACCTCCTGAGCCCAGAGCCAGAGGAGGCACATGCTCCCAGTCCTCAGCCAGTCTCAGCGCTGGGCAGAGTCTCTTCTGGAAGGAGGGCTAGGGCCCATCATGAGACAAGGGACTGCCAGGCCGCTGGGACACCCTCACTCTCTCACTGAGCCAGGGTGGTTATGGAGCAGAGCTGTCAGTCTACAAAGTGGATGGTCATGTGACAGTGTGGATACCGCAGGAAACTCTGAAGAGAGAGAAGACAGAATGAAAATCTCAGAAAAGAGGGCTGGAGAGGAAATGATAAAGGGCAGTGGAAGAGCAAGGGGCATGCCCTGGGATAGGTAGGGCATGGTCCGGGCCCAGCTCGACCTCTGACGGGCTGTGTGATCTGAAATGATTCACTGCTCCTCTCTGGGCTTCACTTTCTCTATAAAGTGAGGGTGTAGGACAATTGGAGGGTCCCTGAATGGTCTGACACTTGAGTTTCCACGAGTTTCTCCTAGCAATTAGGAGAATGAGACAAAGCCCCAAGATCACCAACTGTCTAGCACGAGTGATGCAAACAAGAAATAATTTCCGTAAGATGTTATGGAAAAATCCAAACAAACTTTTTGGCCAACTCAATATTATCAGGAGAAGGGAAGTAGTAGGGTGGCTTCTGACAGGGCTTGGGTAGAGAAATATACTCTGGCTAAACATGAATTTGAAAAAGACACCCCTAGAGTTTCTGATGTGGATCAATTCACAGTTCTGGGCTTGAAAGAAATGCTAAGGTCATTGAGCGTTTGGCCTCCAATGCTCCTTCTCCAGGGATGCAGAAGAAGGTGGGTAGAGCTGGGTCTTTCACCAAAGCTTCTCCCAGCCTGGGCAGGTGAACACACATGGTGATCTGTCTCACATATGCCTCTGTCCCATGGGATCCCCAATTCCCAGTCCAACTGGGCAGAGGTGAATGTGATTTCTCTCCAAGCAGCCCATTTCCCAGGTGCATTTGTTGATGAATCCGTTGCTTGCCCACATACATCCTTTAGTTCTTCACATACTAGAATATGCTCCATGCCTCCTCATTCATTACGCTGATCCTGCAGCCAGTTACAGCCTCAGCTACCACGTTGCTCTGATTAGTGTAACCATGTAGGAGAACAAGCCCATCTGGCTTGTCGTACCTTTTCCCACTGCCGTGTTCCCACCAGTTGCTTGCTCCCTTCTTTTCTCCAGGTGAGAACATCTGAAGCTAAACTCCAGACCCTTGTTTGTATGGAGAGGTCCTTCTGGACACGCCTAGAACTCTGGTCACGCATTCCCCACATACCAACACCTACTTGGATTTTCAGCTCAGCCTAACTCACCTTGAGTGGCTGAATCTACTCAGTACTGGGCACTGGGAAATCCAGAGACAGGAAAGAACCAGGCCTGCCCTCAAGGGGCTCTAACCAGTGGTCCATCAATAGGCACTGGGTCACCCAGAGGGATGTGGAACCCCTGGAGGCTGGGGTGAGTCCCACCCTCTGCCCAGTTCTGGGTGAAACAGGCAGTTGTTTGGGGATTTACTGACTCCTGGACTCCCTTCAGTCAGCCTCCTGAGATCCCAGGATGGGCTTAGACATTTTTAGACTCTCTCTTGGTGCTGGGCACACATCCCAGACTGCCAGCGGACCGTGCAGAACGTGGCTGCGTCTTCACTGTGGGAGAGGATTTCATATTGCAAACACCTCCACCACAAGGGCTCTGCCCCTCAGCTTGGAAGGCTGTGCTGACCAGGCTGCCTAGAGTAGGAGCAGACGCTCACCTCCACCACAGGAAGCCTTACCAGACTCCTCTCCTCTATCCCCACCAACCCAGGTCTGCCAGCCTGAGGAGGAGGGGAATGCAGGCCCTTGGATCAGGGAGGGGAGGAGGGCGATGCTGGCAGAAGCTTCTTGTTCTCTGTGCCTCTGTGTTTGTGTTTGGGAGCAACCTGCAGACTGTCTTCCCTTAGAATTTTAATTCAGTGACAAACTCAATTGAATCAGCCTTACTTGGAGAAGGTGAGCAGCTACAGGGTCAGGTCTGCAGAGTTCTACAAAGTTCCTGTCCCAGTCATTATATCTGGCTGTCCCACTGCCTGGAATCCCCCCATTGGCACAGTCTCTTTGGGGCAAGCTATTCCCTCGGGTATTCAGATGCTGTTGTGAAGAGGGTTGACAGATTGAAGGAAGGAAACAAGGGGCAACAAAAAAGGGGCGGGCTCAAGTGGAAGGAGGGCGGTGGGAACACTGAAGACTAAGATTTTGGATTTCAAGGTCACAGTGATTAAGGCAAGATTCAAAGACCAGGACAAGCTTGCTAGGAGCTTGAATCCAGCCAGCAGGTGGCAGATTATGGCTTTCTTATCGGGCCCATTTTTCCTGAGCTGAGTCCCTTCTGCCACCTCTCATCCCATCCCAGAATGAATGACCTAGATATAGGCACAAGGGCTTCATGGCAAAGCAGGCACACAGAAGAGCCAGGATCTGAAACGCCCCAAGTACAGAAGAAAGAAGGCTCAATGGGGGGACAGCAGGAGCTGGAGGAGTTATCTGGAGATAGCCAGAGGGGGACGCTCACCTCACCACCCTAGGAGGCTGCCTGTCCTGAATAGCTGGAAAGAGGCTGAATCAGGGTTGCCTTCCCAGCTGAGCCCCTGACTCTGTGACCTTTAGCAGCTCCCTGCTTCCTGTCCTGCCCAAGGGACAATGGCAGGGAGTGGCCTGGAGAGTGCCATTCAAAGAGGCCTGAAGCTGATGAGATGGCAGAAGGAAGAGCCAGGAATGTGAAGGGGCGGGAGGAAAAGCCAGAGAAGGAGGAGCAGGGGTCCAGGCCAGCCTGGGCCTGGGGTTCACCAGCATATCAGCCCCACACAATCTCCAGGAAGTTGCTGATGAGAGAAGCCCGAGCTGCATCCCAAAGAGATACAGCCCAGGGGCAGAGAAAGAGGGGTCTCAGTCAGGCCATGGAAGCCCTGAATCGGTCCCCTGGGAGGCTGGACCCCACACTGTTGAAGCAGTAGTGAATACTTCCCTCTGGCTACTGCACACAGAAGGGATTAGGGGGTGGCTCTGAAGCAGGGAGCCAGGTGGCGGCTGGTAGGCTAGTGGTGGGTAAGGGAGGAGACGGGGAAGGGGTAGCTGGGGCATGGGTTAGGGCAGACTTCAGGAAGGTCTTCTTAGGTGAGGATGTAGGGGGAGGGGAGGAAGGGGGATGTGTGCAGAAACCTCCCAGGAATGGAACCAGCAGTGCGATGAGAAATGAGGCACCCCTGCCAACAGATGGAGCACTTTACAGAGCTTGGTACCTTGCTTAATACCTCTCTTAAACTTCCAACAGTGGGCAGTGTTGGCTGCACCCTGCCTAGCAATTGTCCTTCAGACTAGCTCACAGAGGCACGGCTGTTCTTAGACAGCTCTGTTGGGTTCTTTTTATCACTATAAAAACTGTCTTCCTCTTGGGGCTGCTTGACACTGTCCCATGAAATGACAGGGCCCCACACACCCTAGGGTTTCTCACCCTACCTGTCCCACCTGCCTCTCAGGATGCCTGACATACACCTATTTGTCTGACAGTGAAGTTATTTGTAGTGATAATGAAAATAGCTTTTTTGTCTCTCTTCACCTACTAGGAAGCAAGTAGACCATTTTCATTCAAAAGCTATTTTACAAAATATTTGTTTTATAAAATATTTATCAAGCATCTTTTCTGCATCAAGTATTATCCTAGGTGTGAGGATGAAAGAGATGAACAGGATATAGTTCTTGTTTGCAAAGAGATCCCACTCTAATTTACAATTAAAATTCACATACAATGAAGAAAAGAATGCTTGGGAGGACCCAGATGACTAATGATGATTTTCTCAGGGTGATGAGATAACAGGTTAACGCTCTCCTTTTTGAATAGCTACTTTTTTCTACAATAAACAATTTTTGTCAGTGAGAGAGAAAGGTTACTTTTTTAGTTTGGAAGATATTTTAAATACGTGTAAAAGTGTAGGATTTGCCACTGTTTCCCTTTGAATGAAACCTCGGGCTTATTCTGCTCAGTTCACCAGGTACAGAAACTGAGACTTCTCCCACATTGTCATGGTCCCTCGAGACCAGAGGAGGAGATTGTCCATGTAGGTAGTTGGATGGTGTAAGCAACTCAGATATGGCCAGGTGTCACTTCTCTTGGACACTTGATGGGAGGAAGGCCTGATAGGAGAATCCCTGCCACTGAGAAGCACGCTGCTCACATGGATTCCTGCACAAAGGTGACAACAGATTTTCACCAGGCTTTGGCTCAGCCTTCCCTGGATCCTCTTGATGCTGACTTGGCCTTCCCTGATCTCTTTAGGTCTGGTGCCACCCATTGATCTCCTCCTACCCTACCCTAGGTGTCTCCAATCCCTAATCGTCCCTCTTCTCAATCCACTATTTGTGGCATAAACCCTATGACCTGCTTCTTCTGGCACTGAGCCCTTTTTTCTCGTCAAATCAAAACCCTAGGCTGTCAAAACTGTTGTTGCAACCACGAAGTTTTGAAATTATGTTTGGAGAGTCAAAATCTGATTATTGATTGTTTATTTGTTACACATTTCTGTTGTCAGAATCTTAGTTTTCCCTGAGGCATTGAATATCTCTGGCTGGGATGGAGAGAAGATACATCAGACACTATGAGATCAACAGCTGTTTACAGGCTTCCCTGGTGGCTTAGAGGGTAAAGCATCCACCTGCAACGCAGGAGACTCAGGTTCAATCCCTGAGTTGGGAAGATCTGCTGGAGAAGGAAATGGCAACCCGTTTGCCTGGAAAATCCCATGGATGGTGGAGCCTGGGAGGCTGCAGTCCATGGGGTCCCAAGGAGTTGGGATGACTGAGCGACTTCACTTTCACTTTCCTATTACCCACACCCCTACCTCACCAACATGTGTACACATGTACACACACACACACACACACACACTCAAGAGGATCATTAAAATGGCCACAGATTAAGATAATATAAAACTGGAGAAATTTAATTAATGACATGAAACTGGAGAACAGTGTGCTTTTTCTTATACAAAGAATTTCTTTTTTTCTAATATTGATTTTTATTTATTTGGCTGCTCTGAGTCTTAGTTACAGCATGCAAGATCTAGTTCCCCCAGCAGGGATCAAACCCAGGCCCCTGCATTGGGTGCAAGGAGGTTTAGCCACTGGACCGCTAGGGAAGTCCCTGGAGAACATGTTCTTTTGCTAATTTTCAGTTAGCATTTGCTGGATAATAGCATTACATTAGGTGCTAGTGATATAAAACCAATTGAGGTACACAAATTCCTGGCCCGCATCTCTCAAGATGCAGACATGTGAATGAGTAATTATAATTCAGTATGATACATAATAGATCAGAGCACTATATGGGAATAATCAAAACACCAACCTCATGGTGATAGGTAATCTGAGTTTTATTTTTTACTTATTGAGATATAATTGACATATAACATTGTGTAAGTTTAAGGTGCCCAAGGATTTGATGTTTGTGGATTGCAGTGTGACTACCCTCCTAGTGTTATCTAACCCCTTTATTAAGTCACTGTTCATGTGTGCTTAAGTCACTCAGTCGTGTCCAACTCTTGGTGACCCCGTGGACTGTAGCCCGTCAGACTAATCTGTCCATGGGATTCTCCAGGCAAGAATACGAGAGTGGGTTGCCATGCCCTCCTCCAGGGGATCTTCCCAACCCAGGGATCGAACCATGTCTCCTATGTCTCCTGCATTGCAGGCAGATTCTTTACCCACTGAACCATTGGGGAAGCCCAATCAGGTTATTACCATTGTTATTCTTTTTTTGCAGCTATGCAGCATGCAGGGTCTTAGTTCCTTGTGCATGCTTAGTTGCTTCAGTCTTGTCCAATTCTCTGCAACCCTATGGACCATGGCCTGCCAGGCTTCTCTGTCCATGGGATTCTCCAGGCAAGAATACTTCAGCGGGTTGCCATTTCCTTCTCCATTAGCTCCTTGACCAGGGATCAAACCTGCCATTTCTTTTTTGTAGTGAGCACATTTAAGATCTATTAGCAGGACTTCCCTCCTGGTCCAGTGGCTAAGACTTTGTACTCGCAGTGCAAGGGGCTCAAGGTTCAATCCCATCCCATATGCCACAATTAAGACCAGTGCAGCCAAATAAATTTTTTTAATCTTAAAAAAAAAAATTTGTAGCAATTTTGAAGTACATGATACAGTATTATTAACTATAATCACTAGATGTACTTTGGATCTCCATCTTCTAGTTACAAGTTGGTACTCTTTGAAACCCCTGTTACACCCCACCTCCACCCTCCAGGCCCCGCATTCTGGTAACCACCATTCTAGTCTCTGTTTCTACAAATTTGCCTTTTTTGATTCCACAAACAATATTTGTCTTTGTCTGGCTTATCTCACCTAGCATAGTGAGCTCAGTTGTCACAGATGACAGGATTTCCTTCTTTCTAGTAATCTGAGTTCTTAAAGTGAAAGTAGCTTTCTACTAGAGAAGAGAGGGGCCTTCCAGTCAGGGAACAATGTGTGCAAAGTCACGGAGGAAGGAAACAGCAGATTTGAGGGGTCCTTGAGTTACTGAAGCTAAGGAAAGGGCTGGCAAGTGGACCGTCTACAAAGGGTCTTCTCCTCGGGCTATTTATTTGGGAGGCAGTTTTAAGCAACGGAAAACCTTAGAAGCATCAGAATGATCAGATGAAATTTGCATTTTCAAAAAATCCATGAGGAGGATGGAAAATGACACGTTGGGCAAGAGGCTGTGAGGAGCTTCTGGGAGTACTCAGGTAGCTGATCTGGAGACTCAGACTGAGAATCAGGAGGTGGAGGGAGGCTGCAGAATACGATAAAATATCACACTGAACTGCAGAGAGATCAAAGGAATGATTGGGCTTCCCAGGTGGTACTAGTGGTAAACAACCTGCCTGCCAATGCAGGAGATGGAGGATACGTGGGTTCGATCCCTGGGTTGAGAAGATCCCTTGGAGAAGGACATGGCAACCCACTCCAGTATTCTTGCCTGGAGAATCCATAACCAGAGGAGCCTGGCAGGCTACAGTCCACAGAGCTGCTCAGAATCAGACACGACTAAAGTGACTTAGCACTCATGCACAAAGGAATGATTATTCTTAGTGGGTCTTGAAATCAATTTAATGTGTTACAACCAGAATTTTTTTTTTAGTATCATAGAATAAGAAAGTACTAAGTAGAACAGAAAGGAAATATTAGTGTGCACCATATGAAATAAGATGGGCTTCCCTGGTGGCTCAGACAGTAAAGAGTTTGCCTATAATACAGGAGACCCTGCTTCAATATCTGCAAGGGGAAAATCCCTGGAGAAGGAAATGGCAACTCATTCAAGTATTCTTGCCTGGGAAATCCTATAGACAGAGGAGACTTGCAGGCCACAGTCCATGGGGTCGTAGAGTAGGACAGGACTGAAGCGACTTAGCACAGCACAGAACATCTGCGCGTGAAACTGTGTGTATTGCTTTGTGTGTTGGGGAAGGAGGAGTGTACTGAAATGAAACAATATGTGTTTTTCACTGTGGTTCGCCATCAACCAAGTTTGGAAGCCACTGATCTAGAACACACTAATTTGTGCAAAGCAGAGAGTACTTGCCAATGGGATTTCCAGGAAAGTAAGATTCCATCTGTGTGAGGCTGTTCAGGATGGCTTCCCAGAGGATTCTGAGCAGTGGGAAGCGGGCTAGAAGAAGGATAGGGTTGAGGTGGGAGAGCAGAGGGCAAGGCACCCAAGGCAGGGAGAAGAAGGCATATACCTAGCAATCGTAGTCTTTCCTAACGGCCTGAAGATGGTTATCTTGAGGAGGCTAACATTTCAGTCTTAGCACAGGAGAGCATCTGCTGACAGCTTATCTTTTCTTCCAGCACTTATGTAAAACCTGTCAAATAACCCATGTCTCTTTTGACCTTCTTCGCAGGGACACCAAGTTCATTCTCAAAACACCTTACTTGGCTAATAAACCAGGGACATTTTCAATTTTCATGAAAACTCTTAGGGGAAAGACAACGAACGGAATGAGTTGGATCTGGGTTCAAGATTGGGCCTAGAAGTGCATTCATCCAGTCACTTGTCATTTCTAAACACTGTTTTTGTCCATCATAAAATGAGCTAATCAGAGCTACCTACTCTTCCTCTCAAACTTATGAGCATCAAATCAAATTATATAAGGGGTACAAACCTAAAACCAGGGATGCAGACAGGTTCCTTTCCTCTTTGCCAGAAGGCCCAACTAATGTCAGATCCTCTGAAGAGTAAACATAATCTGGCAACCTTGTCATTCTTGGAGCAGATAAGAGAAGTCATTATTTTATCAGCTGGCACCAGAGTTCCTTTTCAGGAAGGAAGTGTCATTGTTTAGGAAAATACCTTGATAGGCCCCTTGGGGATAGAAGGTGAGGCCCTAAGGACATGGGTGGGGAGGAAAAAACAAAGATAGCTAAATAGCTCTGCCTAAGAATTGAACAAAAATTCAGGAGGAATTCACTGGCAGACCAGTGATTAGGATTCCACGCTTCCACTGCAGGGGCTTGGGTTCAGTCCCTAGTTGGGGAACTAAGATCCCACATGCTGCATGGTGAGGCAAAACAAAACAAAACAAAACAAAAGAATTTGGGGATGAGGAAGAACAGAGGAGAGAGGCAAAAGGAAAATCAAGTAATCTGATCAGAGATTAATGCCCTAGTCTGTAAAAAATTGGGGAAGATTTTTAAGAACAAAGAGATCTCCGGACTGCAGTCCTGCAATTCAATCCTCTCTCCAATGTAATCCATTTCCCAAATCTCCAATAAATGTCTGTTACACAAAGCTGCCTTGTGGGAGCAGGGCCAGTGGGCAGCAGAGTAGAGACTGGGTTCAACTTTGGGGGCAATTCTAGGATAGAGATAAAGGTGTGTCCACAGACAGCAAAGAAAGAAATTTAAAGTCAGGTGAAAACGAGAAACATAGGTACAGGTGAAACTGCAACTCAGATTGGGACTTGAACCCGTGGTCTTTTAACTGAGAGCACACGTGGTCTCAGGACTTAATGACGCTCAGGTTCTTGATATCTCAGCAGAAAGAACTCAGTGAGAGACAAAGTGATACATAAGAAGTGGATTTATTTAGAGAGAAACATAGTCAACAGACAGAGTGTGGGCCATCTCAGAAGGCAAGAGCAGCACCAGGGTATGGGGTTGTCAGTTTTTATCAATTCAGTCGCTCAGTCATGTCCAACTCTTGGCGACCTCATGGACTGAAGCACACCAGGCTTCCCTGTCCAACTCCAATTCCACGTCCATTGAGTCGGTGATGCCATTCAATGATCTCACCTTCTGCTGTCCTCTTTTTCTCCTGCCTTCAATCTTTCCCAGCATCAGGGTCTTTTCAATTTTTATAGGGGTGGATGATTTCACAGGCTAATGAATGGGAAGATTATTCCAGCTGTTTGGTGGAAAGGGTGGAGATTTCCAGGAATTGGGCCACTGCCCATTTCAAGACCTCTATGGTCAGATTTAGATTCGTCTTGGTGCCTCTGGGTGTGTCATTTTTTTTTAGCTTTCTGATGTGTTTCAATGAACATATACTGAGGCTCAAGGTCTAGTGGAAATTGGCTCGTCTGCCATCTTGGACCTATTTTGTTCTAAACAGTTTGTGTCATGTCCTTAGTCTACGCCATTCTTTTAAAGGTTGTGCCCTACCTCCCATTTCACAGGGAAATCATAGAAATCTTGGAGAAGACCTAGGTTTTCCCTATCTTGTGAGATGGGGTGCAAGCCAATCACTTGGATAGTTGAGATGTTAAGATTGATCTCAGCGAGGCAGCAGTGAAAGGTGGCATGAAGCGAGATCTTAATTCCCTGAAACCAGGAATTCTAGCCATGAAACCAGCAAGGGCTAGAGGCTAGAAGGTAATTTTCCCCTGGATCTTTGCACCCAGTGAAAAATGCATTTATCACTGAGGCAGAAACTATAAATGTGGGTACAAAGTTTATTATTAGAGATATAACATCAAACAACAAGTGAAGAAGAAAGGCAGAGATGCACAACTGGAGAGAAAGGGTGTGGGTGTTCCCTCTAGTGAAAAGGAGTGCAGTAAAGAGGCTGTTAAGTCATTTATATAAGGCAGTTCTTCCAGGTCTTTGTCTTCCAATCATCTGTTTTCCTTTTTCATGCCTGACCTACCCTACCCTGCAACCCTCCCCTGGGGGACAAAGATGGATCTTGAAGTGAAGGCTTCTGGGAAAAGCAAGACTCATTATGGCCTAGCACTATCCCTAGACTTTTGTCCCACAAAGAGCCTTTCTGCCTGTGTGTAGTGTCTCCTTTGTCCCAAAATAGGGGGGAGGGAGATCCCTTAATCCTTTATTCAAACAAGGTTTTGGCCCTCTTTGTCCTTGCCATGACTATTACCTTAAAGTGTATACAAGAGACAAATGCTGGCTATTTACCCTGTTTTTGTTGTTACTTCCATTTTGGAGGGCAAACAGGAGGCTGATTGTAAATGTCTCAACTGGAACCCACCTATCACTTGTCTCAGGAAATGGAAACAGGATATGTATATATAAATGTGTGTGTGTATATATATTTATATATATATAAATGTCTAACCTGAAGTCCATCCATTTCCTACATCAGGATTACCCCAGTAGACACAAGAAATCATTGACTACCCAACTCAGTTATCACAATAAACATTTTTTCAGGCTTCTCTTTTGCTCAAGTCAATATTATGTGGCTGTTATTGATTGAACTTCAGTCATAATTTACGAATCAAACATACAAGAGACAGTAAACCAGCTTTTCTCTTTTCTGACGGTATCCTGACCAATATATGCCGCTGTGGGCATCTAATACAGACAGGTAACTCCTTTCTGATAATCATCTATTGCAGCCGCATGCTATTTAGAGCATCTTTATCATCATCTCATTGAAGGCTAGGTCTTCAAAATAACCTTATGAAGCAGGAAAAGCCTGGGTTCTCAACCACAAGTTAACAATAAGGAAACTGAGTCCCAAAGAATAAAAATTACATTTTGATTAGGTATGAGAGATAATCTCAGATCTTAAGGAATGTTGGAATCATAGATATGAATGCATGAAAAGTCAAACAACATTAAAGAAGTAAAAATAAATAAATAAAAATTAAAATGTAATAGGGACATCACTGGTGATTCATTGGTTAAGACTCCACTCAGGTTTCCCTGTTGGGTCAGATAGTAAAGACTCTGCTTGCAATTCTGAGACCAGGATTCAATCCCTGGGTGAGGAAGATCCCCTGGAGAAGGTGAATGGCAAGCCACTCCAGTATTCTTACCTGGAGAATTCCAAGGACAGAGAAGCCTGGTGGGTTACAGTCCATGGGGTCACAAAGAGTCACACGACTGAGCAACTAACACTTTCACTTCACTTTCTTCCACTGCAGAGGGCACAGATTCCATCCCTGGTCAGGGAACTAAGATCCCCATCCTGCTCAGCATGGATAATAAATAAATAACTAAACTGTAATATTAAACATAAATAAATAAAATTTATACATAGAAAAGGAGGAATAAATGTAAAAATGAATGTTGTAAGGGAGAGCACAATTGCTGAAAGAATGATAGAGATCACAATACATTCAACACCAAAGTCAGTCCAGCTCAACCTTCTCATGACCTCACCCACTCCTTTCCATCTTCTTGGCCTCCCAAAACCATCATTGTCTCCACCAGGATTACCATAATATCTTCCTTACTAGTCTCTCTGACTCCAGCTTTGTCTCTATAATCAGTTCTCCAAATAGAATCTTTATAACATGATAAGTCTCACTCCCCTACTTAAACCCATAGTGGCACCCCACTGCCCTAAAGGTAGAATTCTTTAACTTCATCAACAAGATCTTTCTTGATCTGGTCCTCTTATTTCTTGGGCCTCAGCTGTTGCCATTTGCTGCCTAAAACTCTGCTTCTTATAGACTGCTACATTATTAAATAGATATCTGGCCTCTGCTTTTTCCTGGCACAGTGCTCCTGAATCCCTTGGGATTTCCGGACTGATAGGAATGTCTTTCGTTATTCATAAGGAATCCCTTTCTATCCTGAGTTTATGCTAAAGAAGTGACTTAGGGCGGGGCCCCTAGAGAGCCTCCAGATGGGGCTGCTTAACAGAAGGACAGAGTGATTAAATGGTGAGAAGTGCCGCTGGGAGCTAGAGAGGGAACGCTGGAGGTTGAGATCTGTAAAAACCCTTGAATAGCAAGATCCTGAGAGCTTCGGAGTTGGTAAGCACAATCCACATGCCAGGAGGGTGGTGCACCCCAATTTCACAGAGACAGAAGTTCTGCTCAGGACCCTTCCTTAACTCTCCCTGTGTACTTCTTATCTGGCTGCTGATTTGTATCCTGTATAATCAACTGGTAAGTGTAAGTCAAGTGCCTTCTTGAGTTTGGTGAGCTGATCTAGCAAATTATCAAACCCAAGGAGGGTGTCCTGGGAGCCCCTTATTTATAGCCAGTACGTCAGAGGTTTGTGCAGCTTACAACTTAGAGCTGGCATTTGAAAGATAGGTTGTTTTGTGGTACTGAGCTTAAGCTATGGGGTGTACACTAACTCTTGTGTAGTTTGTTTCACAATTAAATTGAATTGTTGAACACCCAGCTGGTGTTGCAGAATTGGTTGTTGTCCAAAAAACGTCTCAGGTGGATACTTTTTGCTTTGCTTTTGTTACTGAACCCAAGTTCATTTGCCCAATACACACTGAGGCCAAACACACCAAAAAGTTGGAGTTGGGAGCAGAGACAAATTTATCGCAAGGCCAAGGAAAGAGAATGGGTGGCCTCTGCTCAATAACCCCAAATCCTCAATGGTTTTTGGGAAAAATTTTTTATCGGCAAACTTGGGATGGGGTGAGGACTACAGGGTGTGTGACTTTTCCCTATTGGTTGGTGATGGGGTAAGAGAGTGGTGTTCCAGGAGTCTTGTGCTCAACCTGAAGTTATTAGCATCCTTCACCTGGGGGTTGGGGTGGGGGGTCTTAGTTCCTGTAGAAGAAGTCAAAAATATTGTTGTGTATATTCCTCCTGAAGGAACTGGGACCCAGCCCCATTGCTGCACTACTTTTCTTGACTACTTCTCCCTTGTTTCTGTATTCCTTTCCTTCCCTGTGGTGGTTTAGTGCTAAGTCGTGTCCAACTCTTTGTGATCCTTTAGACTGTAGCCAGGCTTCTCTGTCCATGGGATTTCCCAGGCAAGAACACTGAAGTGGGTAGCCTTTCCCTTCTCCAGGGGATCTTCCCGACCCCAGGGATCAAACCCTGATTAATAACTATTTGAATCTTCTCTTTGGAACTGAGGAAAGGTCTAGAAGGATGAATGAAGCCTATTTCCTACAAACAAGAAACAGGAACCATGGAAAAGATTTGTACTTGGAAGGGCCCCCACAGGGTCCTGCTCGGTTTCCTGATTTCATGAAGTATTTTTCCATGTACTCTTGCCTCCTGGCCTTTGTATGCCATGTCCCTTTCTCTTGCATCGCTCCTGCCCACTCTCCTCATCTAGCTAATTTCTTCCTATCCTTCAGGTCTTGACTTTGATAATCCCTCCCGAGAGGTTCTTGCTATCTCTAGAATAGGTTAGAACCTACACCCTGCCACTCTCACAACATCCTCGATTTCCTCACCCTAATGCTCAGCACACTTCACAGCTGTTTCTTACATAATTGTCTTCTCCAAGAGTGAAGACAGCTCTGTAAGCTCACTGATGGTGGACTGAATGATCTGTCTTGCTCACCTTCGTTTCCAGCACCCAACATCATGCCTAATGTGTCACAGGTACTTAAGTGTGTTGGGTTCAGAATCTATGAGTGGATATTGTAGGAACTCAAAGGGGAAAAAAAGGTTGAGGTGGTCAGGAAAAAGGTTGGCTAGGACTAGAATGACAAAGGAGCTTCCAAGGTCACCCAATGTTGCAGGAAGGGAAACTCCCGCCAGGGTATGAGAGTGGGCTCTTGTCTAACATTCAGAAATGAATTGTCCGAGGAGACACATGTGCTGACAAAGCAAAAGGCTTCATTGGGAAGTTAGGCCCAGGAGGGGAGAGCAGGAGGGTAAGGGAACCCAAGAGAACTGCTCTGTCATGTGGCTCGCAGTCTCAGGTTTTATGGTAATTGGGGTTAGCCGCTAGGTTGTCTTTGGCCAATCATTCTGACTCAGGGTCCTTCCTGGTGGTGCACACAGTGCTCAGCTAACATGGATGCCAGTGAGAAGGATTCTGGGAGGTGGTAGGACACGTGGCATCTCCTTTTGACCTTTCCCGAGCTCTTCTGGTTGGTGGTGACCTATTACTGCTGTGTTCCTTACTAGGACCTCCCTTTGTAAAATAATTCACGCAAATGGCTGCTGCGGTGCCTGGCCATGGTGGGTGGTTTCAGTCAGTATGTTTCCCCTAACAAATACATTGGTGATAAACCATGGCACCTTACTTCCCCAGGGAGAACCTGCAGAACGGAAGAAAGAGGCCGAACTATGAGAGAAGAGCAGTCTCTAGTGTTGCCTCTGTGCCCTCACTGCATGACTTTGAGCATGTCTTTTAACCTCTCAGAATCTGAGTTTCCTCATTTGTAAAATGGGGCCCCCACAGGCTACTGGTGGGTTTCTGTGAGGCTCGGGGAGGTCCAAAATGTTTAAGTTCCCAGCACAAAGCATTCCTGACCAAACGCATGTGAGTTTGTTTTCACACAGTCTCCCTGTCCAAGATTTCCCAAGGCACTGGCTGAAAGCCAGCCTGGGAAAAGCCGGCATCTCTAAGGCCAGCTCCCTGCCCCTGAACAAACCCACTCTGCCCAGTCTGATCACCAACAGGAGCTTGGCCATCTGCTCCATCCACCCCAGAAACAGCAGATGATATCCACAGCCTTTCTCACACCAAGCTTTAGGAGTGCCACCAGCCAGAGCCACTGACTTAAAGGCATTTGCCTCCCACAAGGAGGCAGTATCTCTTCCCCTATAATTTTTGAGTAAAGAATTTTTAAAATTCTTTGGAATTTTAACTCTTCTGTTTAATCTTCTTTGTTAGACAAAAGGCCTCCAAGTCCTCTGAGCAACAGAATTTCTTAGGTGCCAGCAAGGTTAGAGTTGTTTACTGCCCCCACTCTGCAAGGAGATTCCCAACTAATTAGGGGTGTGGCAGGCCAAATCATGCCCCCCACCAAAAATAACCGTGCATTTATCCCTGAAACCTATAAATATGTTTTGTTACATGGTAAGCAACTTCATAGACGTAATCAAGGTTTTGGATCTTATGATTACAGGGAGATGTCCTGTATTACTTGGGTGAGGCCAATTTAATCACATGAGCCCTTAAAGTTAGAGCACGTTATCTTGCTGGAATCAGAGGAGGAAGATGAGGAAGATGGAGATTGGAAGCATGAGAAGGCAACTGACTTACTGTAGGGATGGTGGAGGGGGGTACGTGGAAAGCATGAGAAGGAATAAGGCAGCATGTAGGACCAAAGACCAGCCCTCAGCTGAGAGCAAGGAAACAGGGACCTCAGTCCTACAACCACAAGAAACTGAATTCTGTCAACAACCTGAAAGAGCCTGGAAGTGGATTCTCCCCCAGAGCCTTCAGACAAGAGCCTAGTCCTGACACTTTAATTTCAGCCTTATAAAAACCACAAGCAGAGAACTCAACCAAGCCTTCTTGGGCTTCTGACCTACAGAAATGTGAGATAATAAGTGTGCTGTTTTAAGCCAGTACATTTGTGGTGATTTGTTACCATAGCAACAGAAAACTAACACAGGGAGAGAGGGCTTGTGTCTTGGGGTCTTTCAATCTAGAGCTTAGCCTTAAGCTGCCACAGCTGTGAATTCCTGGGCATCTGACCATGTCTGCAAAGTTGGGAATTGTGGGTAGGCCATAGACAGAATGATTGAAGTGAAGAGAATCAGTTTCCATAGAGGTCAGGTCAGCGAGCCTCTCTCAGGAGAGATACCCAACCCACAAACTTGGTACAAGGACCCTGTTCTGAGGATAGGGAACAAAAAAGAGGGTATTTAGAGTAGATGGGAGGTCCTCCCTGTGGCAGTTCTGGCCAGTGAACTTTGGCCCACAGAAGGACAAATGGGGTGAAGGCAGCCTACTGAGTTAAGGGCCTGGGGACTGAGAAGTGCATATGAGACCCACCTGGATATTCGGGAGGGATATGAGAGCCTCTGGGATTTCTGTAGCTCTGTGGTAGAGGCATCGAAGCAACATTGATTTATTCATGTTATTTATGATGCAGTTATAACCTCTGGCCCCCAAACTGGCGTGGCCTGGAGAAACAGAGTGCCCCAAGATCCGTTAACCTCCAAGGGCAAAATAAGAGGCTTTGAAATGTCAGACAGATGGAGCAGGGTGGAAGAGGCAGGAGCATAGCAGGGGATAGCTTGGTCAGACACAGCTAGGTGCTACCTTTTCTTCCCATTGCTTTCATAGGTTACCTTACCTTTCTGAGGTTGAGTTTCCAGACTTAAAAAAAAAAAGATGATCTTCATCACAAAGCGTTAAGGAGAAACAATAGGCAGGTTATTAGTCATTACAGCACATGATGAACAATACATTCCATACTACTCCAGTTCAAAAACTCTCATGTTTTCCATTTCAGTTCTCCAATATTGAGATGTGTCTCATAAGTATATTGACCAGGCAGGAGTCCTGAGGTAGTTTTATTGACTGAACTTGCAAAA
Organism: Antilocapra americana; assembly: GCA_007570785.1. Taxonomy (NCBI): domain Eukaryota; kingdom Metazoa; phylum Chordata; class Mammalia; order Artiodactyla; family Antilocapridae; genus Antilocapra; species Antilocapra americana. The sequence continues at coordinate 6,916,354 of ML661891.1, read as the reverse complement.
TTAGTGTCAGTGGTTGAAAAGAAAATTCCAAAGACTATTGACCAGTGAAGTATCCTTTTAAGAAAAGCTATCTCTTCAACTTCTCAGAGCGCAGAGGATAACCTCATGCAGAAAAACAGCAGCAATGGTTCAGAAGGGCTAGACTCTAAATGTGGACAAGTTTTAGTGATGCCACAACCAATTTTTCTTTTTTTAATGTGTGTACAAGACAGATGAATGACAAAAACACAGGTCTAAAACAGCACTTTCAATAAGTACAAAATGAAAAATTCTAAGTGATAAAAGAACACTGATAAAATATGGGAGCTATTTTTATGCCCAACTAACTTATACAGAAATCAAGGCTGAGAGAACCCGTACAGAAAATAACAAGACTAAGACGTAAGGAAATGATCTCAGGCCTACGGCAAGTACCTATTTGATGTGACTAGTAATCACTGTATTTAACCACTGTATTTGTATCCCCCAAATCTTTCACAGGAGCCCAAGAGCTCCAACCTCTGACCCACCAGAGATATGCTTAAGTTTTGCCCACTGAGTATGTGTGTGCACATACAAATCCAAAAAACAGGAGTTGGTTGAGAAATACAGGAAAAACTCCTAGATATTGCAGAATATTACAAAAGACTGGAGTTGTTTTAAAGAGGGTCTATTATGGCATAATTGATAAAATGTATAATTTTATGAGTTTGGACACATATACAGGCTGTGGTATCTTTACCACAACCACTAGGGTAATAGACATCCCTCACCATTCAGTTTCTTTATGTCCCTTTGTTTGTGTTAAGAACACTAAACACCCTCTTAAATTTTGAACCAGGGTCTGAAGTCAGGCAGTGACAAGGACAAAATTGAATAGGGAAGTTGTTGGTTCAGTAAAATGCTGGACTCCAGGAAGTGATGCAATCCAGGAAGTTATATATTTCACATAAAGACACAACCAGGAACTGGCGCTTTAGTTCCAGCTGAAAGCGTGGGGGGCAGATGTTGCTGAGGCTGCACAGGGAGTTTCTTGAGCAAATGGCTTGGGGTAGAATACTGAGATTTGCAAGAGAAGCGAGGACAATGGAGAAAGAAGAAAGGCAGGGAGGTATGGACTGCCCCTGAGGAGGGGCACCCCATCAGCAAGCATCTTGAAATGATGCAGAATCAGAAAGCAGGGTTCTTCTAGGCTCCACATTTGCCCCCACCCCCGCTGCTTTCATTATGAAGGAAGAACAGCAGAAAAGAATAGACATTTTGAGTGCTGCTGTGAGGCAGAAGAAAACCAAGACAGTGTTTTAGTTAAATAAGGAAAGTAAGGAAAAAAGGAAAGGAAACACAAACCCCAAAGCATCAGTGGTAAATCTCCACCAGTGAGAATGAGCTGTGCTGGGAAAGATCTCAAATAAGAAGGTATATTCTGCTCCTTTTTGTTGTAAAGACTATAAATATGACTTCTAACTTTGGGGCTTCAGCCATGGCCAGAGACTGCGGATTCCTCTGACTTCGAGACACAAAGGAAGTTTACAAATTCAGGAACCCCTTCCAGTCACCTCCAAGATACCAGGACAGAATAATAATGGGAAAGTGAGTGACAGGACAGTGAAACAGGGTTCCTAGGATACAGTGAACATCACATTTTTAGATCAAGAAAGAAGGCAAAATATTTTTTTCCTCAAGTTTTCTAGGAAAATTCTCAATAGGAGAATGAAAGGGGGAAAAAAAATCTAACCGAAAAAAAAGCTAAGAGGAAGGAGAGCTGACCACTTTAAGAAGTATGAAAAGGGTGATGGAAAGAAGAGAAGCATGAAAAATTAGGATCTCCTGATGGGAACTTATCCAGAGCCTCAAGTGAGTGGAACAGCTTGGACCTCGGAGGGTCTGGTGGGCTGGAAGAGATGCTTCCTGCTGAGAACCTTGGCAGCCTAGCTATTTACAAGAAGATGAAACTTTAGTCCTCTTCTCCGCTTTCCTAGTAGAGAGTTCCTTAAGAATTGCCTTTTTATGACTTCAAATAACTTTCTCCAAAGATCAAGCCATTTTTTTCAGTGGTTCTCTTTCTTCCTTGAGAGCAAGTCTCTTTTCTTGAGCAGCTATGAACTCACTATCCACCTCCATCACTGAGGGACTGAGTGGATAGGGCAGGGTTCTTTCATGAGCTGTCACGAGGTGAAACTGCCTCCCTCTCTGGACAGCTGTGCCTTGCTCTCCTTGTGGGATATTAACTCCCCAACCAGGGATCAAACCCATGTGTGGAATTGCAGAGCCCTAATCACTGGACCACCTGGGAATTCCTTCTCCTGAAATCATCAGTGACTTTGTGTGCCCAGACCTACTCCACCATCTCAGCCTAGACTGGACCTTTCAAAAAAGGAATTCCCTTTGGGATCATTCATAGACACCCCACCTCCCACCCCCTGTCCTGTACATCCTGATGAAAGAGATCTTAAATTTTACTTTAATTAGTATCTGGTGAGAGAGAAATTCAAGTGAGCTCAGGAAGATTCTAGGGAGTCAAAAGAACTTAAAAAATGGAGGAAATAATACATAAAGTGCTAAAGGAAATTGAACTGTCTTTTAGTTGTTTAAAGACTATTAGTATTTGACACTAATATTTGATATTAGTATTTGATAAGGGCTTCCCCAGTGGGCACAGTGGTAAAGACTCTGCCTGCCAATGCAAGAGACACAAGAGATGCAGTTCAATCCTTGGGAGGAGGAAATGGCAACCCACTCGAGCATTCTTGCCTGGAAAAAATCCCATAGACAGAGGAGTCTGGCTGACTACAGTCCATGGGATTGCAAACAGTCAGACACAACTGAGCGACTGAGCCTAGCACACAACAGTACAGTATTTGATAAGTGACTTTAGTAGATGATTGTACTGAGTCATTTCCCAAGTCATTGTCCTTGTTCAGTCACTGAGTCGTAACTTCCCAACCCGAGGATCAAACCTGAATCTCTTACATTGTACAGGTCAGTGCTATATTTCCTAAATTTGGGTTCTTTTTTCTTTTTAACTCACAGGGACCATAGTGGCTTTTTATACCCACTCATTTCTTGGTGTTTCTGATGACATTGGTGCAGGGATGAAGTAAAATTTTGTCTGGAGTTAAATGACCTCTTAGTAATAATAGGCTCAGTAAAAAGATTGAAATAACTTGGAAGTATACAAAGTGAAATCTCTACCACTCGCTCATAATCAGGGGGATTTGGAGAAAATAATCCTTAACTGTTGAATTATCCTTCTAGACCGGCAGTCCCCAGTGTTTCTGGCACCAGGGACCAGTTCTATGAAAGAAAAAACGGGGTGATGGGGTAGTTTCAGGATGATTCAAGCACGCTACATTTATTGTGCACTTTATTTCTGTTATTACATCAACTCCACCTCAGATCATCAAGCACTAGATCCTGTTCTAGACCTTTTATTATCTACCTGTCAGATTGATACATGACTGTTGGCATCTATTGGAGGGTACTCAGACTGTTAATTTTTTTAAGACAGTACCTTGTAGACATGAGTTAAGGTTGCTGTATAAAGGTTTACTTCATTCTTTATCATGGTCATACAGTTTCCTAAAGGGTAAATTTATAATATATATATTATTGAAGTATAATTGATTTACAGTGTTATATTATTAGTTTCAGGTATACAGCAAAGTGAATCCAGGTATATGTTCTTTTTCAGATTCTTTCCACTTGTAGGTTATTACAAAATATTGAGTATAGTTCTCTGTGCTATACAGTAAGTCTTTGTTTGTTATACCTATTATATATGTAGTAATATGTAAGTTAACCTCAAATTCCTAATTTATTCTCCCCCACCACCATAATATTAACTAACTCACTCTGGGACTTTCGGGTGTCTATTTTTTTTTTTTTTTGCTATTTCAAAAGAGTCTACTTGTATAACGTTAAGAGCACAGACTAGGAGCAGACTGCCTGAGTACCATCCTCTCTCTGCAGCCTTCTCCTCCGCCTCAGGTGCCCGTGTCTGTAGAATGGGAAGAATTAGCCCAGCCTTGTAGCACTGTGAGATTTTGATGGGTTTATAGAGTAAACATTTTGCACTGTGTCTCCATGTCACGCATTCTTGTTATAATTATCACATATGTTTTTGCAATTTCTGCTAGAATTTCAGTGAGATAGTTTTCCAGAATGAGAATTTAAAAGATAGAGCCAAAATATTTTTCAAAAAGTCTGACCCATTTAGGTGGCCACCAGCAGCATACAAAAATTTCCTTTCTCCCATTCCTGTGTGATGAGACTCTTGTCATCCCGCTCTCCCCTTCCATGAGGTTGATCCCAAAAGGCCTCAATCCATGATTCCTTAGCTGGAAGTAACCTGGCCATTTAAACTGGAGCTTAGAATACCTGCCAACATTGCAAATCCGTGTACTCTTTGACCCAGCAATGCCAATTCGGGAATTTATCCTACAGATAGACTAGCAGGCTTGCAAAATGACATGTCTGCAAGGTTATTCATTGTGGTATTGTTTGTAACAGCAATAGACTGGAAACTAATAGGAGATCAGTTAAATAATTTATAGCTCAACCACACAATGGATTACTATATAGTCACTTAAAGAAAAAAAAAGAGAGGCTCTCTTTGTACCAATACAGAGTGATACCCAAGATGTATTTTTAAGTGAAAATAAGAGTGTAATAGCTAACACTTGTGTCCCATATTTCATCAATTCTAAGACGTGCATTTTTTCACTTTGTGACGCACTTGAAATGAGGATGTGTTATAGTCAAAGGTGTGTCATAATTTAATTGGAATGGTTTTTTTCCTTTTCTAGTCCATAGAATAAGGATGTGTCTTAGAGTACATGGCATTTTGGATTTGATGAAATACAGCCATGCTTACCCAGTGCGAGGCACTCTCCATTTCAATCTCACAACAACCCTGTGAGGGTAAGTAGTATTATTTTTTACATTTCACAAATAAGGAAGTTAAGATCTGACCTCAGGCAGTCTCACTCCAGAGCCCACGCACTTAGACTCGTGATCCTGCAGCTTCCATGGTGACGGCACCGCACATCACATGTAGATGGCCCGCTGTGTGCCAGGCCCTGTCCTAAGTGCTTTGTGTATCTATTTGTTCATCTAATCCTCAAATAACTGTAGGAGACAGCTGCCACTGTTACCCTCATTATAAGGTTGAGGAAACTGAGATGCTAAGAGGTTATGAAACTTGCTTAAAGACACAGCTGATTTGTGGAAGAACCGGGGTTTGAACATGGGCAATCTGGCTTTAGAGATCATGCTCTTAATGATACCTTTTGTGTAAAAAGGCAGGGAAGTTATAATACATTCATATTTACAAAATGGCATCTTAGAAGTAATTTTAAAAGTACAAGTGTAGGGTAAAACATAGGAACTGAGTGATTAGAGAATGCAATGGGAATGAAAGTTTTTATTGCATGCCTTTTTAAAAAAATTTCATTTAATTGAAGTGTAGTTGATTTACAATATTGTGTTAGCTTCAGGTGTACAGAAAAGTAATTCATATATACGTGTGTGTGTGTCTGTGTATGTATGTATGTGTATAAACATAGGGTTTCCCAGGTAGCGCTAGTGGTAAAGAATCCACCTGCCAGTGCAGAAGATGTAAGAGATGAAGGTTCAATCCCTGGGTCAGGAAGCTCCCCTGGAGGACGGCATGGCAATTCCATATATATATGCACATACATTCTTTTTCAGATTCTTTTCTATTATAGGCTCTTATAAAATATTGATTATAGTTGCCTGTGCTATATAGAACCTTGTTGTTTATTATTGTATATATAGTAGTGTGTACCTTTTAATTCCAAACTCCCAATTTATCTCTTCCCCTTGTTAGCCTTTGGTAACCATAAATTTCTTTTCTATGTCTTTGAGTCTATTTCTGTATTATCAGTGAGTTTACTTGTATTATTTTTTTTAGATTATTCATATAAATGAAATTTTATATTTGTCTTTCTCTTCTGACTTCACTTAGGATGGTAATCTCCAGAGTCATCCATGTTGCTGCAAATGGCATTATTTCATTTTTAATGGCTGAGTAATATCTCATTGTACCACACCTTCTTTATCCATTTATCTGTTGATGGACATTTAGGTTGCTTACATGTCTTAGCTATTATAAATAGTGTTGCTATGAACATTAGGGTGCATCTGGGTTTTTTTTTTCATTTTTAAAAAAGATTTTATTGGAGTAAAGTTGATTTACAATGTTGTATTAGTTTTAGTTGTACAGCAAAATGAATCAGTTATACATTATATCCATTCATTTTTAGATTTTTTTCCCATACAGATCATTACAGAATATTAAGTAGAGTTTTCTGTGTTATACAGCAGGTCCTTATTAGTTATCTATTTTATATATGCGAACGTGTTTTCAAATTAGAGTTTTTGTCTTTTCCAGATATACGCCCAGAAGTGGGATTGCTGGATCATTTGGTAGCTCAATTTTTAGTTTTTAAAGAAATCTTCACACTGTTTTCCATACAGGCTGTACCAATTTACATTCCCACAAACAGTTAGGAGGGATTCCTTTTATCCACACCCTCTCCAGCATTTACAGGGCTTCCCTGATAGCTCAGCTGGTAAAGAATCCACCTGTAATGTGGGAGACCTGGGTTTGATCCCTGGGTTGGGAAGCTACCCTGGAGAAGGGAAAGGCTACCCACTCCAGTATTCTGATCTGGAGAATTCCATGGACAGTCCATGGGGTCACAAAGAGTTGGGCACTACTGAGCGACTTTCACTTCACTCTCCAGCAATTATTGTTTGTGGATTTTTTTTCTTCTTGGTAAGGAAGTAGGATTTATTGGTGGGCATGAGTAAGGAGGGGACATTGCCAAGTCTCTCATGAGTGCAGGGCCCACCATTTGTCCAGGGGCATGTATTTGAGCCCACAGCCATCTGGGATGAGCTGCTTTTCTACCACCATGTTTTCAGATTCATCCACGTTAAACTTAGTAAGTCCCCGCTTCTTGGAGATGTGGGTTTCTGGTGGCCAAGGAACTTGAACTTGGCTCTGTGGAGGGCCTCAATCACATGCTCCTTGTTCTACAGGTTGCTGTGGATAGACATTATGACATGGCTCGTATGGGCCCTGGCCACTGGGCCCTGGGGCTTTCCAAAGTCACAGCATATACCTGTCTGGAGCCTATGAGCTCTAGCACAGGACAGCACCTTGTTGATGCAGATGAGGAAGGGGTGGAACCACACTTGGATGTGAAAATCATCTTTGCCATAACTTTTTGCCATGTACTTATTGGCATAAATATGGGCAGCCTCCAGAGCATCAGATGCTCATACTCATCTGGCCATGTGGCCACGGAGTGGGAACCCATTCACTTTGCCTTCTTTCGCCTCTGGTCAAAGATGTGGATCTAGCATCAGGGACACCTCGGCAGAAGCAGGACTTGAGGTATGGCTTGTTCTTATTGTACCAGTAATACAGGGCAGGGCAGCGGCCCATGGCAACACCACGATCTTCAGTGGCCCGCTGAAGGGAAAGAGTGAATATTCTGATGATGGCTATTCTGCCTGGTATGAGGTGATGCCTCATTGTAGTTTTCATTTTCACTTCTCTAATAAATAGCAATATTGAGCACCTTTTCACATGCTTGTTGGCCATCTGCATGTCTTCTTTGGAGACATGTCTATTTAGGTCTTCTGCCCATTTTTTGATCGGATAGTTTGGTTGTTTTTTTGGTTGTTTGGCATTGAGCTCTATGAGCTGTTTGGATACTTTGGAAATTAATACCTGTCAGTTACATTGTTTGCAAATATTTTCTCCCATTGTTTAGGTTGTCTTTTATTGTACTGACAGTTTCCTTTGCTGTGCAAAAGTATTTAAGTTTAATTAGGTCCCATTGGTTTGTTTTTACTTTTCATCACTCCAGGAGACAGATCTGAAAAACTATGGCTGTGATTTATGTCAAAGAGCATTCTGCCTATGTTTTCCTCTAGGAGTTTTATGGTATCCCACCTTATATTTAGATATTTAAGACATTTTGAATTTATTTTTGTATAAAGTGTTAAAAAGAATGTCCTAATTTCATTATCTTATGTGTAGCTACCCAGTCTCCCCAGTACAATTTATTGAAGAGACTGTCTTTTCTCCATTATATATTCTTGTCTCATTTGTCATAGATTAACTGACCACAGGCACATGGGTTTATTTCTGGGCTTTCTGTCCTGTCCCACTGATCTATGCATCTGTTTTTGTGCCAGTTACCATATTGTTTTGATGAGTGTAGCTTTGTAGCATAGTCTGAAGTGAGGGAGCATAATTACTGTAGCTCCATACTTTTTCAGAATTGTTTTGGCTATTTGGGGGTCTTTTGTGTTTCCATACAAATTTTAAAATTATTCTAGTTCTGTGAAAAATGACACTGGTAATTTGATAGGGATTGCACTGCATCTGTAGATTGCCTTGGATGTATAGTCATTTTAACAAGATTGATTCTTCCAGGCCAAGGACATGGTATATCTTTCCATCTGTTTGTGTCATCTTCAATTTCTTTCATTAGAGTCTTACAGTTTTTAGAGTACAGGTCTTTTGCCTCCTTAGGTAGGTTTATTTCTAAATATTGTATTCTTATTACACACTTCTTTGTTTGATTTTTGACCCATGTGAGTGTATTACCTATTTAAACCATAACAAAACAACAGTTTAAACTTTGCTCCAAATTAATGTATCAGTGGTTTGAAAGAAATGGTCCTAAATAATCAGTTAATGAAATTTCTGTATCTATTTGCTCTTTTAATATTATCTTTTAAGCCTCAGAAGGACTGCTTTTATTGTTGTTAAAGTAGCAATGGATAACAGACAAAAATCTACGTTAATTCTGATTACGTATACCATGATTTCAAAGCTTGAATCCCACCATAATACCTATATATGGCTCTATCAGATCACACCAGTATGAGGATAAGAAAGTGAAAGTCACTCAGTCATATCCAACTCTTTGTGACCCCTTGGACTATAAAGTCCATGGAATTCCCCAGGCCAGAATACTGGAGTAGGTAGCCTTTCCCTTCTCCAGGGGATCTTCCCAACCCAGGGATCAAACCCAGGTCTCCCACTTTGCTGGCAGATTCTCTACCAACTGAGCCACAAGGGAAGCCCAAGAACACTGGAGTGGGTAACCTATCCCTTCTCCAGCAGATCTTGCCAACCTAGGACTTGAACTGGGATCTCCTGCATTGCAGGCGGATTCTTTACCAACTGAGCTATCAGGGAAGCTCAATATGAGGATGGTAACATATAACCCACACATAATTTCACCTTTCTCTTTGACCACAGTGTGGCCTCAGGCTGTCACCTCCAGTAAGTGAATGGTGGAATGGTGGAATGGCATGAACATCCATTGTGTTATGGCTGATTTTTTAAAGTCTTTTAACCCATGATAGTGTTCAAGTTAGTTAGGCCGTTAACTTTCCTGACATTTTCTTATAGCCTCCATGATTTGGAGGATTGGAATTTTATTTTTTTTAGTATCTAAATTCGCCAACAAATCCCATTTTAAAGGACTGGGGCTTAGTCTTTGGCTTGGATTTATATTATACCGCTGTGGCATCAGTTTTTAAGGAGATTTTGAGAAAGATTTTGACTTTTCAGAAAAGGTGATAAAATGGCTACTTTGTATTTACTTTGGGAAGCTTGCTTGCTAATACATACATAAATGACAAGATACACATTTTGGTTATATTAACTGGTTTATTTGAGTTGGTAGATCAGCATCCCCCCATATGTTTAATGTGGGTGGATAGAAAGCAACCCTTCTAGTGTTGATTCTTTCAGAGTGTTGTTCTAAGACAAGTGGAAAATACTTGAGTTCTGTTTCTTTCTAGATAAAAGCCTAAATAATCAGCTAATATGAATCCAGTCATCCTAGATCAGGGCATACTATACTCAAAGGACTCAGGGTTCACTGAACCATCAAAAGAGAACTCTGTTAGTGTCATTTTTTTTTTTTCAGATTCCTAGTAAGTTAAAAATGAAGAAATACCTGAATGGGTCCACAAAAATCAAAGCATATTTTAAATATCTACATTTTTAAAACTGGCCATTTTAATACAAAAAACCAGATATAACAAAATTTACTGTACTTGTGCTAGTTAGAAGATAATTACAGAATTTGTAAAAATATTAATTCACAGGACACAATCAGCAGTGTGGGTCTACTAATGGGTCACAAGTTTAAAGTTGTTTGATAAACCTCTTTCAGTCTTGTTGGCATGCCTCTGTGGTCATACATATTATTTCATTTGGAAAAATATTGAAATCCTATATCTAAGATCTTTTGTGAATGTGAGGCCTGGGGGAAATCCAGCAAAATTCTAGAGGTTGGGAGAATTGTCGCCAGAAAATACAAATTAGGAGAAGACCTCTGATTATAGTTCTGTTCTTTGGCATAAGTTCTACAAGGATCGGTATAAGCCAGCTTTGAATTAGACATATCAAAGTTACTAGAATACATATTCTTTTGTTAATTTGTTCACCCGTAAGAGAGCACAACTGGAGGGAAAATAAGTGAATTCAGCAATGCTGCTTGGTCTTTGCACTTTTGGATTCTTCTCTTTATGGATAGCTAAAAGTTTAGTTATATTTTCAAAGTGTTTAACTATAATTCTCATCATCTGTTTCCCATTTTAAAGAGGCCCTTTAGAAAATATAACTCCCATGCAAATAGCAATCAAAAGAAAGCAAGAGTGGCTATATTAATGTCAAAGCAAACTTCAGAGCAAATAATTTTACCAGGGACAAAGAGGGACATTGCATAGTAATAGCAGGACAAATCTACCAAGAAAGCACAGCAGTCCTAAACATATATACACCAACAGCAAAGCTGCAAAATATATGTAGTAACAAGTGCCAGACCTGAGAGGAGAAATAAACAAATCCACACTTAGAGCTGAAGACTTCAATATTCCTTTTTCAACACGTGATAGAACTAGACAGAAAATCAGCAAGGATATGGAAGAAAACAACAATCAACAGGATCTCATTGACATTTTTAGAACATTCCACCCAATAACAGCAGAATTACACATTCTTTCCACACCCTAATAGAATATATCTTGGTATATGTACATCTTGGTATACATTTAGCTTGGTATATGATGATAGACTATATCCTGGGCCATAAAACAAGCCTCAATGAATTTAAGATTGATATCATAAAGAGTTTCTTCTTTGAACATAATGGAAGAAGAAAGGAAATAATGAAAATAAGAAGAAAAATCAATAGAATTGAAAACAGAGAAACAATAGAAAAAAATCAATGAAACAAAGAGCTGATTCTTTGAAAAAAATCAATAAAATCACAAAATAGGAAGACAAAGAAAAAATGAGAGAAGCCTTGAACTATCAATGTCAGGAGTGAAATTGAGGTTTCATGAAATTGAATTTTCATACAGACCTTGCAGAGATCAAAAGGAAAATAAGGAAGTACTAAGAACAACACATTTGACAACTTAGATGAAAAAAACCAATTCCCCCCAAAACACAAACTGTCACAACTTACTTAAGATGAACTAGATAACTTGAGTAGCTGCTCCTATAACTACTAAGGAAATTGAATTCATAACTTAAAAACTCTCCCCAAAAGAAAGCATCAGACCCAGATGGTTTCACTAGAAAAGGCTATGAAACATTTAAAGAATTGACATCAATTCTACACAATCTCTTCCAGAGAGTAGAAAAATAATTTTCATAACATTCATTTTATGCAACTAGTATTTCCCTGATACCAAAACCAAATAAAAATAGTACAAAAAAGAAGACTACAAATCAATTCTTACCATGAATATACATGCAAAAATCCTTAACAAAATATTAGCAAATAGAATCTAGCACTATATAAAAAGAATCACACACTATAACAAAATGAATATTATTCCCAGGATGCAAGGTTAATTCAACATTTGATAATCAGTTACTATAATCCACTTTAAAGTCTAAAGGAGAAAAATCACTCACTCAATCCCATCAATTATTCCAGGAAAAGCATTTGACAGAATTCAATCCATTCTTGATAAAGACTCTTAGAAAAAAAGGAAGAGAGGAGAACTTCAACTCGATACAGAAAATCTACAGCTAACATTTTACTTATTGGAGAAAGACTGAATGCTTTCTCCCAGATTTCAGGAACACAGCAAGTATTTCCACTTTCATCACTCTCAGTCAACATAATGCAGAAGTTCTAGTGAGAGTATTAAGGCAGGAAAAGAAAATTAAAGGCACAATAATTGGAAGAACCAAACAGAAATGGCACTATTAGCAAATGTCATGATTGTCTGCCTAAAACCCCAGGGAATCTACCCATGAAAACCTCCTAAAATTAAAAAGTAAGTTCATCAATGTTATGGTATGCAAGATCCACATAGTAGAATCGGTTATACCTCTATCTGGGCTTCCCTGGTGGCTCAGAAGGTAAAGAATATGCCTGCTATGCAGGAGATATGGGTTTAATCCCTGGGTTGGGAAGATCCCCTGGAGAAGAGAATGGCTACCCACTGCAGACTACTGGAAAGAGGAGCCTCCATGGAAAGAGAAGCCTGGGAGGCTACAGCCCATGGAGTCGCAAAGAGTCAGACAGAACTGAGCAACTAGCACTTTCATTTTTCATTCTAGTAACAACCGTGTGAACACTGAAATTAAAATGCCATTTTAAATTGTTCAAAAAATGAGATACTTATGTGCAAATCTAACAAAATATGAGAAGACTTGTATGCTGAAACTCAAAACATTAGAGAAAGAAAAAAAATTGAAATAAATTGAGAGAGATTGTGTGAATGGATTGGAAAGTTCAGCATGGTAAGGATGTCACTCATTTTTAAACTATCTAAGTTTATGCAGTTTCTATCAAAACCCCACAAAGATTTTTTTTTGTAGACATAGGCAAGGTTTCTATGAGAAGGCCAAAAAGCTAGAGTAAGTAAAACAATTTTAAATGTGAAAAAAGAGGGAGGGGGACTGCCTGGTAGTCCGGTGGTTATGACTCCATGCTTCCAGTGCAGGGGGCATGAGTTCAATCCCTGGTCAGGGAACTAAGACCCCACATTACTCATGGCATGGCCAAAAACAAAAAAGAAAAAATTGGAGGAATTAATCTACTTAATTTCAAGATTTATTAAATAGCTAAATTAATCAAGCCTGTGTGCTATTGAAAGAGGGATAAACATTAGATCAACAGAATAGAGTATCCAGAAATATATAGACAGATCTCCACATATACACCTAAATGATTTTTTACAAAGGTACAAAAGTAATTCAATGGAGGAAAGATAGACTTCTCAAAATATGGTGCTGGAGCAACTGTACATTTATAGGTTAAAAACAAACTCTCAACCTTAGCCTCATAGCTTATGTAAAAATTAATTCAAAATGGATCATGGACTTAAAAGTAAAATGTAAAACTATAAAACTTTTAGATAGAAACATTGGAGAAAATTTTCCAGACATAAGGCTAAACCCAGAGTTCTTAGTTTTGACACCAAAGGCATCATCTGTAAAAGGGTTAATTGACCTTCATCAAAATGATAAACTTGTGCTCTACCAAAGTCCGCATATATGACAAAAGACTAGTAACTAGTATGCGTAAAGAGCTCTCAAAATTCAACAGGAAAAAAAAAAAAGAGAAAAGGAAATAAGAAAGTATCCAATGAGAAAACAGACAAAATGCATGAAGTGACATTTCACCAAAGAGGATGTAGGGATGACAGATAGACATATAGAATATCATTAACCATAAGGGAAATGCAAATTAAATCCACCATAGTGAAGTGAAAGTCACTCAGTTGAGTCAGACTCTTTGCAACCCCATGGACTATACAGTCTGTGGAATTCTCCAGGCCAGAATAGTGGAGTGGGTAGCTTATCCCTTCTCCAGGGGATCTTCCTGACCCAGGAATCAAATTGCTGCCTTGTTGACAGATTCTTTACCAACTGAGCTATCAGGGAAGCCTACCATAAGCTACTCCTATAATACATACCCATTAGAATTTCTGGAAAAAAAAAAAAAAGACAACACCAGTGCTACCAAGGACAAAGAGAAACTCAATTTATTTACATATTCCTGGTGGAAATGTAAGATAGTATGGCCTGTCTGGAAAAGAGAGAGTTCCTTTGAAAACTAAACACACAGCTTCCATACAATCTAGTTATTGCACCCCTGGGCATTTATCCCAGAGAAATGAAGACTTATGTTTACATAGAAAGCTACATAAGAATTCTTATACAGCCTTATTCATAATAGCCAAAAACTAGTAATAACCCTCCATGTCCTAAAATGGGTAGAATAGTTAAACCCTGGTACACCTGTATCATGAAATACTACCCAGCAATGAAAAGGAGGGAGCTATTGATATAACAACTGGGGTGAGTCTGCAGAGAACTGTGCTGAGTTAAATTAGACAATCTCAAACATTTACACATTACATGATTCTACTTATACAAAATTCCTAAAAGACAAAATTATAGAAATGTAGAACACAATCATTGTGCCAGGGGTTAATGAGGGACTGGAGGCTGGAGAAAAGTGTGGCTATAAAAAAGCCAATATGAGGGATCTTTGTGGTGATAGAAATGTTCTGTATATTGACTGTGTCAATGTTAATATCCTGGTTATGATATTTTACTATAATTTTGTAAGATCTGACCATTGGAACTGGGTGAAGGGTGTGCAGAATTTCTCTGCATTGTTTCTTACAACCACATGTGTGTGAGTGTGTGAGTGCTCAGTTACTTCAGTCATGTCTGACTCTTTGCGACCTTATGGATAGTAGCCCACCAGTCTCCTCTGTCCATGGGATTCTCCAGGTGAGAATACTGGAGTGGGTTGCCATGCTTTCCTCCAGGGGATCTTCTTGACCCAGGGATTGAACCCATGTCTTTTATGTCTCCTGCATTGATAGGCGGGTTCTTCACCACCAGTGCCAGCTAGGAAGCCTAAATATACAAATATCTCAAACTAAAACTTTCCGCTAAAAAAAGAGAAATAATGAGCTAGGGAAAGTATCTCTAGCAAACATGAGAGGCATGGAATAACAGTCATTTTACAAGAAGTTTTAGTATAAATATTTTTTAAAGTTTTAGTAAATCAATAATTAAAATAGTAAAAATTCCCCAGAATGACAGGAAAATAGATGTGGATAGATAATTCAAAAAAGAAATACAAATCACTATTTGAATTTGGGAAAAGAAATGTTTAGTGGCATTCAAAGGAATATGGATTAAAACTATAATAAGGTACAGTCTTCCTCCTATGAAATTGGGGGGAAAAACTAAATTAAAAAAATATGTATCCAAAGGTGACTAAATTGCATGAAAAAGTGCTCTTGTACACTTGTTGGAGTATGTAGATTTGCTAATTTTAACTGTCAAAAATGTTTCTAACTTTTGACCTAGTAATCCAACTCCAAGGAATCCATCTGAAGAAAAATCAAAATGTGGTCAAAGATGTATACCCAGCACTGTTCACTCCAACTTTGTTCGCAATAGAAAAACTTGGGAAACAAGCCGATGTTTACCAATGGGGAATGTTTTTACAGTTTATATAGTACATACATACAATGGAATATACTATCTAAAAATCATGGTTTTAAAAAATTCACTAATAAGAAAATGTTCAAGATATTATTAATAAGCAAAAAAATATACTTATATGTCACTAAGCTATTCTCTGAGGGTCACAGGTTTACAGATTTTAAAATTTTGGTTTCTACTTTTCTATATATTTCAAAATTTCTAAAATCAGTTTGTTTTCAAAATTTGGTTACACAAGAATTTTATTATAAGTATTTAAATTGAATATAAAACATAGTTTAATATTTTAGGTGATATAAAAAAGGCATTCATGGGGACTTCCCTGGTGGTCTAGTGGTTAAGACTCCATGCTCCAGTGCAAGGGTGTGAGTTCAATCCTTGGTCAGGGAATTGAAATCTCATATGGCTGTGCTGCAGAGCCAAGAAATAAAAATAAATATTTTTTTAAAGTCGTTCATAATCTTAATTCTTTCTTTGTTTTTGCATGCTGTCTTCTACATCATTATTTTATCCTGAATTTTTTCGTACATACAACCTAAAAAAATTGTACAGTAATCACTCACATATTTGCCACTTAACTTCTAGCATTAACATTTTGCTTATTCACTTGATCACATATCCATCGATCCATCTTATTTTTTTCATGCATTTAAGTTTCAGAAATCAGTGCCTTTCACCTCTGAATACTCCAGCATGCATATCCTTAGCCAAAGTTCAATGTTTATTTATTGTTCTAATTTTTTTAGTTGAAATTTATACCCAGTATGTGTTAAGTCACCCAGTCATGTCTGACTCTTTATGACCCCATGGACTGTAGCCTGCCAGCCTCCTCTGTCCATGGAATTCTCCAGGCAAGAATACTGGAGTGGGTTGCCATTTCCTTCTCCATTACACCCAGTGTCCATTCTTCTAAAAATTGTCCATTTCTTCTAGATTGTCCATTTTGTTGGCATATAGTAGACTTTTATGATTCTCTGTATTTCTGTGTTATCAATTGCAACTTCTTTTTAACTTCTCATTTTATTGATTCTCTTTTTTTAATTGATGAGCCTACCTAAAGGCTTATCAGTTTTTACTTTTTCAGAGAAGCAGCTTTTAGTTTCATTGATTTTTTCTATAGTTTTTTAAAGCACCTATTTCATTTGTTTCTGCTCTAATCTTTATGATTTCTTCCTTTCTACTAATTTTAGGTTTTGTTTCTTCTTTCTCTAATTGCTATAGATGTAAAGTTAAGCAGTTATTTGAGATTTTTCTTTTTTCCTGAGGTAAGCTTGTATTGCTAAAAAGTTTCCTCTTCAAACTGCTCTTGCTGAGTCCTGTATGTTTTAGATCATTGTGTTTTCATTCTCATTTGTCTTTAATTATTTTTTAATTTCCTCTTTGATTTATTCAGTGATCCTTTAGTTGTTTAGTAGCATATTGTTTAGCATCCACTTTTTTTGTTTTCAGGTTTTTCTTGTAGTTGGTTTCTAGCCTCATAGCACTGTGGTTGGAAAAGATGCTTAATATGATTTCAAGTTTCTTAAATTTACAAATGCTTGTTTTGTGATCCAGCATGTGATCTATCACAGACAATGTTTCATGTGCACTTGAAAAGAAATGTGTATCCTGCTGCTTTTGGATAGAATGCTCTATTAACATCAGTTAAGTCCATCTGGTAACCTACTGTGGTACTCCCATCCCAACAGTCATTCAGTTCCAGCCGTTCTCCAGTCTACCAACCATCTCCTGCTTTTTCACTCTCAGTCAACACTCACTTCCTTCTTTAGCCAACTTAGAATGCATTGTCCATCCTTCAGACTTTCTAAACATCCCATCTTCCTTGCCCCCACAGTCTATGTATTCTAATCATCTGGCTAGTTAATTCCAACTGTCTGCAACCTTGATGCCTGCACCAAGCAGCTGAGCCATGCTGACAGGTCCCGCTTTAAAGCTATGGTCATCTCTTGCAGGTAACAACAGGCTTTCCAGAGGTGGGGGTATTCCCACCCTTCAGAACAACATTTCATACCTTCTTGTCTCTCCTCAAACCTCAACAGCCATTCTGCTCCTTTCTGCTCCTCCTGGGGACCCTGCCTCACGTTTCCCTCAAAAGCTACCCACCAAACTTTACCTGTCACCTTTTTCTCCCTTCTCTTCTGTCACAAAGGAAGTGTCCTTTCCTGTACCAAAGACTAAGCCTCTATTACAGGACCTCAGGCCTCTGATTTTCTCCCAGATTCTGTCTCTTCTCCATCTTAAGTGCCTCCCTCTCCTCTGGACCAGTTCTGTCAGCACACAGACAAGCTCTGTGTCCCCTGACACTTCTGGGAGGATGCATACTTCAGAGAGGTGGCTCCTCCCTGGTCACACAGGCCTCCCAGCTCTCGCTCAGGATGATACCATCAGCCACGCTATCTCTTCCTATTTTTGAAACATTAGAAAGAGTTGTTGGGGGACGGGGCGGCTGTTGTTGTTTGCTTGTTTTCGTCACTGGCCACGGGGCATGTGGAATCCTAGTTTCCCCACCAGGGATTGAACCCAAGCCCCTTGCATTGGAAACACAAAGTCTTAATTACTAGACCACCAGAAGGGGTTGCTATTTATCCTTTAAAGCATCTAGTGTTGCTCCCTCCAGAGGTAGCCATCCATCCTCCTTGTTCCTGAGGTTCTGATCACTTTTGTTTTAAGACATCTATTTCCACGGACCATGGAGAGGCTGATTTTTGTCACAAACTTAGAAGTCTGGAGAACCGCAGAGATGAGTGGGAGGAGCGCACTGGTTCTGAGAGCTAGATTCTTGAGAAAAGATGTGAAATTAGTCAAACCAAGATTTTGAGAAGATGCCGTTTGGTGTAGGCTTCTCAGGATCTGAGAAGTGAGGAAACACCTCCATCCTTCAGGCCAGGAAGCCATGGGTTCTGATGCGAGCTCATGCCTTCCTGGGCTGTGTGATCTTGAGCAAATGACATAGCGTCTCTGAACCTCAGTATCTTCATCTGGAAAGTGAAAAGAATTGTAAGTACCTCAAAGCGGATTCTGCTGCAAGAATGAAATGAGAGCACCTGGGTGTCAAGCTCTGGGCACCTGGTGAGCTCTCAGTTCAGACTGGTTTTCTCTCTGCTGCGTTATTGGCCCAGCTGGACGACCCAGGCAGTAGTGGGTGTGTAAAAACTGGGCTATCTATAGGTTGGGACCTCAAAGTCATCATCAAAGAGCTCCTACCTCAGCAGAAAGACTGCTTCTCCCACATTTAATCCTTTTGTTATCTCAGAGTTCTTACCGTGAATGCCTTTCCTAAACTTCACGCTCAACAAAGCCTAAACTGGAGTCTCGGGGCAGAGAGGGAAAGAATGTAACCAACTGTCAACTAAGGCCATCAGAAGACGAACAGCCCACGTCACTCTTCTTATAGGACGTAAAGGTGACTTGTCCACAGTCACCCAAATTGTTAGTCTCAGAGCTAGGACGTGAGTCCAGTCTCCTGAGTCCCAGCCAAGACTTGTAACACTTTCAGAAGTCCATCAGCAAGACTTAGGACGTTCTCAGAGAGTTGATTCATTTCTTTTTACAACTAAGATCTGTGAACTGAAATCTAGTCTGTATGGTGGTGGACACAAAGAGCGAATTTTATTATATGTAAATCTTAAAAGGGAGGGAAAAACTTGCATGTAGGTCATCTCAGTTACCAAATGGTTTAGGGCTTCCTAGATAGCTCAGCTGGTAAAGAATCCACCTGCAATGCAGGAGACCCCCGGTTTGATTTCTGGGTCAGGAAGATCCACTGGAGAAGGTATAGGCTACCTACTCCAGTGTTCTTGGGCTTCCCTAGTGGCTCAGCTGGTAAAGAATCTGCCTGCAACGCAGGAGACCTGGGTTTGATCCGTGGGTTGGGAAGATCTCCTGGAGAAGGGAAAGGCTACCCACTCCAGTATTCTGGCCTGGGGAATTCCATGGGGTCACAAAGACTTGGACATGACTGAGCAAGTTTCACTTTTAGGTCTTTTGTTATTCTCTTGTTACTTGGGCTTCTTTTTCATAAATCACCACCTCTCTCTCGATAGTGGTTTTTCACTTTACACTTGGTGACGTTCTTTCCATCTTTTGAGTCTTTTATGGCCTGTGAAACATACAAGCAGTTGTTATCACCCCCTTTCCACAAGGAGTGTGAAAGTCAGGTAGATCCAGCTTCAAACCCCAGCTCTGTCACTCGCCACCTGTGTCAGCTTGGGCAGGTTACCTAACCTCTCTTGAGCCTTGCTTGCCTCAACTTTAAATAAAAATGGCTGTAAAAACCTTCCTTGGTAGGCTGTGGTGGGGATTGAGTTGAATGCATTTCCCAAATGTCCTTGATGCTGAGAATCCTCGGGGCACTTGTTAAAACACAGATTCCTGGGCCCTGATCCAGAGCTCCTGGACCAGAATTCCCAGGGGTGACACCTGGCAGTCTGTCAAGCCCCGAGGATCCTTTCTAGGGAAATTTGGGAAACACCAGGCTGATTGGCACGGAGCAGCTAATATTTATCAAGTACTTATATGTGTTCAGTCTTTGAAATGGAGATAACAATGACCATCAGGATTATTCTGAGAAATGAGCAAAATAATGTACAAAGTCCAGCAAGCAATAAATTCTATGTATGCCGGTATGCTGGTATCTTCACTTCTCTGAATTTGTCAGGACTTTCTCAGGCCAAAATGGAAACATCCAGAGGTTCTCCCCAAGGGATGTCCCTCCACCCTCCCAGCCCAGTACCCCTAATAGTAGGTTTCTCAATTTTCCAAATCCCAAGGACTAAGCCTCATTTAACCAATTTGGGTTCCAGGCTCTCCTCGGACCAGTCATTGTGGTCAAAGTTTGGAGTATGCTGATTGGCTAGGACATAGTCACTTGCTCATCCCAGGAACCACAGAAGTGGGGGTCAGCCCCATCTGAACTTCAGGAATGGGAAGTTCATATCCGTGTGAGTCCTTTCATTGGTCCCTTGACCAATAGCAGCTGATGCTTGGTGGGCAACTCCATTGATGTCCCCTGCATCAGCCCCTACGATCACAGACCATTAGCAGTCCACGGAAGCCCCATCAGGTTTGAATCTGTCTCCGGTCTTTCCATTTGTTGGCATATTTGTGGCTACCTTGAGGGCCTCAGTCAGGCAGCTGAAGCCTCAGACCTGCCCTCATCTGTCTCACCATCTCCAGTCCTTGGCCCCACTCACCCCTGGTCCAGCCGGCCGCAGGGGCCTGTCCAAGGGCTGGTCCCGGGACTCAGGGCTGCCATTGTCCAAAGCTGCTTATTAGGGACCCACTGTGGGAATCTTTCCAACCAAGAACAATGAGTTTCTGAATGAGGATAAAAACAGCCTTTGCAAGTCAGCAAATGAGACAAACTGAACTGCGTATCCCCTCTTCCCTCATCTGCCTGGCTCTTTCAATGTAGTGCATGAGATCAAGGTCTCTTGCATCAGAAAGACAAGTTTGAGGCTAGCTGTTTCACCTCTCTTGGTGTTATCTCTGAAGGTACAGCACATGACACAAAGAAGGAACTCATGATCAATAATCATCACATTCTCTCTCCATCAAGAAATTTATACTCTTTTCTAGGATGATCAACGTCAGACACTACCAGGAAGGCAAACTCACTGTGAATATTTGAACACACAGGTGAACTCCAAAGTCACATAAAACAGATGTGTCACGCACTCACTACATCCTGTCCCCCCAAGACTTGGCTGTGTTCTGGAAGACATTACACTGTGTACATTCTACAGCTCATGACACCTGGCTTCCCTACAACCACAGGATGTAGCTGTGAGAGATGTGGCTCTTCAGAAGCCCAGAGTTTGGGCTCTGCCACTGCCTTGCAGGATGACCTTGGGCACATCACTTACCTTCCCTGGGGTTGGTTTCCTCTTTCATCAAATGAGAGGGTTGGTTGAGGACTAGGTTTATTTCTAAGGGCCCTTCTGTCTCAAGGGTCCATCCTGTGGCATTTGCTAGATCTGGTGGGGAAATCTGGCACCAGGGTGAGCAGGGGTAACTGCTTCAACACAGCTGGCTCACACAGGTGGCTGCAGCTTCGGGGAGGAGGCTGGAGGTACTCTGGTGTGTGTGTGTGTGCTAAGTTGGGTCCAATTGTTTATGAATCCCTGGACTGTAGCCAGTCAGGGTCTTCTGTCCTTAGCTGGGAAAGTATACCATTTCCTCCTTCAAGGAAATAAATTTCCATTTCTTCCTGACCCAGGGATCTTCTGCACTGGCAGGAGTCTTTACCACTGAGCCACCTGCTAAGAGGGATCCCCTTATAGCTCAGTCATAAAGAAGGCCTGCAATGCAAGAGATCAGGGTTTGACTCCTGGGTGGAAAAAAGCCTCTGGAAAAGGAAAAGGCAACAACCCACTCCAGTATTCTTGCCTGGAGAATTCCATGGTTATAGGAGACTGGAGGCCTATAGTCCACGGGGGTCATGAGAGTTGGACATGACTTAGCGACGAAACCACCGCCACCTATTAAGAGGGCTGGTGCTGGAACCGCACATCCCTGGTTTATTGATGCTGCTTTTATCTGACTGCATGACCTTGGGCCTGTTACTCTCTGAGCCACCCGTATAACAAGGCTTATGGCACCTACCAGGATTCAATCAGGTCAATGAGATGCGATACCAGGTATTCAGCAAGAGCTCAATTAAGAGCTTACTGCCTCCCTCCCTCTGGTTGAGCTTCCTCTTCCTACTTGCCAAACGTGACTAAGTCTGATGAAATGGAAATAGCCCAAAGAGACGTAGGTTTCACCCTGCCTCCAAGTCACTGGACCTGTTTTCCTCATTAGTAAAATGGGCACAGTAAGATCTTATCTCAAGGGCTGATGTGACTGCTTAATATGACTGACATAGACAGGGTTTTCCTCCCTGGGTCTCATCGGCACTAACCCACCCACCATCATCCATTTTTACAATTTATTTCCAATCTATGTGAAATTAACACATTTAAGAATTAATTCTTAGAAGTCCTCATAGAAGAGCTCAGTATCAGAAAACCTGAGACCAGGCTTAAGTGTTTCTGAATGTCGCTCCACTCCCGTGTTCCTTTACCAGCTCTGGGAGGCACAGAGCACACCTGGCCGGTTCATTCTCACAGTCCTGATGCCAGGCGTAGCGCCTGGCCTCTGGGAGGCCACCTCCCCAACCTACACCTGGGGCCAGAAAATGTCCATCTGCTCCAAAGAAGGGGGCAGTGGTCATCCGGGCACCACCCAGAGGGTGGGGTGGGTCAGTCTCTCCTGAGAAGCACCTCTTTCTGCTGGAATCACATAGGATCTAGGGCTTGCTGTGAGGTTCAAGCCCTTACGGCTGAGAATGAATTTATGTATATATGTATCAACTCCCACAGTATGTGCTATGATCTTTCTGGAAAACACAGAACCTTGCACATGAGACATAAACGTCAATTTTTGGTACAATGACTCCTAAGCATTTGGACTATGAAGTAGCACAATGTCTAGTGGTTACTTTGAAAATAACCTGAATATCTTACCATTCGGTTACAATTAAGTAAATTAATGGGCTACTGCATAGCCATTTCAGGTACATGCTTTTGAAGCCTCTTTAGAGGGAGAAACTATCATACTTAACACTAAATCATAAAGGAACAAATTTGTTTTGTACATTCCTTTGGTTTTCCTGTATTCGTTTTACAGTCTGAACAACAGAACAATAAAATATACTAAAAATAAGGTCCTAAGGCTGGCTTTTTGGTGTTTAATAATCCTTTTATATCTTTTTAAACCCCTACCCCCACACCACTTCCCTGCCCAAATCAAGTCTTTAATGAAGACTGCACACCAAGTCTTGAGACCCAAAGTAGCCAAACTTAGTATATCAGGTTACAGATCTTGTAAGAACTATTTTATCAGGTAACCAACGTGAAGCTTCCTGCTCCCCACCCCCAACGCCCATCAGCTAGCAGGTTATCTAGACGGTATCTTAAGACCAATGGCCTGTTGGACTCAAAAGAAGCCACCCCCAAAAAAATTGTATAAAAAGATTTATTGAAATTTATCAATGACAAACAGACATAAAACTCAAAGTTTGGCTCTTCTGAGGGGGAGGAAAACCGGTGCAGATGTTCTTTTATACAGATGAAACATGGGCTAGGAAGTCACATGTCACTTGGAAAGCAATCCAGAAGAGGGACAGGAAAGCAAACCTGTACATTCACTAGGAATTTGCAGTCATTTCAGATTTCCACTAGGTAAGAAAATACAATTTTGCGTTAAGTTTTTCCGTGCTCAGGTGTATGAAAAAAAAACCCAGCCGACATGCAGCAGTGTCTCCCGTGCCTAGGTTTGTAAAAATGGTCTAGGCTGAGCAGGACACGCAGAAGAATTCTCCTGTCATTTTGTAAAACAAAGCGTTCTAATATTTTACAGAACAAGATAGGGACAGTTTTGTTTTTTTATATCTTTGAAAGAGGTTGAAGTTTGAGGGTTTACTTCTTCTCTTTTAATTAGAATTACCGAATCCATTACTCCTAAACTCTGAAGCCTGCTGTTTCCAGCTCTCTGGCTCATCACTCGAGAGTGACATCAGAGTCTTCTCAACAGAGCAAAGCCCACCACCGTCTGGGAAGAGAGAAAGGGGATGGAAGACGGGGAAGATCTCCCGACCAGTGCCAAGATTCGCCTTTAGGTTGCTATTTACAAGCCAAGGCGCTTGCTGCCTCTAGCAGGCCCAAGAAACGTGAAAATCATAGGATCCGGAACAAGAGGTAAGACGCGGCTGGTGCTCAGCCCTTCTGGGCTTTGAGAAACCAAACTGAGGCCAGCCCTGGCCTTCCAATCAACTCAAGAGACTTGGGAAATATCAGGAAATGTCAGAGATCTCCAAATCGTCCTCTTTGAGGGTAAGGAACAAACGTTCACTTGTGTGTACTCAGCTATTGCATTTACAGGGACAGAACCAGACACAAAGAAAAATTAGGGGAAAAAAAAATAAAGAGTGGCAGTAAAAATAGTATTTTATTCCACCCCCTCCCACCCTCCCTCCCCGCACAAGCCCCAGTACACTTTTCCCCTCTCGTTCCCACAGCAACATTACAATCAGAAAAAAATAAGTTTCGGGGGGCGGGATTTGGGGGGGTATGGGTAAAAACAGTCAAATCACAATAGGAATTTTTCAAAATAGGTTATTCCACTTAGTCATCGTCTTCTCCCTCATCTTCAGGTTCTCGTTTTCGCTTCTGACCCCTTTCTTCTTCTGGAAGAGTAAGGAAAAGGCATTCAGGTTAGACATGGATCTCGCCTCTGACTCCGTCCACCCGCTGGGAAAGCAGGGATCCCAAGTCTAGGACGCTTTGCTGTCCCTGGCAAACTAAGGCCAGGTCCTCAGGGCCCAGCAATCTACTGTGACCAAAGGGGTCAGCCTGCTACCCTCAGAGAGTAAAAAGGCTGCCATACCACCAAGCTCCTCTTCATCTTCCTCATCGTCTACTTCCCCGTCGTTATAACCTTCCTCATCCTCCTAGAAGAGAAGATGACACTGGATATTAGGACGCCCTGGCCTCGGGACATAGGGGAAGAAGCCACTTTCCCTGACGCTGAGCTCAGAAAGGTGAGGGCCAGCCTCTCAGTACCTCCAAGGCTTGGTCACATGAATCTAAAGCAGAGGTTCTTTTATATCAAGGACCACCTTTATGAATCTGTAGAAAGCTTTGAATCCCTTTTCCAGAAAACACCATATCACATACAATACCTACAAGAAAGGGGAGTAGGGGTGGATTCTATGCCCAAGTTAAGAATTCCTGAACTGAAGTCCTTGTAACTCGGGCAGCTCTGCAGTGTGCCCTCCCAGGGGAACAAGTTCCCCCGCCGACTCTCCATCACATGAAGTAGGCCGAACTTTCATCTGCCCTCAATCTAGTTTTGGTTCAAGGGAAAACCCCAATCCAGATTCCGTGGGTGAGTCCAACCTCAGCCTACCCAGACCCTTCACTTTCTTGCAAACTTGGATCACTTGGAGGAGAGGGAAAATGCAATGTCCTCCCCTCTCCCCGCCTCAAAGAAAATCACTTCCAGCTCCTTGAGATTCAGCAAGAGGTATGAATTCACCTTCAACACAGGACCACACTTTATGCTGCTCCTGGGGGGGTCCAGGCTAGTTGAATCTGCATGAATACTGTTCCTAAAGCACCAGGCAACCCATTATTTAAAACTAACTTGGCAACAGGCTTCTTTTTGTCAAGGGAAATATCCTTTCATAATGTCACCAAATAGTTCCTTAATCAGTCTGTTTGCTAAGACTATGTATGTGTGTGTAAGCTCTCCTTTACTGGAACCTGGATATCTGCAGATGGTCAATGAGATTACAGAAGAAGAACACACACACACACACACACACACAAACACAACAACACCACCCAATCTCAAAACAAAAAACCTCTGCATTCTGAAGGCTCCTGTGACAGGAAGAGCAAATCCATTAGCCAACATGCCTTATTGCCCTGTCCTGGGCGGGGGAGCCCGTTTTGCTGTCTCTATTTTTAAAATACACAATATTCTTTAGAGGTGAACTTAGCAGCCTGCACCTGGGCAGGAAAGACACCCAGCAGCACTGCTGGGGGGGGGAACCAAGCCTACGTCACCAGCTTCTCCTCTGACCCTGAGCCGCCTCTCTCCAGCGGAAGGGGCCGGCCAGGAGGTCCCACCCGAGAGGGTTTGTGTGGCAGACAGGTGTCCGTGCCCTTGATGGGGAGAGACAGGAAGTTAAGGGAGAAAGCAGGTACCTTGTCGTGCTGTCACCATTTTAAACCTCTCTCCGTCTAACTTTGGCAGTCAGATTTAGAAACCTGAAAAGTCAGGGAAAATGACTCTGCTCTAGAAAACTCAGAACATCCATCCAAGTACAAAACCAGGCACTCAGAGCCAGGACCTTGAAGGGTGTGAAAGCCTAAAATAGTAAGTGGTCAAACACTCCCTGTCCTTCGGGATTTTACTTACAAATTATTTTATCCTCTTAACAATCCAGTGAGTTGATCCCTATTTACAATCCAGCTGTAAAATGACACCTATAAAGAAATGGGCTCAGAAGGTCAAGCAACTTGCCCAGGGACACACAGCTAGCAAGAGGTAGAAATGGGCTGTATCCTGTCACAGACACATCCCAGACCTTGTTAAAAAAGAATGCCAGCCAGTGTGTTAGGATAATGGTACTTTATCCGCTATGTGCAGGGAACCCTTGCCACCCTCTGATGTGGAATCCAGCAGTGTCTTATCCTATTACCCACCAGTTCAAGGCAGTCCTTGATTTTCCCCCAACATACTGTAAGTGCTGAGTATCTGAATTAACACACGAATGCAAAAAGTTGGAAAATGGGGACATGGATTCTATAACTGATTCTCACATGGAAACAAATGCCAAGCTGTCCCAGCAGAAGAGTCCCCTCCTTATTGGCCTCCAGAACCCCCTCTTTCTTTTCTAGGGCTGACTGCAGGGCTTGCCTCTCCCAAATCAGCCCAGTAACAGGCCCTAAAATGATTCAATACACACTCAAGGCTCCTGGCTGCTAAGGCTGATCAGTGAGGCAGTCAGTGGGACCGATTCAGACATAGCAAAGCAAGTAAGGAGGACTCCAAGAGATGGTCCCCCAGCCAGCCTCTTACCTCTTCCTCTCCACTCACGTCCTCCTCTTCCCCTTCCTCCTCCTCCTCCTCGTCCTCCTCATCTTCCACTACCTGAGCATCTTCATCATACTCTTCCTCTGTTAATGGAAACAGGGACAAGGACAAAGGGGCGGTGAGCTGAGCCCTCTTTCCCACAGTACAGGCCCCAGGTTGCTGGGCCTGGCACAGGAGATGCACTCCTCCATGTAGGGGCCATGACGCCCACACCCACCCAACTCACAGCCTGGATGCTTCAATGTGACTGAATACACCCTGAAGTCACCCAAAAGATAGCATCCTAGGATGACCTCAAAGGTAAGCCCTCTTCCCAAGTATTCTGAAAAAGAAAGATCCCACATGGAGGCTAAGATGGCAGAGAAAATGCCAGATCAGGGAGCTAAGTTACAGGGCCCAATAAAGCCAAGAAGTCAATTCATTCAGGGAGAGCATCGAGCCAAACTCTACAGGTGAGGAAGTCAGTTGCAGAGCTGGACTTAGAAGCCTGGTCTCAGGATTCCAGTCCTGAGACTTTTCTGTCCCCGCATAAGATGAAACAAACTAAGGCAAACAGGATGTCTGAATACCTAGTAAAATACTCCCACCTAAGAAGGAAAAAGCTCTCTCATGTGTGAACCATTCAGGCAAAGTCTCAACCCTCAACTTCGGCCACAGAGGCCTGCAGGGAAGTGGCACTGAGCTGGCAGCGTGGAGAGGAGACGAGACAGGAGGTCCTTCTTTTCCTTATCTCCTTTCTCTAAGTCGCGGACTCCTCACTGACCACTAGGGAGCCCGGTGTGCTGCCTACAACCTCCTCTGCTTCTAAGATCCCTGGGGCTCCTGAGTCCTCACCCCCCAGGTCCTGCCATGCTATGGGCAGCAGCCACCAGGGGGCCCCACAATCTCTCCAGCCATGACCTCATCTCCACCACTGGACGCTAGATGAGGAGAGAGGACGGGACCCTCAGGCCTTGCCCCACCTTCCTCCATCTGCTCATCCCCTCCCTGGAAGCAAATCCAAGGGCAGTGTCACGCTAGACAGACACCATAGGATCTAATTTTGGGGAGGACCTTGGAAAAGGGACAAAAACTGATTCATATTTTTTTTTTTTTGATGTGGACCAATTTTAAAGTCTTTTGATTTGTTACATCTTTTCTGTTTTGTTTTGGCTTTTTGGCTGCAAGGCATGTGGGATCTTAGTTCCCTGACCAGGGATGTCCCTCAGATGTTTCTCTGGGCTCAGGCCCTGTTATAGGGGTGTCAATCAATGAGACAGACCATGACAGCAACAAATATAGCAGACAGCCTGCTCCCCTCCACAGCTCTAGACAGAGGTCGACAGCTCTCAGGGACCAGCGACGTCCAGTCTGTCCCCCTGTAAACCTGGCCTGGCCTCTCCCTGGCACCACGCACCATCCTCGTCCTCCTCGTCGTCGTCCAGGCCCTCCACGTAGCCCTCAGCATCTGAGTCGGGGGCCTCCTTGTCGTCCCGGTCGTAGCCATCAAGATACGTGAGCTGTGGAAGGAGCTTGAACACGTTTTCTCGGTAGTCGTTCAGGTTGGTCACCTCACAATTGAAAAGGTCTAAGCTCTTGAGGTTTTCTAACTTTTTCTGCAAGGAAACAGCGAAGTCAGACAGTGAGCGGGATGAGGAGACAGGTGGGGTGACGTGAGACGGCATGCAGAGCTCACAGGTGAGGAGCAAACCCTGGTTTGGCTCCGCTTGGCTGTGTCACCCCTGGCTGGGGAGCCTCCTGTTCATTCATGTGAAAGATGGGGGGGTTGGACCCGAGGATCTTCAGAGCCTCACCCAATGCCAACACTTCTATTCTGCAATTACAGCCTTTGCCGGAACACTGACAAGTTTGAAATTAACCCAGGGCTTTCTTGGTGCATAAGCCAAGAGCTCTGGAGCCTGCCCTGTGTCTAAGGAGCCAGAGAGTAACTGAAAAGGCCACAGGAACGCAAACTACGTCCTTCTGGGAATAATGGCAATTAATACCACACTCTGTGTATTAACTCAGTTTAGCCTCATCAGACCGATAAAGCAAAAATAATTATTAGTTTGTTTTATAGAAGAGGAAGCACAGGGCAGAGAATTAAATTGATTCAACTTCAGATCTGTGTTCTTACACTCTGCAATACTGCCTGTCAAAAAGGACAAGAGAAAAACCAATGAAGGATCCAGACTTTGTCCACAGTACTTAATACTAATGGGTTTAACTGATGGGTTCTAGTCATGTTACATTTGCTGGTAGCTGGTTCCTGAGGCCCAGGAAGTTAAAGGGTCACACACCTAGCAAAAAACGGCTACATCTTTCCAGTTTCCTCATCTTCCAGGAGGAGGTGTCCCACTTCATGCCAAGTCCCTATTCCAGTGCGGCCAGGCCTAACTGGTGATTAAAGCCACTGTCCCTCAAGGTCAATGTCAGGAACAAGGTCATTCTCTTGAGATTTCATGATTTGAGACCCAGTCATTTTCAGCAGAAGGTCAAGGGTAGGGAGGGAGTTTGGGCTGTGGGCTGGGTGGGTGAGGCCTGCCTCTCCCAACCAAAGGCGGTCCCCCATTCTCAGGTTGAGTGAAACACAATCATCACACCGATAACCAGGGAAGAGACTACAGAAACACGAGTGTCCTAGGCCAAAGGAGCACTGTGTGTGTGTGCACGCGTGTGCACACAGTCTCCATAATTTGCCTCCCACACCACACATACGTAGAACTTCAAAGATTTTTTTCTGTTTATAATAAAATTAGGTTTCTAGCTAGATATAGAGTTGCTTTCCCTTAGAAGATCAGTAGAAGTCCTAAAAGAAAGTTCTATGGGAAATCTATTCTAGTAGTTGACCCCATGCCACAGGTGGGCAGGTAAAGCCTGAGTCTGGAGGAGAAATGCCAGCCTCCCATTCTGCCACACAGGCACATCAACCTGCCCCTCAAGTACCCACAAAGTGCAAGGAATGCTTTTTGGACAAGAACCCAAACTGAGAGATGCCCCACCTGCCACATTCTATACCCAGAAAAGGGAAAGGCGCAAACTTGGCCAAATATCCTTATGGCCTTTTCCTGGTTCTAAGGTGACCAACTTATGAAGTAATTCTTATGTATATATTTATGCCAAGTGTCAGTTTAATGCAGTAGTATTTCAATACTTCAAAAAATAGAAATCAAAGATTAATTAATCAAAAATTAGTCAACAGTACATCTTACAGTTGATTTTCTTAAAGTCAAGTGAATACAGTCGGATATGGGTAACATAGAAACTGCTATTCTGACCATGACCTGCCCTTTTCTAGTGAGTGTATCGTGAAGTCTGGGTGTGCTCAGCTCTATGTGGACAAGCAAAGGAGGAGATGCTGCCCAGGTCTTTGAGTCCATGGTCACCATCATAGCCAGGATCGCTGACCCTTTGGAGAAGTGCATGGGGCTCCCGAACCACACAGCTTTCTGTCATTCCAGGGGACCTGCATCAGGACCAACCCACCTTCAGAGGCACCAGCCTCTGGGTAGTGACCCAAGGAGAAAACAGGCAGCTACCTCCAGGGCCAGCTGAGTTCCTGGATGGCTCCTCTCTCCCTGGTAAAAGGCACATGCCAGGCTCTAAGCCCAAAGAAATGACAGCTCAGGTTTCCAAAGCTGAGTGGAAACTCTATGAGGAAAAGCACTAGGACCAGAAATTGAGACCTGGGTCCTACAGTATCCTTCAGCCTCTCAGTCAAACTCTCTTAACTTCTTGAGGCCTCAGTTTCTCTATGGACAAAGCAGAATTCTATCTCATAGCGTATAATTAAACACAAAAAGCATGTCATACAAATGCAAAAGTAGTATTCCCTGGTATCAACCCCTGCCACCCCAGGGGAGAGGGGAGGCCCCAACGACTCACCAGTGGCTCTATTGTGCTGAGGTCTTTAATTTTGTTGCCACTTAAATTTAGATGCGTGAGGTTCGGACACTTTTCTGCCAATACTTCCAGGCCCCCTGAGATTCTGTTATCACTTAGTTCAAGCTAAATGAGGCAGGGAGAGAAAAAGCAGAAACGACTCTTAAAATGAAGCTCCTCGCAGACAGGCCAGGAAGGGAGTCGGCTCAGGGAAGGGGCAGGCATGCTGGTGCTCAGCCTGGTCCCTTTCAGTTATGCTCCCTCAACTTGGAGAAATGACCGGGTCCTCCTCCCCAGCCCAGTTCCCAAGCACACCTGAGCCTCCGCTCTATTTACCTTCTTAAGTTTGTTTAACTTTGGTAAGTTTGCAACTGAGGTGAGGCCGACGTTGATTGTACTCAAGAACTCCAGTTCTTCAAATTCATCTGTGAGGCCTTCGATTTTGCCTTCATTCGACCGACAGTTGTCCAGGACGAGCTCTTTTACCTGGGAAGGGGAGGAGGGTGTGAATCAACCAGGGTGAGGAATGGGGGTTGAGGCCGTGGATGGGGGAGGACAGGAGGCAGACCGGGAAGCCTCGCAGCGCCAGCACCCACCCTGGTCTTTCTCTGCTTTTAGCAGCACTGAGGTGGGGTGGGGAGAGGTTCTGGGGTGACTGGAGCTGCAGAACCAGGGGGCCCTTCTGGACAGGAGTCTTGGCTGGACTGGAGAAGACAGATCCAATAACCCCACTGCTGACAGCAAGGTTGGGAGTTTCTTTCCAACCTTGCTGCCGCCACCTCAGCCCCCAGGCTCCCCACCGCACCAGCCACAATGCTGTGAGGGGACCTCTGGGCCTTGCCATTCCTTCACCCCAGTGTCCACCACGGTCCCAGTCTGGCCACCTTCCTGAGGCCCCCTACCTACTACTTCCCCTTCTCAGTCTCCACCGTCCTTTCACCTCTGAGTCTGTGACCCTCTGCATGTGGATGGGTCCCAGGATGTACCTGAACCCAGTCCTGCCACCACAGTCAGAGCCAGCCCACTCAGCCTGGCAGTCACCACCTGGTCACCGGCTTGGCCTGCCCCACAGTAAGGGCTGCAGACCAGGGACCCCTCCAACTCTCCATTCTACAGAATGGAGACCAGTGCGCTGTCGAACAGAACTTCCTGTGGTGATGGAAACCCGTCCAGGAGAGGAGCCACTAGTCACACGTGGCCGGTAAGGTGAGACTGAGGAGCTAAGTTTTAAATTTTATTCAGGTTTAATCGATCAAAGTGCAAAGAGATACATGAGAGTTACCACATGGAATACCACAGCTCTAGACTTTGCTCTTCAGGTCCTGAGAGTCAATGCAGAAGGAGAGTAGACATCCACAGGCCCAGGATGAACCCACATAGATATGCTGGGCTTGGCAATGTCCAGAAGTTGGTCTTTGGAGGTACCTCTGTGGCCCTGCAGGCCTCCTGCTTCCCTGGTTCTGCTCTGTTAAGAGACCTTAGATCCCCTCTCTTATCTTCTTACCCAGAAACTGTGCCCTAAGCCCTTTATTTTGAAAGAGGGAGAAAGAACTGATAAAGAGCTACCATCTCACTGGGTTGTTAAAAGGCATATTTGGCTACAAGAGAGGGTCCAGGCTCCAGCACAGATGGTAGGGAGACAGTCTGAGAAGAGTCATCAGCTCTCAGGCCTGCCATGACCCAGGGGTGTCAGCAAGGGATGCCAGGGTGCCTGGCCTGCCACCAGATGCCTGGAGCTTTCCACTCCTGTCCTGAGCTGATAGGGGGCTGCTCCCCAGCCTCCCATGGATGGCAGGTGCCTTAAAGGTGATTCCTCCTGGCTGCACCTGGTGCTTGACGCTGCACCCCCACTTGCCTGATCTCTGCAGCCTCCAGGGAACGTGTGCTGATGTTGCCTGGATCTGACGCTCCCCGGGA
The DNA here is from genome assembly GCA_007570785.1 of Antilocapra americana. Classification (NCBI taxonomy): domain Eukaryota; kingdom Metazoa; phylum Chordata; class Mammalia; order Artiodactyla; family Antilocapridae; genus Antilocapra; species Antilocapra americana. Next base: position 6,883,401 of record ML661891.1, on the reverse strand, counting down.
CTCCCACCCCTTGGTTTGGGTTTCTCACTCGTGGGTCATGCGGTACAGGTCTGTCCTGTCGACAGCAGTCCTGCATTATTCCTGCCCCTCACAGCCTTTTTTCCTCCTGGATAAGCGAGCAAGGCCTGTCCTAACCAGTCACTGTCCAGGGCTGCTCCCCACCTCTGAGCAGGCCAATCTGCCTAGGTGACTGTCCGCCACAGTGGTCCTCTTACTCGGGCAACACTGGGACATATGTCCACATGGAAGGAGAGAATCCACAGCAGGCTGTGGCGTCCCTCCCGCAGTCTGCCCTTGCCAGAGGTCAGACTAGGAGAGCTCAGGGCCTGTTTGGGCCACAGCGCCCTGCAGGTGCCCTGCTGTCTTCTTCCCTGGTGGAGAGAGGTGGCCTGCTCAACTCAGGACAGCAGCAATTTGGCAGGAGGGGTGAAGCCAGGTGCAGCAGCTCCTATCCGGAGCCAGCAAGTTCTCAGCCAGGCACTGGCGCCAAGGCCCACCTTTCCCTTGGATCTGAGACAGGGGAAGTGAAGTCCTCTCCCACTCTTCACGGGAGGATAGATGTCCAGGTCAAGCCCCTTCTCAAGGTCACCGGCAAGAGATGGGGAGTAAGCCCCGTGAGGCCTTCTGCCCTAGGGCAGGAGGTCAACGCAGAGGGAAGGAAGCCAGGAAGCCAGGCCTTTCGAGAGCAGTGGAGGGAAATCAACTATCCTGGGGAGGGAGCGCCACCTTCCTCGTGGGCAGTTCTTGCTGGGGTCACACAGCTAGGCTGCTTCAGTCACTCCTTTCCTTGGAAGGCCTTGGGAATTCTTTTAAGTTCCATTACACAAAGACAAATATGAGGAGGGTTTCCAGTCCACCTTCAAAGACTTCAGACATGTGGTTCTCCAGATGGGTCAGGGCTTCTATTCTTGTGGCCATCAGCCAAGGAGGAGGCCTCAGTAAGCGGGGGCGGGGGCTGTAGAGTCAAGGGAATTCCTCCCGGAAGTCTGCCTCTTTCCCAGAATGGCTCAGTGCTGCCTGGGAATTCTCCAGACAGACCCAAGGTTCCAGTCCCAGCACCACGCCCAAACGGGTAGCCATTCCTCTTGGGGACAACATGCAAGACACCACTACTAACAACAATGATTGTTTCTTTATTAACAACAATCAAGGGCTCTTTCGAGAACACTCTCTTTGCAAGCACTGTCTCATATGATCCTCATAATTGTTCCACGGGGTGCTTCTGGGTGCTGTCCTATTGTATAGCCACATCAGAACCACTGATCCTAAAGCTGCAAGAACAGACCCTGAAGGTCAGTGTTGCCACAGATGAGGAGGGTTTCCTTGCTGTTCCCAAGTAGGGCACAGGTTCTCCTAGACCCCCAAATTCAATCCTACAAACTACCCTGACTGCACCTAAACCCCTTTCAGCCCCTCTTCTAGCTGTTCCATTGGCGGGATGGGGGCTACTCCCAGCTGTCCCCACCCTGGGACACTTGGTTACACTTCCTCGGTAACCAAAGCACAAAACCTAACCCAGCCCCCATTCCAGTGACACGGCAGTCAGGAGCAAGGATCTGGAGAAAGGCTGGGGGCCTCAGACCCCGCTCCTCCCTAAGGAGCAAAAGGCTGCTTCCTGTCACTTGGGAGGGAGAGCCCGTGGTGTCTGGAAGGACAAGTGGCTGCTCCAGGTCTGTGGGGCCTTTGGGATCCCCACGGTTTCTGCATTTCTTTCCTGGCAGGGTTTCAACACAGTCTGGGGAGAGATCAAAGGGGGTGGGGTAGGTGGGCTGAGGCTTACACCCTGAGGTTGCTGATATTACCAGAAAGCCCAAACCACGGGGGAAACCCACAGTTTCTTTGTGGGGTGATGAGTCACATAGGGGATGGCAGGTAAGCAGACTGTGATGTGTCTGTAATGGACCAAACAGGAAAAAACAAAAGGTCCAGTCCAACAGCTGACCTGTCAAAGGCATGGCATCCAGCCCTGTTCCACCTGCTTCCATGCAGGGCCGTGCTTTCTTATAGCTCCAGGGCGTGTCTCAAAAGGTCCAACCCACCCCAAGCTCCCTTAAATTGACTCTTAGAAGTCCTGCCGCAATTCCAGCCCACTTCCTCCCGTCTCTCCTTAGTGCTGCTGCTGCAAACCCTTCCTCCATATGAAGAGAATATCCTTGTTACATCCAGGGTGTGTTCTGCTTAAAACAGAAAAAAAAAAAAAAAGGAAGGCCCATTCCCCCCTGCCAAACCCTGGGTGTGAGCTAAGCGCAAAGTTAAAATTAAACTGAAAATTTGTACTTTGGGTTTAAACTCTCTCCCAATTCCACTGGTCGTCTAAAAATACCAAAATGTGGTTACTCTCTCTAGAACCAACGACTGGACTTACTCTGCTTCTATTGGGAGCTTTTCAGTCACCCCAGTGACAACCCTCCACAGGAGCCTTTGGCTCACTCCTCAAGTGTTAACACCTAAGAGGTGTCTGCATGTTCATACCCGGGTCCCCCTGGAGATGCCAGTAGGGAGGCACTGAAGGTTCCTAAGAAATCAGACTGCCCGGCTCCGGCATTTCCTGAAAAACGTGTCCTCAAAGCAAGATGCGGCAGTCATTTCTCACCAAGGGGAGCTGAACCGTCCGTGATAAACATGAACACATTATTACTCTAAGGAAGAACCCGTTGCTTGTTTCAAAACTGAAATCTTGTCTTCACAGATCTCTCAAATTTGACCATTCCTCTCTACTGCCAGCAATGTGGTCCTGTTTACGGTAGTCTAAGTCACTCTAGGTCTGCTTCTGCTTCCAAATGGGGTCTCTGTGACAGCAGGAATGCTGGACTACTGGGAATAGACCTCCACCTGGAGGCCTGGCCCAGCTGGCTGAATGACCCTGACTCTATCCCTGACGTCTCAGGCTCTGCCTTGCAGAAAAGGGACAATGATATCTGTTTAGCCTATAAAGCACAAACTCTGGCCTAGAAAACATTCTTGGCTTCCCGCCGCCTCTGGGAAAAAAAAATCAAGGTTCTAAACTGACCTAAGGAGGCCTTCTACTCTCAACCTCAGCCAACTTCTTCCAATCTCACTACCCCCTACCCCACCTCTCACCCTTGCCTATAGACTGAATTAAGCCCCGCTCCCCAGGAAACCTTCATCACCCGGCTCTGAGCATCCCAGGGCACTGAGGGCAGCTGCTGCATGAATCATTTAATCGTGTATTAAGCATCCGATCCTCCTAGAGGTCAGGGACTGTCCTTCTCCGTAATCAGCCTAGTGGGGAGCGGACAGCCGAGCAACTGCCTAACAAATGTCCTGTTTATTGTGCCAGCCACAGCACTAGGTGCCGGGCGTGCAAAGGGAGACAAACCATTGTGAAATGAACAGTGCAACTAGTCTGACACAGGTCGAACAAGCCCTCCCTTTTATAAACAATAACAACGTGTTCTGGTGTGTTTTGTGTCCGCCAGGCAAGCCCCATGAGGAGCTCGGTCAACAGTGCACCCGCCTCTTGACCTGACCAGTGCTCTGCATGCAGGTTCTCTTGCCTGTAAGAAACCCCCTCTCTCCACCCAGCAAGCTCCTGTGACACTGTCCATCAAAGCAGCGGAGGGGACGCAGAGCCAGTAATGATCCACAGCTGGGGCCCCTGCCAGCAGGAGGTGTGGTGGCAGGCTAAGAGGAGACAGACGGCCGGTAAACAACTCCAGTCCAGTGCGCCAGGTAGCAGGCCCGAGGCTGGAACAGGGTGCATGCTTCACATGCCTCTGCCCGGAGAGGACAGGCATGCTAAGCACAGGCAGGAGGGACCCAGCAAGACCAAGAGTCAGGATACACTCTAGCAACACCAGGGCTGGCCAGATAATCTGCAGGGCCCAGTGCAAAATGAAACTGGAAGACCCCTTTGCTCAAAAACTGTTAAGAATCCCCAGACACTGACAGCAGCGCATTAAACCCAAGAGTGAGGAAGGACCTTCTAAGCGTGGGGCCCATGTCACCCCACAGGCCACAGGCCCGTGAAGCTGGGCCAGATTTAAATGGACAGCCTGGGCCTAAAGCAAAGCCCTCTGAAAGCTAGACCCAGTGAGAAGGAAGCTCAAGAGAGGGCTGCTCTTTATTTTTCCAGCCCTTCCCAAGGCAACAGAGAGAGATGGACAGAAGGCAGGCTCTGGAGGCAGACCGACCTGGCTCAAGTCCAAATTTCCCATCGCAAGCTCATCACCTCACTTCTCCTGAGCTTCTCTTTCCTCCAACGACAATAGTGCCATCATCTGGGTTTGGATTAGATGAAATAATGCACGGAAAGCACCCCCAGCTTGGAAAAAGTCACCTGCCTTCTCCTTGACCCACAGCCACCTTCACTGCTGTGTCCACGGTCAAGGGACAAGAACGGGTGGGTGTCAAGGCCGGCCTGCAGCTCTGAGTCACCTCTGCTGCCCGCAGGGCCCTTTCATGGAATGAAGGCCTCTCCATATTCTAGAAAGCTGAGAATGGTGTGCCCTGAAGACATGTCTCTGGATTCTACAGCTACACCTTGTTTTCTTTCCCACTCACCTCCAAGTCTGATTTTTCCTTTCTCCAAACGGGCATGCAACAAATAACTGTAGCTTTGGTTTCAACCTTGTCAGTCCCCGACCAATCTAGTTTTCAGGTCCCAGCCTTGCAACAGGAGAAGACTTAAATCAGATTGACCCTGGGTTTTTCTGGTGCTCGTGGGTTTAAATAGGTCAGCTTTTAAATGGGCCATCCTCTGTTGCAGATCCCATTTCTAGCTCAAAGGCCAACCTAAGACACCAAGGCAGCAGGGAAAGGGGCTTCTTTCCAGAGGTGTTCCATAGGGATGACAGATGATTGTGGTTTTGTCCTTTTAACCATGAAATCTCTAGTTTTGCTTAACAATCAGTGCGGCAAAACCTGCAAAAATCAGTCAGGTTCCACGGGGGAACCGTCAGGCTCTGGGGGAAAAGTTGGACATTGACTTCAAAAGCTTAGAAAGGCCTTCAGGGTCATCTAGGTCAGTGGCTTTCTGACCACAACCCACAGTAAAAATACATCGACACCTCGGCTCAGCACACACATATTTGTGTGTGTTTACATGCACACACAGAGAAACAAATCTGACCCTGTTACAATTACTCTTTTCTATTACGTTAAAAAAAGAAAATAAACATGACCCACGGTTTTCAAAATGTTGCTCTAGTTTAGCCCTCTTTTTCTAGAGGAAGCAGTAAGGTCCAGAATTGGCTGAGAGCCCAGGAACCCAAGCTGGGTGATTCTCCAGCCACAGCATACCACTGCTCTGATCAGAAATCACAGTCCCCAGTGGAAGACCCTGGAACCAACCGTGAAGCTCTCTCATTGCTGCTAACAGAAGGTTACTCTGCAGCCTCAATGGTAGCTAAGACTGGGATCTCCACACCGCATAAAGATCTTTTAAATTCTTAACTAAGGGGCAGGGCCCTACCTTAACACAAAAAAAATCTCTCTAAGAAAAAAGCATCTAGGTCTCTGGATTTTGTTTGTTTCCTACAATAGAGCTCTGAAGGCACTGGGTGGGAGCACATGGCCGCGGGAAGTCGGTGACGCCATCCTTATTATTTTAGGGAACCATGGAAGGCAGGCTGAGGCTCGCAGCGCCACTAATGAAGCTGTCGGCAGGGCCCGGGTAATAGGCTAAGCGCCGGCTGGGGGAGGGCCTGCATTAACATAAACCCTGTGACTGGCTCCCTCGCAGCCTGGAACCGGCTTCCTACCTCCTCCCCCAAGCATGGGGAGGACTCGGCTTCTGCCTCTGCAAGGCAAAGACAGAGGAGCTTGGTGCCACTGCAGATGCGTCCTGGTCAGAAGAACAGACAGGGCGGTAAAGGGAGGACTGGCGCAGTTGGTGCGGGACCTGGGCTTTGGGCTCATCACAGGGGCCCCTCTCTTGTGTTAGGCCTTTGCTTTCCTCCCCTAAGCCTCACTCCGTCCTTCCAGCCAGTCAGTTCTACCTCCTGCAGGAAGCCTTCCCTGACTGTCCACCCCTTGACCTGGCCATGCTTAATTTAAGAGCAGGTGAACAATTCCCAGAACAGGGCGGGGGGAAAAAAAGCCCAGAAGGCTGTTTGGGAGACAGGAAGTGGGGAGGAGTCAAGCTGGGTCTGACTTGAGTGTGTGTGGGAGTGTGAATGTGTGTATGTGTATGTGGTGGGGGGACAGTGCAGTGGGAACAGGGGGAGATGAAGGTTTTAGAACTGGTAAATGACTTGATCAAGTGAAAACTTAGCAGGCTGCATGTTTTAAGTAGTTGTCCCTTGCTACCTTCAGTGGGTTCTGGAAGGTGTGAGAAGAGCTGGAAGCAGACCCCAGTGAAGGCTTGGGCCTGCTGAGTTGTGTCTGATCAGAGACCAGGAGAAGGAAGGGGGGCAAGAAGCACAGAGGTATAGTGCCAAGGACGCTGGTCAGGAAGTCTGATGACCTGGACTCTGGGGCCCACTTTGCCACTACTTGCTGTGTGCCCCAAGGGGAGTCATGTCCAACTCTCTGGGCTTCTGCAGTACCCTAATTCACACACTGGACAGACAGACACAAGACCCCTTCTAATTACAAAATTTTGAGGGTCAGTCCACTTTTAGTCTTAGCCCACATCCAAACTCAGTCACTGGCCCCCAAAAGGAGGTGGGAGATTTTTATGGACCAGAGAAGCGCAGTATTCATTGCTGAGATGCCAAAAAGGAAATCTGGGCCGCCAGGCAATTATCTGGATAATTACTGAAATTCGAAAAATCAATCATGTTGTCTCTTAAAACACACCAGGATCATAAAAACAGCCCCCAGGGCTCAAGATGTTGGGCTTACAATGTGAGACTGGCACCACCCGTCTGATGCCTGCCACCTTACAGGACAGCTGGGAGCAGGCATCTCAACTCACGGAGTTGTTCGGCCTGCTCTATAGTCCTGTGGTTCATAAAACAACCATGACATCCACGATTATCCAAGAGCCACAGCACTGGCCTGTGCAACAAGACCCCGAGGAGACTGAAGAGCAAGGCCCAGAGAGCAGAGGGGTACATCTGACATGACCTTCCCAAACGCTGTTTTGACCACGTCAAGTCCTGTCACTCCTTGTCCAGAAGCCTCTAATGGTTACGGAAGTCTGGTGTCAAATCCACAGGAGAATCCCCAGCCCCCTGACCATCAACATCTCCGACTAAAACCCTGTGCCTCTTTTCAGGTGTGTCCCTGCCTCACCCTCTGCCAGCCTCCCTGATTTGCCGCAAATACGGTGACACCACCTGGTGTTTCTTTCACATGTTACACTTTACAAAGGGCTTCCCCAGGTATACAATTCATTGAAGTGGCAATGGATCCGCAAGCAACTGTATCCCACCCAGGGAAAACCCCTGCCCACACACCAGCGTCCTCAAGGAGCCACAGCTCGGCCACAGGACGCCTGGCCGTCTTTCCTCCTGTGGTCTCTCCTCCAAACAGTCTTGCTAAGGTCTGACGTCTTGGTGTCCCCTGCTGGTGCCCGGCCCAGAGGGGCTGGCTAAGTAGTCAAACTGGACTGGGTCATTTGAGAGCAAAGGATGGAGTAGGAGAGGGCAATAGTTCTGACCCTTCATTCACTTTTGAAAGCAAAGCACCCAGATAAATCCACTGGGGCAAATCAATGAAAGGTACAAAAATGGCTTCCTGGGCTCCCGGAAACCAATTTCCAGGGATTTGAGCCCAGCTAGGCTGGGACCACTTGTGGAAATCAGTCAGCAGGGTCTGAAAAGAGAACACAGCCCAGGGTCTCTGCCATGGGTCTGGTGTGGACAGTGACAGCTACCCATCCCCCAGGTACCAAGTGGGTGAATGGTCTGCAAAACAGAAATTAATTCATTTCCTCAGCTTCATCACATGGTAATCCATAGGCTGGCAGTTCACAGCCCCTGCCCCGCCCAGCCCAGGCGAGCAGCAGAGCCCACCTAAGACGACACCAAACCTTCAGACAGAGGCCTGGATACCTCCCACAGCCCTTGGATGGGCCTCTGCCTAACTTCCAGCTGGCTTTAGAAAAGTGCTTCAGAGAACCAAAGGACCCATCACCACACCTCTGGGGAACCACTGGATCTAATCCAGCTCCCCGGGCAACTGACAAAGCCACGTGGAAACCACCCATGTGACTCACCCAGGGTCACAGAGCCCAATGTGGAACTGAACCCTGGGCCATTCTTATCGTCCTAACTTCGGGCCCACACCCCAAAGTTGCAGGTTTCTCCATGGCGGTCTCCTTGAAGCAAGAGGAAACAGAGGAGGAGAAAGAGAACAGCTGTTAGGAAAAGAGCCCCAGGTCTGAACCTGACCCTCTCCGTGCCTGGCCTGCCACCCCACATGGCCCAGGCAGGGCAGAAGAGGCGGGAGTCTCAGCAGACTCGGAGAAGAAGCCCTCGACCTTGGCCTCCTTCCCTGCCACCTCTACCAAAAATGACAGCAGCATTGGCAATGACAGGAGCCGAGCAAACACCGAGGCACGGAAGCCCTTGTGTCCAACCACCAATCGGAAACCGCTGATTTGGGCAGAAATGGGAACCAATCATGCAAAAAAGAAAACCTGAGGCTGAGGACAGAAAGTTTTCTCTATCCAAGACAGCAAAGCAAATTAGCCAAGGGTCACACATAAGAAGCAATCTAATCTCTTTCTCCCTTAGAGAATATGTGACATGTGCAGCTTGCCTTAGTCTGGAAATTAAGTGCTTATGGTGAAAGTATTGGTGATGGAAGTGCAGGAAATGCTAAGGAGTAATGTTAGTTCCATATGCCACTAGCTGGAAGGGGGAACACGGAAGAGCAAGGACGGAATGGGAGCCGAAGGGCTGATGGGAAGAGGTGAGAGGGATGGAATGTGGAGGGAGAGGAGACAGACAGACAGGCACTGGGAAAAGGACACGGGCAGCCACAAAGAACAGAGAGTTTTAAAAACTTAAAGGCTCTGTGGGTTCTTCTTTACTTCCAGAGTTCTGTCCTCTTCACCTCGATCTTGGTGGTACAACTTTGTCCGTATTGACTGCTTTCTTTAAAAATACAGTACAGGCTGAATTCACTGCTGTTCATAGATTTACAGCTGCTTTAACCTCAAAATGCCAAAAACAACGACAAAAGAAAACCTAAAAACCTTTACGATTCTTGAACAGTTAGGGAGAGGCTGGACCAAAAGATGATGTAAAAAGAAAAAAAAAAGTCTAGGGACTTCCATAGTGGTTGAGTGGCTAAGGATCTGCCTTTCAATACAGCGGGCCTGAGTCTAAACGCTGGTAGGGGAACTAAGATCCCACTTGCTGCAAGGCAGCTCAGCCTGCGTGCCGCCGCTGCTGAGCCCGAGCGCCACAACTGGAGTCCAAGCACTGCAACCAAGACTTGATGCAGCCCCAAATAAATAAACACACTAAGAGCCTAGAGATTTTACTCTTCATCAGAAGCTCATAAAGAAGGTCCCTGCCAAGGTGGTTAACACAGACAAGGCCATCCCAGGCTGTGCTGATGGTCAGGGTCCCAGAACATTCTACCCTGACGGGACCAAAAAGTTCCAACGCTTGAAGCGGAACAAACCTGAGGAAGGCGACAAGGGTGGGGAGGCTTCTGAAAGCCGTGACACTGGAAGAACAATGGAAGGAACCAGTGATGTCTAGGCCAGAGCCAAGGTAGACTCAGGATGGCTGACTCTTTCCAACGGTTTGAAGGAGAGTCCTATGCAAATACAAGTACATTTATTCTGTGTTCTCCAGCAGCTCAAGAGCCACGATCAGTGTGCAGGAATTACAAACAGGCAGTTTTCAAGCCCAACGTAAAACACAAGAGGGTATTTAAATCTTTACATCTGTCCCACAAAAGAAAGGGCTGCTCTAAAAAAAAAAAATAAGTGAGTCCCCTGTCCCTGTACGCGTACACACTGGAGGCTGCTCAGTGACTGTCTGCAAAGAACTGTACACATAAACAGCACTGAACAATTATTAAATGAATTAATAATACTGTGTAATGAAGCTCTGCAAAGAGATGAGCCTTGGGTCTTTTCACCTCTTAAAATGCTATTACTTAATTCTTTCTTCTTTAAAGAAGCACTATGTGTTTAGGCCTGATTCACTCATTCAACAGTATTTACAGAGTATCTGTCAGATGCTGGCACCCGTCATAGGCAGTGCCCAGACAGCAGAGGCCAAACCTGGGTGCCTAGCACATAGATTTACAATCTAGGGGGAGTGAGACAATAAGCCAATATGTGTCTATGTCTATTCTTGCTGTTGTTGCTCAGTCGCTAAGCTGTGTCTGACTCTTCTGTGACCCATGGACTGCAGCCCTCCAGGTTATTCTGTCCACTGGATTTCCCAGGCAAGAATACTGGAGTGGGTTGCCGTTCCCTTCTGCAGGGGATCTTCCTGGACTAGGGATCGAACCCATCTCTCCTGCGTTGGCAGGTGAATTCTTTATCACTGAGCCACTTGGGAAGCCCATATACAACATATATAAATGCTACAAAGGGGAAAAAAGGAAAAGAACCACAACCGTGATGAGAGAGAACTTTACAAAGTCTACCAGGGAAGGCCTATGCGAGCTGAGCTTTCACTGGGGATTTGAAGCCAAGTGAAGAGAGGGCAGAGGGAAGAGTCTGGGAAAAGAACCCGAGCAGGGGGCATGCTTGGTCCTTTTGGGGAACAGCTAGGACAACAGAATTTGTGGAAGAGAAGTGGTGGGAAGAAAGCCACTGCCACACACACCCGTGCACACCCATGCACATCCTACACCTACTGGTGCAGGATGATGGACTTCACAAGCAGCAGAAGGCAGAACTGTCTGAACCACAGCACAGGCAGTTAAGACCCAAGACCTGACCATAAGCCAGAGACTGCTCTTGCTCTTCCTTAGAGGAAAAAAGGAGCGTTAGCCAGGATTGTGCTCACCCAATGTTTTCAGTAGAAACGCGCCTTGGCTACACCCCTGGGAAATATCCTATGGCAGGAGGGTTTGCTTATGAGTGTGTGGGTGCATAAGAAGTAGTCAGAAAATGTGGTTTCATTCCAGGGTTTACCATTCGGAACTGTGTGGCTTTGAGACTTAATTTCCTCATCTGTAAAATGGGGAGAAGAATATCCCTAAAAATCCCACAGGTCTCTGTGGGACCAGATGAGGTAAACCATGCTGTCCTGGAGGGTACAGGAAGGAATTTTACAAGCAAGTTTTGTACCCAGAACTTGGCACCCCAGGGAGCTGAGAGGAGGTGTTATGTAGCTCTGATTTCCCCACACTGCCTTGCACTTAGCTAGCAATAAATGTTTGCTGAACTGAAAAGCATAAAAATAACCTGGGAAAACATTCTGCATTTTTTTTTCCTTCCTATTAAATGGCAGCACTTTGCCAGAATGCTCAGAACAGTCTCTCTTCTCGGAGATCCTTCACTTTGGGGGAAGAACCAACTGAGTCACATCAGGGCAGAGGTTCAGAGGATAAAGTCCCAGGATGAGGACAGGAACAGGTTTGACTCCTCTGCAGAAGGCTCCTGGCTCTCTGTGTCACCCTAGGCTTTCTCCAACAGCCTGAGCTGATCCAGGGCCAGGCCGCCAACCGAAGAAGAGACTGCAGACTAGGATAGGGTCAGCAGCTCTTGGAAAAGCCCATGAAAACCAGAGATACACAACATATACAACATGCCATCCAGATGAAGCCTTGATCTAATCAAACTGCCTCGGAGATAGGGAGACAGAAGCCCAGATACACAGAACAGCTGAAGTCATTTCCATTCTTTTTTCTTTTTCAGTAAGTAACACATTCATTCTCAAGGTCTCAAAACCAAAAAACGTAAGATATACAGTTCATTCTCTCTTCCATCCTGTCCAATTAACTATTAAGTATCCTTTCAGAGTTTGTCTACACATATACAAATTCAGAATCTTATTTTTCTTTTATCCCAAATTAGCATATTATATATTGATCTTCGCCCTGCCCTTTTCCATGAAGTTTGTGTTATATATAGTAAGCAAAAACCTTCCTGGTAGCTTATATGCACAGTGTTTCAGTAAGTGGACCTGCTACCATTTTTCTTAACCAGTCCCTTATCTGATGAGTATCTGGGTTACTTCCAATCTTTTGCTGTAATGTTGCAAAAGAGATGAGCTGGCACATGTCATTTTGCATTCACCCAGCTTATTAACCAGTGAGATGGAATCAAGACCCCATTTCTGATCTGCAGGGCAGCAGTCACAGAGACTTGGGAGTTCTAAAATCTAATGGGCTCACCACTGTAGCTGTGTGGACAGGTTATCTTGCCTCCAGCTATTCAACACTACTACTTAGAACCTGCCAAATGCAACTGGTTGCACCGGGCTACAGTGATAAAGGTATCCTTCCCTTTTGCCCCCTGAATGTCCAGTGTTGGATGGACAGGCAGGAGGGACCACCACAGCAGCCAGGGGCAAGTTTAGTGTGCCTCGAAGGCCATCTGACCTCTGTGGGCTTATCTCCCTATCTGGTAATGAGGTGGCCACATCTGCACCTTAGGGGACATTTAAAGGATCAAAACACAGTATCTGCCAAGTACCTGACATGAAGCAAGGCTTGGAGCAGGTGCTCAACAAAGGATAAGTCTAACTCCTGTCACAGGAGTCTTGCTGACGGCAAGGACAGCAAGGTGTTCTAGGCAAAATACACGGCACTGCCATGCCGTTCACCACACTTGCCTTACAGAAGGCTGGAAAGCACTATTAGTTTCTGAGGCAGCACTCAAGCCCCTAATTATGTCTTAGCCCACTTTTCTTGGTAAATGGTTTGGCTTTCTCCCACTTTCCAGACCCTCTTTCATAGTCTGAGGTCCCCTGGGTACGGCCCTAATTTGTGTGCACAAGCTCTCCTGTTTGAAGTACATCAGTCAGAGTGGCCAGCCACAGAAAGGCAAGGACAGGCATGTGGAAAGTTGATTTTCCTGGGATTTCACTGACAGTGATTTAAAAGAATCATTTAAAGGGAAAAAAATCTAAAGCAGAAAAACCATTGAAACTCACATTTGTTTTGTTTACTCTGAAATGTGTTCTCTTTCACAATAATACACTTTAAAAAAATCAGAAATTCTGGCATCATCTCTCTTGCTTTCCTGGGGAAACAAATGCAGCAGACTTTACAACAGAAAAATAAATGGAAGTCAGGAGTCTAGAGTATTTACATATTAGTAGCAGCTAAGAGGAGGCAAGAGGTCAAAGTTAAGATGCAAGATTTCATGTACTACTGTGAAGCCAATGACCTGGCCTCGCACCCAGCATAGCTCCTCAGTACTATGTGACCTTGAGCTAGTTCACTAGCTTTCTGAGCCTCACTTCTCTCATCTGCTAAAGTGGGAATAACCCCATTTTGTAGTGTCTCTTTACAGATTAAATAAGAATAAATGAGTATCTATGTACCAGACACCGTAACAGTTAAAAGCAAACAAAACACATAGAAAAGAAACTACTTTCAATACTTAGCAAAAAAAAAGATGAAAATCCAGTGTCTTTAATTTGGAAGCTTAAAGCAGAACAGTAGGCATCAGATTATCCAGCCCCCATAATACTGGGACGCCAGGCTCCTAACAGGCTGATTAATGAAGTCTTACTTCACCAGAAGCTCCTTTCATATTCATGCGAGACGCCTGCTTCCAGATGAAAACTATCAGCCAATTAAAGCTCATCACGGTCCGTGGGAGAGGTGGGTCACAGCTGGATTTGTGACTTAACTGTGAGTTTCTCTCTCTAAAATAAGCCCCGGGACCTGTAAGTCCTGCCTTACCACCCTTCATCAGAGGGTTCGGCAGGGTCTCCTTCTCCCACCCAAAGGCATCTGGCCCCCCAAATCAAGTGGGCGGGCCTGAGAGGTCCAGATGGAATCCAAAAAGTAGAGCCCCTCAAGAAACTATTTCAGAAGGATGGAGAGAAGGTGTGCTAGGCTTATGGTTACCCAAACAGGGCCACATCTCTGCTGAGACAGGAACAAGACCAGTTCCGGGTGGTGAGCCCATGCCTGGGAGGCTGACTGGCGCTTACAGATGTTTCTGTTTCCCAACCCCCCACCCCAGCCACGAATGAGGAAATAAATCTACTACTGTTAATAAACATGATTTGGAAGTACCAATTTTTCAAAAGATGAGGGTTTGCTGGCTTGGGGAAAGGCCTAAGGTTGTCACTCTTTTGTATCACGTCATTAGCTCGTGAACTGGCATCTCAACCTCACTAGGTCTCAGCTTGCTTCTAGCAAGATGATTCGCAGGAACTTTCAGATGGAACATTCTAAGGTTCCGGCTCCTGGGGGCCACAAGTCTAGTGTAGGTTACATGAGTTGCTGCTCAAATGCCACCTCCTCAGGGAAGCCTTCCTGGATTATCTCCTTTAATGCAGCTTTATCTGTCTCCATGGGACCTGTCACTGGAGCAGTCAGTCATACCTTTGCCTGGCTTATTGATGGTCTCCTTCTATGGAATGGATGCCCGACCTGGGCAGCCCAGATAACGTCCTTCTCCTGTTCACTGCTGTATCCAGAATGCTCAGGACAAAATCCAGCAAACAGTGGGCATGCCATCAATACTGTAAGTGAAAATGAATGACCTTGCCGGTGTTTTCCATCTGCAGATCTCCCTCTCACAACTCTGGCTAACAGGGACTAGCCAGCCAGCGCTGCTCATCATCAGAGATATCTGTGGCCACAACGAGCCTCCAGGGTCTAGCAAGCCATGTGGCCAATACAAGTTTGGTTTCCAGCACAGTGGACACCTTAAACCAGGATCCAGATCCCACTGGAGTTTAAGGCCATGGGTCAGGCTCAGAGGTGCTTTTTTACTTCCACATCCGACCCTCCTGGATGGCCACTTTTGACAATGACCACACGGGCCACGGGAACTGAGAGGAGACTGCCGAGTGCTACAGAGGCCAACTGTCTGCTCTGAACCAAGTACTCCCTCGGTTTTAAGAAGCCAGAATGCCACTTCTGCTCCCGGACCGGCTGCTCTCCCCTCAACACTGCAGCCCCAGAGGGTCCTACTCGAGAAGGCTCCTCAGGCTCCTAGACCACACCTCAACGTACAGACACACCAGCGCTCTTCTCCAAGACACACAAAGGCGTGTCTGCAACAGAGCCGCAAACTAGATGGGGGCTCAGAGGAGAACCACTCATTATGGCAGCAGGCCAGACTCTGCAGAGGCTGAAGAATCAGGCCTCCCAGACAGCGGAGGAGCTCCACTCAAGTCTACGCCTGCCCACACTCTCTGGGCACCAGGGTACATCCGAATCTCCACGGGGAAGGGGGGATGTGCAGCAGGGCAAGGAATGCCCCGGCAACTGCAATGGCCTGTTCCTGGCCCCCCATGTGGAACAGGCCCCTGTGCCAGAACAGACAGATCCTCCCACCAGCTGCCAGGCGGGAGGCTGGAGGCCACATGACATCATCACAGAGCCTTCTCAGTGCACCCAGCTGCAGGGAGCTGTGCTGGGCTCTGCAGACCCTCAGTGCTGTCCTCCAACAGGAGGACTAAAAAGACACCGACCAATCCAAGGAGAGAAGGGCCACCATGCACACCCTAAAGAGGTGATCCCAAACTTAGTGGAGAGCCAAACACTGCTGCGTGGCCTAGAAATCCTGGGGACTTGTACAGCTCGACATTACCTGGGATGGACACAATTTCCTCCCCTGCTTCCAGAGAGCCAAGGAGGACTTCCTGGAGGAGTCTTCTCAGGAGCTGTTTGAATGAAAGATGAAGGCCTGAGAGGGGCAGACCCAGAGGTCTGTAGCCAGAATGGAAGGTGAGAGGCAGAAGGGGCTGCTGACACAAAGCACTCCATGTAGAGAGCCCCTAACCCCAACCCCGAGATGGGAAGGGGTAGCCTGGAGCAGGGATGTCGCTCCAGCCCCACCTCAACAAGAAACCAGGGACTTGGTCCTTTGCCTGAGGCCCCCCTGCCCTCGCCCACTGCCTGAGCAGCTCCAAGAAAGGCCTCCTGAGGCAGGCAAAGACAGCATTCCCAAGTACTCCCACCACACATAAGCTCAGACACCAAGCAAGGGGGGCTGGCTCCCCCTCAATCCAAGTTGAGTTCCAAACGCTCAATCAAACCCAGGCTGGTTAGAATCTACAAACCTTCAGGGGCTGCCCACAATACACACCTGGCATAAACCTTGTTTCTTTCGGTCCAACAACAGCCCCTGGGAAGAAAGTGTTCATCCCATTTACAGATGAGGCAAATAAGGCTCCAAAAGGTGACCTGCTGTTGATCCTCCAGCCACCGGGCTCAGCAATCGTGCATCTGACTGCTTGGCCCTCTGGTTTTCTCTTTACAAAATGCCCACTGGCCTTAGTCCCTGGAGATCAAGGATGGGCCAAGTCCAGCCTTGCACAATAAATTCCACTTAGCACTCAGCAGCCTCATGAGTACAAGTAAATGAAAACTCACAAGTGTAATGAGCAGGAATGTGGGCACGTGTGACATTTGTGTGGCCATGGTGGGTGGCAAAGTGTGGGACCGGGCACGGGGGGGGGGAAGGTTAGCAGGCCAAGGACTGGGTACCAACACCCCAGTAGCTTAAATCCTGCGCCCTCTTTCCTATTTTCTGTGCTCCACTTTTCTCTCTTTCAACCACTTAGTTTACCTCTTCCCACCTGCAGTGAAGTTCCACACCCTGCCTCAATGTGGTAGCTCCCAACTGTGTTTTAAAGCCCCTTTAGAGGATTCTAAAAATACACAGACTGGGCACCACCCTCAGAGACTGATTCTGTAATGGGGTAGACTCTCGGAATTTCTCAAAATGATCCCTGGTGGTTTTGATACTCAGCTGGGGTTGAAATCAGCCTTGCCAATCACACACGTTTCCTCCTGCCTATGTGCTGTGTTACATGTACCTCCCAGCTCTACCCCTGCATCATTCTGGATGCTGTGGACACAGCCCATGCCAGTGGGTTCCCCTCATCCTCTTTCACAGCCACGCCATTTACACCTGTGGGTGATACAGTAGCTCAGGTGGAGGCTGGTTACATTATATGGATGAGTCTCCCCCCAAGATGTATGCCCTGAAAGAAATCTACAAGTAGTCCCTTTAAATTGACTCTAAGAGTTGCGCTCCCCACCAGCCCTCTCTCCCTCAGGCATCTCTTGCACCTTCTGCAAGAGGCATTAGAATCCACCGATGCAGACCTTCAGGGCACTTCCGACTGTAGAGTCCCACCCAACCCTACTGAAGTGTTCCCCAGAAACACACAGGAACACTGGCAGACCTCTCTCCTCCAGGCTTCCCTCAGTCCTCCAAGCCTTCTCTTCCAGCCTGCACAGATTCTGTCTTTGACTTATTTCCAGCCTGCGGGTAGGTAGGAGAAAGCCTCCTCTCCCCGCAGTGACTGGCTGAAAAACTCCTCTCACCTCAGACACTTGTGGGCTTTTCTAAGCATCTGCAGGAGCAGCCCAGGGGTCAGCTTTACTAAACCAAGGAAGACCTGAGGGAGCCTGGATGGGTCTGTGCACATGGTCTGACCAGGCAGAACACAGTTTACATGCAGCAATGGGTCCCTGAGCACACAAGACACATGTATTTCTTTTACGGTGTGAACCTTGGTAGCCAAAATTAAAAATAAAGTAAGCAACTGATTGGAGGAGTGGTCTCCTAAGTGGATCATCCCTCAGACATTCTACTGGGGTACTTGGGCTTTTAACATTTTTTTTAGGTTAACCTTTTAAATTTCTGGTGTTGTTTTACAATGTATATATTTATAGGTAGTGTAGCGAATACATGCTCAGTCACTTCAGTGATATCTGACTCTTTGCAACCCTATGGACTGTAGCTCACAAGGCTCCTCTGTCCACAGAGTTCTCCAGACAAGAATACTCAAATGGATTGCATTTCCTTCTCCAGGGGATCTTCCAGACTCAGGGACTGAACCTGTGTCTCCTGCACTGCAGGTGGACTCTTAACTGCTGAGCCACTGGGGAAGCCCAGTGTATGTGAATAATTCCTAATTAAAAGGTAGACATACCACAGCTGGGACTCAGGTTCAGATTTTACTGACACAGGATATAAAACCCTGGAAAATGTGAGGACCACTGGGCTGAGAAAGTGTGAATCAACCGTCCAGAGGCAGCTCACAGTGACCCAAGAGAAACGGAGGACACTAAACCTGGTGATGTTTCGGATGCTTTGTTTCAGTGGCCCCGTGCTTGACTCACCAGACCGTGGGTGATGAAAATGACAAGCACTGCAAGGACCACGGCTCCTTCTCTCAACCCACACTTCCACAATGCCGACACGTGCCAAGTGCAGTGCTGAGCCCAAACAGGCCCCTTCAATTGCGCGGCCTACCGGCTACAAGGGGACAGAGATGCTATTTCGAACACTCACATGCAGGAATGCCTAATTACAAACTAAAGCTCTTTGAAGGCAATTTCTGTAAGAGTTTTAGAACAAAAGAACAAGACAGACAGCTGAGGAGGGTTGGAGAGATGATTAGATGCTAAGGAAGTGATGGTGGCAGTTCCCACGAGCAGATGTGAGGGTGGCAAGTGGGGCCAGTGCAGTGCAAGGGCGGGGGCGGGGGGGGGGGAGATGAGGAAAAAGATGAGAGCAAGAGGCAGACCACACAGGACCCTCACAGGGCTTACTAAAGCTTTTGAGCTTTATCCTGAAGAGAATGGTGTACTGTTAAGTACAGGGTGATACGATTACAGCTCCATTTTGCTAAGATCATTCTGACAAATTTGAAGCCTGGCTTCAAGAGGGCTGTGTGCAGGGGCAATCTGCTGGCGAGCAGCAGAGAGTGCTATTTTGAATCGACAGGATCTGTGATGGATATAAAGATCACATGTGTGCATGTGGGGGGATGGAGGAGGCTGCAGAGGTCATGGGTTCCCACTGGACATGCTGAATGTGGGGTGCGGTGGGGACACTCAGGGGGTGACACAAGGTGCATCCTGAGCTCAGCCAAGAGGTCAGGTCAGAGATGTTAACAGTAAACATTGGGACCCAGAAGGACAAAGTACCTATAGTGGTCAGTGAGGAAGAACAAGATTTTTATGAGGATAGGGAATACAAGAGAGCGCTCAGGGCCTGGGCTTGACTGGGTCCAATACTCCACATCTGCAGAGAGCGAAAGGACCCCAGAAACTGAGGAGTGGCCAAAGCTACAGGAGAGATTGGAGAGAGGGAGAGGTAATGCGGAACACATCTCATGAAGACCAAGGGTGGGAATGCTGCTGCTGAGGAATCATAGAAAAGACAACAGTGAAGGCTTCTGGGATTGGGGGAGCTCTTCAGAAAGCCAACCAGAAAGAGGAGGCTGAGGTGTGAGAGAAGTGACAGAAGGGAGAAGGTAGAGACAATTCAGGAAGTTTGAAAGTCAATGGCCAGAGAGATGGCCAGTAGCAAGAGTGGGACATAAGAGCAAGGGCTGTTTGCTAAGGCGGGAGAAACATCCCAAGCTTGAGAAGTATCCAAAGGAGTAGCTAGGCACCCAGGAGGAAAAGGTAGCTGAAGGGCAGGCCCAGGCAAGACCCAAAGGACAGCTGAGCTGGGCAGAGGTTTGGTCCAGAAATTTCTTGGGAAACCTGGAGGTTTCCGCTTCCTCTGTGAGAGGAAAGTAGACATACTTTTCTGCTGGCTGGGAGGCAAAGAGTGGTGGGCAGTTTGAGGAGGAGCGTCTGAAACAGTCGCTGGAGATAGTGACCAGGCGTGGCCAGGAAAAGGGCAAGTTGGAACTACTTGGAATTCAGTGCTGGGGCTGTTCCTTGACATGTAGATGCTGTAACCACACAGAGAAACAACACATTCACTGTTGAACTGCTTGTGGGGAAAAACAACTTCTGGCAAGTTTAAATCTCTAGTGTCTAACCTCTTTTCCCATTGAAAACAAATGTTACTCTTTGATATGTCTGTTGATAATGTAAGCTTTTTTTAAAGTGAACCCAAACTGTGGTGTTCCAGAACAGACCATAACAATGACATCCAACATTTATTGTGTGCTTACTGGGTGCCAGACTGGATGGTAGGTGCCATTACATCATCATTTTACAGAGACAAACAGGGAAGGCACTGTGAAGCGGAGGGCTTGACCAAGGGCTGGAAGTGGGGGCTACAGAGTATACACCCAGACAGTCTTGGGGAGAGCAGGGGCCAAGTGCACCCCCTACACCCAGTGGATATGTTTGGGCACCCAGTGCTGCACACTGAGGTACGGTGGAAGGCAGCAGCAGGTAAGGCAGAGAGAATGGGGTGGAAGAACATGCTTGGCAGAGGGTCGTGGGCACATTCAGGACACTTGGAAGGCATCCATCCAGGCAGGAGCTTAGGACTGTTGTTGTCTAGTCGCTCAGTTGTTTCTGACTTTTTGTGACCCCCATGGACTGTAGCCGGCCAGGCTCCTCTGTCCATGGAATTTCCCAGACAAGAATTCTGGAGCGGGTAGCCATTTCCTTCTCCAGGGGATCTTCCTGACCCAGGGATTGAACCCATGTCTCCTGCGTTGGCAGGTGGGTTCTTTACCACTGAGTCAATTTAGGATAGTGACTCCATAATGTTGGGAGAAGGTGAGGGTTGGGAATGAGTTAAGGAGAGCAGCTTGAGAACATGGGACCCAAGATGAGCTGGCTTAAAAGTGGAGAGGAATCACTACTGACTCTCATTGGAGAGATTTCACAAAGCTGCAAACAGCATTCCCACCACCTTCCCCCAAAATATTTGTGTGAAGGAAACTTAACATTCTTTAACTGTCTTTCAAACATTAACAAGTAATGAAATCAATTGACAGGTTAAAGCCAGCATTTTTTTAAAATGAATAGAGAAGTGTTTTATCCATAGTAAAGGAATATACTTTCAGCTATTTTAGATAGCCTGTGTATATGTAAAACATATACTGTAAAACATTCTTACTATAAGGATGAAGAGCTTGAAAGTCACTGATCTCACTCAAAATTCCCATTTGAGAGTGGAGAAAACAGAGGCCCAAAGAGGACAAACAACTTGTTCAAGTTAGTTAATACCAAAGCTGAGAACAGCCCCCAGGTTCTCTGGTAATTTCTTCACCAAACTGCAATCTCCAAAGGCAAATTTCTCTGCAAAGACAGCCCAGACTTTAATCCACATTAGAGTCATAGTGGGGTAAGTAAACCCATCTCTTAGATCTGCTGCCGAAGAAAGTTATGGTGAAGAAAGCAACAGATGGGTGCAGCAGGGCATCTGCGGTGCATGAAAACACAAAGGCTGCAGGGTGTGGCCAATAGACACCGGACGGGCCCAGTGCTGGCGAACAGATACAGCTTATCGGACTTCACAGGCTTCACCGTAACAAATGCCATCAGGACAACTGGTTCTATGCAGGCTGCTTCCATGTCTGGGAAAGGGGCCCAGGGCCACTTTGCTCATCTACCTTCAACCCATTTTATTAAATGAGAAGTCTGGAATAACAGATGCCTTCACAATTCTCCATCTCTGGCAGACTCCATTTCTTTAATGAAAACATCACTGCTGGATATTTATCATCTGTCACATATTTCAATATATGTAATAGAAGATTCAGACTCAGGTCACTATTTCTTTACTTGCTTGTGGGAGGAAAACAGTGTGATGTGGTACCAGGGGAGGGTACTTTCCAGGAGACAGGAGTACTAGCTAGAATAGAGGGCGGACAGGTCAAAATGTGTGTGTTGCCAGGGAGGGCATGGCAGTGAACATCTTGAAGGGAGGACCCTGTCTGGACACCAAGAGTAATGGGCCTTCTCTCCACCAAGTCAGAAAGCAGACTAAACAACTGGGTCAAAATTCCTCAACCAGGGCTCGTGACCACTCAGCAACAAGCTCTCTGACCTTTTCCTAAGTGGTGCACTAGAGGGCAGGCACATGGAAAGGACACATCTGATGAACGTTCTATACAACCTCAATAAAGGATACAGGATACCCAACAGTCCTGATTTTTTACTTCAATGTGGTAAAATTAATATGAAATAAAATTCTGGGATGACCAGCCCCCAGAGCTCAATCAGGTGCCAGAAGGACTGTGTAAGACCAGAGCAAGTATCTTGAGATGCTGGTGGTGCAGCAGCAGCCCAGAGAGGGAACTGGGTCTGCTGTCCTTAAAGTACAGGCCACAGTTATGGGGACTGGGATCTGCGCTCTTAGATTCATCACCTCCTCCCGAGGTCTGGCCAGTCTATCCATACCTTGATCAGCTCAGGCACAAGAAGCTACCAGTACAAAGAAGGGTTCTGGAACTCAAAGCCACTTTGCTGCTGGCCCGTCCCCAGGCAACATGCACTGTGGAAGAGCAGCAGGCCCAAACTAGAGATGCCAGGATTATTTGTGCTTTTCAGTAAACTGTGTTCTGAGGGTCTGATGTCAGCCACCAGGTACACAGCTGTGGTACATTCCAGGCCTCAAAACTCAAACCACTGCACTTCAAAGTTCCTTCTATCTCTAAGAAGACAGCTAAACTTTAAGAGTAACTATTTAACTACAAGACATGCAAAAGCCTTTTGAAATATTCTGAATAGGCAAGATAATTTCGGTTGGTTACACTGAACAACTTCTGGATAGAAGAAATGCTGAATTTTATACCAGCAACAAGTAGGATTTCTATTCTTCTGGATGTTCATGGATCGAGGCCGATTCCTACTAGACATCAATGGTACATGTAAAAGGACTTGGAAAGACCCCTAAAGCACCACCCACATAAAATTTGAAAACTTATGAATTAAAAAAAAATTTTAAACATACAGATCAAAAGGTCCTTACCAACAATATTCTGTAAGGGGCCAGGTAGTAAACTTTACCTAAAGGCAAAACTGACAATACTACATAGACACTTTTTTATAATGAAAGAAAACAAATTTTCACAATTCTTTTATTGAAAAAATTCAAAATATATAATGAGTACAATTCTTTTGGTAATAAAGGTCCATGGAGACAAGTGGAATTCTTTGCAAGGGGGGAACGGGGATAACATTTCACTTAATGGGGATTCGAAGTGTTCCACATTATCAAACTGACTGCAAGGTTTACATGTACAAAGTATTCTTAGCTCACAATACAAAAACAGGCAGCTCACCCCAAACTTGGCAATGCCCGTGCTAAACCAATGCTGGAGACCCAGGTTCAATCTCTGAGTTGGGAAGATCCCCCAGAGGAGGGCATGGCAACCCACTCCAGTATTCTTGCCTGGAAAACCCCATGGACAGAGGAGCCTGGCAAGTTACAGTCCATAGGCTCCCAAAGAGTCAGACACGACTGACCATGCACCCATGTGCTTAAATCAGAGTCCAGAGGTGGGGCCAGAAATCTGCATTCTACATGCTCCCCAGATGATTCTGGTGATGGGTCTCAACAATTAAACAATATTCAAAGTTCTTTCTGTCTAACTAAAGGATCTCTGGTTTTACGGTAGGAGGAGAACCCAATTTTGCTATGTACCAGCTGTTTGACTTTCTCTTCCAATCTGAATGATTCACCCTCACAGGAGAGGATGTCACCCTCCTTGGCTTACCCTTAAGGCGTTGTTGGGGGATTAACTGAGACATCCAAGAAGTGTTTTTGGTAAACTAGGTCTTGGAAACCAAGGACGTGCCAATTCTGTTTAGCTTTGTGTCTGCAGAAGGAGACTAATAAAAGTGGGGAACACATTATGATCCCAAACACACCACTGCCTGACTGGCTCCTGCTTAAACTCTCATTACTCAAACTGTGTCCCCCAACACCTAAAAGCCCAGATTTCTTTCAGCCTAACCAAATGTGATGCGCTCACCTAATCTAGGGAAGTAGATGTTTGACTCTCCCCTCCCGGCCCCGATGAAAATCCAGAGCACCTCTGATCCTCAGTATCTTCAACTAAGAAGCTGTCCAGTCTTCTAATTTTCACATAGGGTAGCACCATTTCAAAATCAGGGAAGAAAACGCTTTTCCTCACTGTACCTTAAAAGTAAGGGTGCTTCAGGGGAGGCAGTAGAGATTAGGGATGGAGTTTGAAATTTGGCTGTGATTAACACCTTTATGCCTTGATTTCCTGTGTTTATATAAGGATAATAATAGTACCTGCTTCACAATGCTGCTGTGGGGACTAAATTAACTGATTTGTGTAATCCACTCAGAACTGTACCAGGCATAGATGGGTGCTATACAAGCATTAGTTATTCTTCTCTAAACGCTACAGAAGCACAAAGTTGTACCTCATTGTACCCCAATATCTCTCTGAGAAATAAAACTATCACAAAACAGGGCCAGAGCAGGCCAGTTTTGTCACTGGCTTATTAAATATTAGTATTATTCCCATTTTACAGGGGAGGAAACCAAGGATTAAAGAGGCATGTTAACCTGCCTGAGATCACAGGGACAGGTAAACTTACCTTACTTCTGTGGCAGGAGGAATTTAAACTCAGGCCTGTGTGGTTCTACTACCCACCTCGCCCATGAAGCCCTTAGGCTCAAAACTGCCATCAGCAGCAACAATCCAGTAACAAAACATAACTGACCATGACCATACAGAACTCATGCTCAATTTTCTGCCCTGGATCCCTGGTAGGCTTGCACAAACTGGAGTTAATATCAGGCTACTTGAACCCAATTAGGCAGTAAGTCAGTCTGGAAAACATGCGATGTATTCCAAAGGTCAAAGTGAAACCTGGCTTCCTGGGCAGCCTTGGCCGGCCACTGCCATGAAAGCTAGTCTCCATGCAGACGTGTACCAGAGTTTAACCAGTAAGGTGCTTAACCAGCATGGATATCAGCTTTAAAAAGTCCCAGAGAGATGCTGGCGACGCGGATGACTTGCCTGGCTCCGCAGTCAACAGCCAAAGAAAGGCAGTTGGAAAAAGATAACATTGACTTTGTAAAAACCAAGCCTCATTCCCTACTCTTCTCGGTTTAGGGTTACATTTACTACTGCAGCCGCCCTCCCGCGGGCAAAAATAAAAGGGGGAGAAGCCGAGGAAAAGCGAGAGGGTCTCCCCTAGCAGCCAGCAGGGCGCTGCAACACCCACCTAAAACACGGAGCGCGACCTACCTTCCAGGAGAGCCCAGCCCGGAGGGCGTTTCCCCAACGCATCAACTCGTCCCTCCCGGGTAAGCGGCCGCCGTCCTTGGCTCCAGTCGGGGCCGCCAGAGTCGCGTCCGCATCGCCGCCCGCCCCCCCAACCCCCCGAGAAACCTCTATTTAATTTCTCCCCCTACCCTCCCATCAGTTCCGCCGAAAAAGCAAACACCGGGTCGCTGCGCTCGTCTTTAGGGCCACACCGAACTGCCTCTAAAGCGCCTGCCGGAGGAAGGACGAAGCACTGAGGGAAGGGGGCGGGGGAGGCCGGGAGCGCGTTGGGGGTGCGGGAGCACCCGCAGGGAGGACCGGCGCCCTCCGGGGCGACGGCCGCCGCGACGCCCCAGGAGAGCTCCGGGCCGCTGGCGAGGGGGGCCCCCATCGGGGCCCGGGGCACCACCGGGGTCCCCGCAGCCGTCCCCCTCGCTGCTTCCACGCCCGGGGCCGTCGGGGCGATGGCGCAAGTCTGCGCCCCCCCCCACCCCGGCGACAACAGCCACGGTGACAAAATGGCAGCCCGGCGCCCGGCAGCCCCGCCACAGGCGCGCAGGGCCCAGGCGGCCGCCCCCGGCCCCCGGGCACGCCTCGGCGCCCCTCGGGTTCGGGCTCCGGCGGGCCTGGCCGTTAAAAATACAACAATAACAGAGCCCCTCGAGCTCCGAACCAGCTCGGGAAGCCGAAAGGCCCGCCCGCGGCCCGGCCGGCGCGCCCGCGGCCCGGCCCGCGCGCACGA
>ML661891.1:6751214-6857276 GCA_007570785.1 Antilocapra americana | reverse complement strand
GAGCCCGGCGCCCGCACTCGGGGCCCCGCGCTCGGCGCCGGCAGCGCCGTGGGGGAGGGGCGGGCGCCGCGCGAGGCCGGGGAACATGGCTGCTCGTCCTGGCTCGGCGGCGCGGCGCGGCCGGGGCCGGAGCGGAGTCGGGCGAGGCTCCCCA
This sequence comes from Antilocapra americana, assembly GCA_007570785.1. Classification (NCBI taxonomy): domain Eukaryota; kingdom Metazoa; phylum Chordata; class Mammalia; order Artiodactyla; family Antilocapridae; genus Antilocapra; species Antilocapra americana. The sequence goes on along the minus strand of ML661891.1, from coordinate 6,857,122 downwards.
GGTGGGTGCGACGGGGGTCCGCGGGGCAGGGCGGGGAGGCGTGCGGGGGGCTCTCCGGGGGCTGTTTATTCGAAGGACGACTACAGAGGCGAGCCCCTCCTCCCCCACCCCTTTTGTCCCCCAGTAGCCGGCTTTCTCCCCCGTCCCCGAGCGCGCAGAAAGTGCCCCTCCACCCGCGCCCCGCCTCGGGGCAGGGGGCCGGCGCGTGGGCCGGGAGGCTCGGAGGCGAGGGGGCGAAGCGTGAGAAACCGCTCCCAGGTCGGCGCGGCGCGTTCCCCTCCCCCAGCACACACTCGGGAAGTTTAAAGAGCCGGTTCGACCCGCTTTCCACCTCGCTCCCCGTCGGCCGGCCGCGGGGGCAGGGTGGGCCGCGCGAGCCGCGCCTCCGCGCCCTCCCGCCGCGACCCCAGCCCCCTGCTCGGCGCCCTGCCCCCTCCGCGCGGGGGGCTTCCGGAAAGTCCGCGGGAAGCGCGCGGCTCCGGCCCCCTCCCCCACCACCACGCCCAGCCCCCCGGCCCTCGGGCCCGGGGTCCACGCTGGGATGAAACTGGCCGGAGAAACGCAAACCGCCGGCAAATTGCTCGCGGAAACTCCGGCGTCCTCCGGCGGGCAGCCCCTCCCCGCCCTCCGCCACCCCCTCCCCGCCCTGCGCGCCATAAGGCACTGCACGTCTACAGTCCACAGCTGCGTTATGGGGGGGGGGGCACAAAAAGGATCTTGTTTTCAAAAGTCTCACTCAGGTTTGGGGGAGGAACTAGAGAAAAGAGGAAGCAAGGCCTGCCTCCGCCCGGGATTGGGGCTTTAACGGGTCGGAGGGGCGACAGGTCCGCGCACAGTGCTTCCCAAACTCCCAACTCTGAGGCACCCTGGACACCGGGGCTGGGGTGGGGGTGTCCCCGCGCCCCGCTGGTCCCGGAGGGGCCACCAGGGGAGGCAGCCAGCGTCTCCGCCCCAGACCCGGGGTCTCCTCCGCTGAGCCGCCAACTCACATAAAACAGTGTTTGAAAGCGAGAGGGAGACAGAAATAAAAACGGGCGTCCGAGTAACCCACCCTCACCTTTCCCCTCCTTGGGGGTGAGCTTTCGCCCGAGGCTCCCAGTTCCCATCCGTGTAAGTTTCCTCCGGCTGTACTCCTGCTGCTGCCCAATCAATAACGGCGACGGGAAGGCAAACTCCCATCCCCGAGCTGCGTGTCTGCTATGCCCGCATAAATCTGGACCCAGCCAATACCCACCACGGGCACCAGCTCTGGGCAGCTCGCGTCCTGACAAAGTTTCCCGGGCCCATTTATTAATCGGGCGCCGAATGGCTGCCAAGGAGCCCATCCTAGAGAAAGGCGGGCCGGGGGTCGGGGCCGGGGGGCGTCAGGGCTCAAAGGCTGGCATCTTAGGGAGGCCGGAAGGATCAGGGGCGAGGGGGACCGGGACGCAGCCTTTGGGTAACTTGCAGTAGCGATCGCGCGAGGTGGGGAGGCGCGGGGATTATCTGTGCCTTTGCACGTTCGAAAATCCCCCCCCCTTCTTTCCATTTATCCTCCCTTCGGAAGGAAAGGAAGAAACATCAGCATCTGGCCCGAAGGTGGGGTGGAAAGAGTGAGGGAGACAGAGGAGGAGAGGAAGGGAGGCAGAGAAAGGGAGGGAGGGAGAGAAAGGGCGCGTTCACGAACACTACAAAGTTACAAATATGGCTCCCCCGTCTCTCGCCTCATCACTGCAAAGAAATGAAGACGCACTTTAAACTCGAGCCATTCCCAACTCCGCTGCAGCCCCCTCCCCACGCGCTCTCCCCAGGGGCCTCGGCCCACATTTATCAGAAACTAAACCGGACTCGCGAAGCCCAAAACTTATTGTGTGTGTGCGAAAGAGAGAGAGAGAGAAAGGGAGGGGGGAGGCGCGGGAGGGGGGCGGAAGGGGGGATTCATTTATAAAATATAAAACCCCCCTTTTTTTGTTGTTAAATCCAGGAGGCAGCCCCTCTCCTCCTCCTCCCTCGTTAATCTTTCCCCCAGACGGAGTCACGGGAGCAGAGAGCTCAGAGGGTTATTTTGCCTCATTCTCTCCGACCCAAACGCGTGCGCCCGCTGGCCCCCGATGGGTGCACACTCGCACGCACACTCTCGCACCCACATTCGCACACGCGGGAGCACACGCACAGGTAGTCACACACCAAGGGCAGCGGCGGCGGCAGCCGGAACATGCTTGGATGGCATTGCAACCCCCCAACCTTGCAATTCATTTGCAGTCCGACCCCTAAACCCACATCTCCCGGGCGCCCCCCCTCAAAAAAAAAGTGCCTCCCCCTAACGCGCACACACACAAAGTAGGAGAATGGACCGACAGAGATATTTTTGGCAAATGCTCACATCAGAGGGCGTCCTGTTCCGCAGCTCTAAATGAATCCGTTTGTCCATGTCCATCTCTCGCGCTCTCTCTCTGCAGAGGCTCCCGCGCCGGCGGAATTCAATCAATAAACCCCGAACCCACGGCCGCGCGTTTTAGGACTTTGAAGGCTCAACCAGCTCCGCTCGGTTCTCGAGCCCCCAGCACCCGCGGCGCACACTAACCTGATCACCGTGGAGGCGGGATCGGCGGCCCCGCGAATGAGTGGCAGCAGCGTTAGCCAATCGCCGCCGCCAATCTCCGGGCAACAGCGAATGGTGGCGGAGGCGGGGGGGGGAAGGGACCAATGGGCGGGCTGCGCAGCCGGCCAGGGAGGCTCAGCCATTTGGTTGTGGTGCCGGAGACGGACCCCTTTAGATTTCGGGGCGGCTGAGGAGCGCGGCGGCAGCTCGGTGGCTGAGCCAGGGGGGTGGGCGGAATGGCGGGGGAAGGGAAGGCGACTGTGCGCGGAGGGCCGAGCCGCCCGGCCTTGCCAGCCCGCCGCCGCCTCAGCTCTTGGCCGGGGGCGGGGCCGCAGGTGCGTTACCCGAGAGGGAGGGGTGCGGCCGGAGGGGCCGGGGGTCGGGGTCCTGCCGGGCCGCGGGTTTCGCCCCGGGCCTGTCCGCGCCGCACGACCGGGCTGTGGAAAGAGGCAGGCGGCGAGAGGTCTGGGGGCCGCGGACTGCTCGGCGGGCGGGCAGATGAAAGGCCTGGAAAGACGGGGGAGGGGTCAAGGGTGCTGTTGGGGGAGGGGCCGGTCATTTTCTGGGTCCAGAGGGCCGAGCCAGCGGAGCGAGGCAGCTGTCCCCCCTGTCCTCCGCGGGTTCCCACTCCGGGTCTGCGGCTCACAATCCGCGCGACCCTTCGCCTCCCTCGTCGTAGTCCAGCCGTGGCCACCGCAGCCCCTTGAATACATAAGTAAATAAGCAAGATGCGTCCACCTTTGGATGACTTACCTCGCGGTGTAGACCCTCTACTTAGAGGGACATTTCAGTTTGTTGTCATATAAGGTCAGCTTGGAAGGAGTGATCTAGAGGCACCGGCAGCCTTGTTTAGTCAATAAATGAGTGAAGATCATGGACTAAGAATTGATGCTGAATATTTTTAAAATGGAAAAGGAAGGTGCTAGTAAGTCTGGTTTTTCTGGACCAAACATTATTTATGGGCTTTATTGACCTAGTGAAAGAAAACGGTGCACAGTATTTAATTGTCCACCTGAGTCATTTGGTTCAATTTGGACTGCCGAAGAGGCTCTATTTGGAGCACTTTCTCCAGGTTTTACTGTTTGCTTGCTTTGGGGTTTTTGAATCACAGTAGTTGTAAGAGATCTTAAAGCCTTAATTCCCACTTGGTTACCAATTTATTGTGGCCAGTTCTAGAACATTTATTGTGTACTAAGGTGGCTGCCTGTGTCTGTTAACAGATCATAGGGAGTGCTGTCAACAGGACAAATACATCTCTACACAAGTATTTTTCGATTCTTTTATTTCTACACGTTTACACTCTTACTCGTGTGCTCCAAGGTAGTTCTTTTGGATACATTGTATTTATTTTTCAGAGACATGAGTTCAAGGGATAAACCAGTACGTATGTATGTTGCACGTTTGAAATATTTTTACATAACTCTTATACAGTTATATTCTTGAACATATAAAATTTAGGAGGAAATAAAAAGTGACAGAATGTAAATAAAAGGCACATATAGAGTGCCTACACCGGGGAAGTAACTCTAACTTTAAAATTGTAACCTGATGGATTGCAAATGTGAAATCCTGCAACTAAGCATTTTACTCAGTAAGTTCTTTCAGATAAAATATTAAGTGGAATTTGGAAAGGGGTCATGTTTACTTTTTGAGTAACTGGGAGATGCAAAATAAAACTGGAAAGCCATTGTTTTATTTCATCTGGGTATAAGTATTATGGAGTGTTTTATTTGACTTGTGTTAGCAGATGTCAGCATTCAGTTTTGTTAATCTTACTGACATCAATTTGTGTAGATGGAATTTATCGTTTTAAAATATATTGGCTTCATTATAAAACATACAGGAACCCCAAATACCTCTCTTTGCCAGAGTCAGTTATTTCTAGATATGGTATTTAAGGTTGCTTGAAAACAGAGCTCTTCATCACAAATACATTATGCTGAAATGATATATAGAATCTATGTAACACAAGAGTCCTGAAGTTTATGTTCTCTCTGGTGGTAAATGCTCATCTTCAATTTAAAATTTTAACTACAGCTAAGCCCACCCCACTAGCAATGTGATCTGAGACCGTATCTTTCCAGAGAAGTAATCCTTTAAAAGCCAACCAATCAAACGCAGAGCCATCCAGCTCTGCTAAATAGCTCACTTTAACATACAAAGACTGGAGAGGAAGACTTGGGAGCCCAAACCCCTGTTAAAAAGAGTGTACAGGACCAAATCAGAATTGAAAAAGTCGTGACTTGATTACTACTCAAAGTGTTAAAGTTATATATACAGCTTTTGTACTGGTTTTAGAAAATTGAAGGCTTTACTGGATGTCAGTCATTACAGAGGTTAAAATATCCAACAAGTGTATTTAGCTAATTGAATACTTAACTTCCAACATAACTTTGAAAGAAGAGATTTTTCTCTCACTCACAAATAGGTTTGTAGTTTATTAGAAAATTTTAGTGATTTTGATTTCTGTTACCAAAAATAAATAAGAATATAGCTCAGCCAAAGCTGAGCCATTTAGCCCAGGCTACTTAACCAAACATCAAAACAATACCACCACTGCCCTTAAATAGTCCCTGTTTTACAGAGTTGCTTCTTAAATTGGACTTCATTGCATATTACAGAAAATAAATGTTCCCTTAATGGCTCTGAATACCAGACATAGTAAGAAGAGAAGCCCCATATCAAGGAATGTGGCTGAATTTTGGAGTGGGAAGAAGAGTTCCTAACTCTTGAATGATTCTACCATGGGAGTTAGGCTATGAAAGATACAGTTTGTAACTTTTAGAAGTGGATTGGATTCACATTGAGAAGAATAAATGAGATACAATTCAAAAGTCTGAGCCCCTAGGGAGAAAGATGGCCTTCAAGTAAGGAAAGATACCTTCCTGCCTTCCAGGATATTTTCCTTCAAGAACCATTCCCAACAAATGAGCAATCTTATTCTCTAAGAGGTATGAGCAACGGGTGTCCTTAGCCTCTTGATATATTTTGAAAAGTACTCTTTTATAAGTAACCCACGTTGAAGCTGCTACCATTTTAACTCATTTGCCCTTGCCTGGTCTCTAAAAATGGAGATCCTCTGGTTAGCATCCTTTTGTGAGTCAAGCTAACGTGTTCACAGTTCAACTTCTTGTTCTTCAGCTTGACTCACACACACTGGAACCTGGCCATAGTACTTTTTCACCTACATCACGGTTTTGCTGCCTGGACCCCCAAAAGACAATGATATGGAAAGACTCCAGTTTGATTATGTTCTCTTTTGTCTTTCTATATAAATAGCTTTTACAAATGCAGATTATTTTTCCTTTTTTTTTTTTGTTTTTTAAGAAATGTAGATTATTCTTTTGAAATTCATGGTAACAAATGTGGAGGCCACTGCGTTTTGATTTGAATGGCAAAGGCATGTTGGTTCAGGATCTAAAAAGTTAAACATTTTTAATTCTTTTGCTTAATAAAGGATTGGATGATTTTATCGTTCAAATTATTTAATTTCAGAATTATTGAATTGTATTAAATTACTGACACCTTATCATTGTGTTGGTTATGGAGGAAAAGCACTATTATGCAATAAATAATGAAAATAGTCATGTGATTTTTAAAATTTAATAATAAAAAATCACAAAAGCAGCTTAAAGGTAGTTTATTTTGAAAAAAAAAAAAAGAACTATCACCTACAAACTTGTTAGGAACTCACTAGTTTGTGAGTCTTTTTCTTTAATATACTTACTAAAGGTAGTTTGGGAGTAGCAATAAGGAAAGTTTGTTTACCATTCACCGGGAAGAAAACCATAGCTATAGGCTTTTATTTTAGTATTAAATATGGCTATAAAAGGGCTTCCCTGATGGCTTAGAGATACAGAATCTACCTTCCAATGGAGGAGACCTCGGTTCGATCCCTGGGTTGGGAAGATCCCTGGAGAAGGGAATGGCCTAGAGAATTCCATGGACAGAAGAGCCTGGCAGGCTATAATCCATGGGTGGCAAAGAGTCAGTCTGGACTTACTGACTCAACAACAATGCCATGAAAAAAAGAGATGCCTTAAAGGCAAATAATGGAATGAAGAACCACAGAACAAGGCTGAGGGCCACAGAGGCCGAAAAAAATCCATTTAGAATCTACTAATTCATCTTAATCTATCTGAGGTTGAAGTTATCTCTTTGAAGAAGAGTACTGAAGTCTATTAAGAGGGAAGAGGTAGAGAACAGACTTTCTTAAGAACTTTTAATATATTTACTATCTTTAAATAGTCTATAAGTTTAAGCCTGCCTGGTAAAGTTGTCCTCTCAGCTTACCTATTTTGTAATTGCAGTTATTTGTCTATAAAAGTAATTATTTAAAAATGTATATTCTATAATTCTTAGAGATCAATATAATGCACCCCAAGAAATTAGTAATTTTAAAATTATTTCATGGAAATATTAGGTCCTCAGAAGAGTACCTCTAACCTGAACTTACACTGAAAATTCTGAATTGTAGCAACTTGAATATAAAAATTACATATCACTTGACCTCACCAAGAGTCATATGAAGATTTTTACCCAGCAGAGGAACACTGTCTTCTGAAATCATTTTGTATGCCTTCTTGTGTAGGAGAATTATGTCACTTCTACATATGTTTATTCAAAGGCAACTTGCCTAAGGGTGACAAATACTTTTCATGAGGCTGGACCAACTCATGATGTCTATATTCATGTTCATGGGGAGAAGCAGTATTGTAGATGAGGCAGAATAGAAGGTAAATAACGAGCATGTTGATCACAATGTGGCAGCACTTTTTCATAACAGCTAAATAAACAGAATATGTTCACATATCCAGGGAAAAGTCTAGGAGAGTATGCACCAGAACATGTTTAAAAACTTTTTACAGAGGTTCTCTGTGGGTGATGAGGTTACACTGTTTTTTGTTCCTGTCTATGTAATTTCTAAGGTTTTCAGTTGATAAGTAATTTTTGCAAGAAGAAAACATTATTTTGATAGGAAATATAGCAGATTTGGGGGGATGTTGTGCTAGTAGGAATTCTTAGTTGCAGACAATAGAAACTTTCCCTGACTGAACCTGCAGCAGGCGATTTCTTATGTCACGTACCAAAGACCAGGGTAGAGGAGAAGAGCAGTACAGCTGAGGGCCCGGGAGCAGCTAATAGGGCACTCTGAGTATAGTCGTCAGGGGGCCCCGCGCCTCAGAAGGCAGCGCTGGCCCATGAACTCTGCACCCCTCCACTGCTGTGCATGATCTCCCACAAGCCTTCGTTTTTGCAGCACACCCTCAGGGTTCAAAGCCCTGGACAGGACCATTTGCAGATGCCCCAGCTGTCAGAGGGAAAGATTATCTGCCCTCTGTAGCTTCTACATTGCTGCTTCCCATCTATTTAAGAATCCTGCCCAAAGAGTATTCTGATGCTAGACGACTAAAAGCAAAATCCATTGAAATGTTTCGATTAAATAATACTGTGAAGGTTTCCTAAAGATCCAAATTAGCCTTGTCTGAGCTCCTCCCCTGCTCACTACTATTTACCAGGAAGAGACTTGCTACAGGTCTGAATGTTTGTGCACCTTCCCCTACAGTTCATATGTTGAAATCCTAATCCCCAAAGTGTTGGTCTTAGGAGGTGGGGCCTCCTCCCACAGGAGGTGACTAAATCATAAGCCCTCATGATTGAGATTTGTGTCCTTATTAAAGAGGCCCCATAGTGAGAAGTCTGCAACCTGGAAGACAGCCTTCACCCAACCATGCTGGCACCTGACCTTGAACAACTAGCCTCCAGGACTGTTAAAGAGAAACTCATTTCTTTTAACTTAAAACCATCCAACCTGTGGTATTTTGTTAAAGCAACCCAAAGAGACTAAAACAAGATTGCATCACCTATCTGCTGCTGCTGCTGCTGCTAAGTCGCTTCAGTCGTGTCCGACTCTGTGCGACCCCATAGACGGCAGCCCACCAGGCTCTTCCGTCCCTGGGATTCTCCAGGCAAGAACACTGGAGTGGGTTGCCATTTCCTTCTCCAGTATCACCTATCTAGGATCAACCTAAAACAGAGCTAATAGCTGAACTCTAATTTTCTTTCAAATGCTTCCCTCTCCAAACCTGAGGCCACAAGAAACAATGTGCTATTGTTGATATCAACGAAATACTTAACAAAGCTGAGCTGGTAATGACTAAGACTTTGAGAAGAAGGATCTGCAGAAGAGATAATTGATTTTAAGTCACAAAGAATTTAGTCCTAAGGGCTACGCTAAAGATAGAAGGAATCTACAAGTCATACGTCATGAATATATGCAGAGATCTCTGGATATCAGGTGATGTAAGATCTTGAGTAGTGTTTTTACTGCTGATGGATTTCTATCTACTTCAGGCTCAGGTGCAGAACTAAGCTGAAGAGTATGAGATTTGTAGTAAAAATTTATTTGAAATAGGCAAGTGGTCACAGGCTAAGTAAGGGTTCACAATAGGATGCAATTACTTTAAGGACAGTTTTGAAGAAAAAATGCTGATGGTGAAAGAAACGCAAAAACCACAAACACATCAAAGAGGCCCACGTTCCTGGGAACAAAAAGGAAGGTCAGAAAGGATCTGCTTATAGAAAACATATTAATCTTGGGATGCTGTCCTTTTTCCTCTTGCCCCCCATCATCTCAGGTCACTTAGCTTAGATTGCTTTTCAGATGGAAAAAGCAAATGATACCCTGGCAAGGACTCTGTACAACCTTATAGGAATTCAACTGGTTTTTTTTTTTTTTTACAACTATTAAAGCATAGTTTAACTGTTAAATGAATAGACGTTCCTTATAAATGGCAGTAACTTCTCTCCAGAGATGCAGTGCTCAAGATTCTATTCATTGACAGACTAAATGCTCTTCATAATCAAGTGCTTCACTTATTAGAATTTAACTCTTTCTCAGATAATTTGTTAATAAATACAAACCATGGCAGACAGCTAATTATTCAACCAAATCCATTTCCTCTTCTTCCTGGACATAAAGCTTGACTGTGCCTCCCAGCTGCCTTGTTAGATTGAGCCATATATCTGAGTTCTAGCCAGTAGAGTGTGAGTAGAAGTAATGTTTGCCACTGAGAGATGAAACCTTGAATGCATGCTGACTGAGATGGAAGTGACAGAGTGGCTTTAGAAGCCATGTGTTGTTCATGAAGGTGGAACCCCTCATCTGCCTGGGTCTCCTTGGAGAGCCATTCTACCAACCTATTCACCTGCTCATCAAGAGACAGAGTGTCACCAAGTTAGAGACTTTATGGTACTGCATTGTTACATGTTTGTTTATTTGTTACTGAAGCCTCGGCTAACTAATACACTAATAAAGCTTTTTTTCAGCCTTTGTTTTTGTTTGATTCATTTATGATTTTGTAGATCAGTTGTAAATTTTAGATATTTATTGTATTTGTGATATATCTTTGAATTAGTGGTTCTAAAGCACCCTAAAAGAGAAATAAAATAGCTATATTGTTGACTGTTGAACAATATGAGTTTGAACTGTGTAGGTCCACTAACATTCAGATTTAAAAAAATAAAGACAGTAGAACACAACCGAGGTTGGTTGAATCCATGGATGCAGAGGGAAAGTTATGGAGGCCAACACTGGGACTCAAGCATCCTCAGATTTGATATCTGCAGTGGGCCCTAGAACCAATCCACCACGGATCCCCAGGGATGATTGTATTAAGAAACAAGTACTTAATGAAGAAAAGATCATTGTAAGGGAGTCTGTATAAATGACACACAAATATCTTTTTTCCCCCAAAATTTAGTGCTTAGCTCATAGTAGGTATAAAATAAATATGTTCTTTCATCAAGAAATAACCTCTCTTCCAAGCTCCAGACTGACATTTCACTTGCCCAAGGGACATTTTTCAAGTTTCCTACAGGATCATCCACAGAACATTGCCACAACTAAAATGATCTTCCCTGTTAGCCTCTGCCTGCTTTGAGCGAGTGAAAGTTGCTCAGTCGTGTCTGACTGTGACCCCATGGACTTCTCCAGACCAGAATACTGGAGTGGGTAGCTGTTCCCTTCTCCAGGAGATCTTCCCGACCCAGGGATCAAACCCGGGTCTCCCACACTGCAGGCGGATTCCTTACCAGCCGAGCTCTGGGGGAGCCCGACTCTGCCTGCTTCGCCTCTGCCGAAGCACCATCATGTTCCTCACCCTCCTGGTTGATTAGGGCGCCTTTCAGATTGCCCTGTTGGCACACATAGCCGAATGGCTGCTTCATCTTCCAAGTTTTATTTCCCAAATATCTTTCCTCCTTTCAGTCCACTTTCTCCATTCTGTCCAAGAGTACGCAACCAGCTCTAATTGATCCTATAAGACAGTAGCTCCCAGGCTTTTAGTTTTCTGACCAATAATATTAAAAAAAAACCAAGTTTTAAGGACCAATATATGATTACCAACTTTTAATTTCACCAAATAAGATTATTTTAAAAACTTCCTTTTTATGGTTGGATAATATTCATATATAAATATATCACATTTATATGGATCACATATATTAATATAAATAAGTATATATCATAATTTATCCATTCATACACTGACTGTTTCCATGTCTTTTCTACTGTAAATAATGCTGCAGTGAACATGGGGATTTATCATATATTTTCTATAGACTATTTTTTAAATAGGAGAATAGAGAGGGCTAATTTCAGAATATAGGAAAGTCTTTTACCTTAAGTAAATTAAATTTTATGCAAATCATGACATTCTCCGAGATTTTCTACTCAGGTAGTTAGAAACTTCTGTGGACTAGCACGGGCCCTGAGGTTCCGATATCCTCCAATGACCAGATGAATGTTTCTGAGCTCTAGTCCCAGTGTCCCTTCCATCAACAGTAGCCTCTGGTTCCAGGTGGCTTACACCCCACAAACTAGCATTTAGTCCTCCTAGTGAGAAGACTCCACACTACCTTCCCATTTTCTCTAATTTCTAGACAAATCAGATCAACTGCTATTCCCTTCTTTTCTACCTTTGATGTGACTCTCCCTTTGTATCACTTTGATGTGCTATGCCCTTTCCTTTTTATCCTTACCAAAGTTCTACCCAAAATTTAAGGTCAATCAACTGCATCATGAAACCTTTTATGATCTACCCAAACAAATAAGATCTTTCCTTCCTTGAGCCTTTTTAACACTACAAAAATTATCAAGAGACCACTTACTTCCATATACTATGTTCAAAATTACCCCTCCCACAGTAACTCTGTGAAGGTAAGAATGTTTGACACATTTGGAGGATCTGACATAATGGAAGGGTAACAAAAATGTATCAAACATTATATATATATGTGTGTGTGTGTGTACACACATAAATCTAGAGCTTCCCAGGTGGTGCTAGTGGTAAAGAATCTGTCTGCCAATTCAAGAGACATAATGAGGCACAAGTTTGATCCCTGGGTCGGGAAGATGCCCTGGAGGAGGGCATGGTAACCCACTGAAGTATTCTTGCCTAGAGAAACCCATGGACAGAGGAGCCTGGCGGGCTGCAGTTCAAAGGGTCAACAAGAGTTGGACACAACTGAAGCAACTTAGCACAGCATACACACAGACACAGACAAACACACAGACACACACACACACACACACACACACACACGGCTAAATAAATGCTTCGAGCATAGTTGGCACTCTACTTTAAAAAGTTTCTTTAAAACATTTAAATCAGTCGTCCCCACCCTTTTTGGCACCAGGGACTTATTTCATATAAAACTATTTTTCCATGGACTGGGGGTGGGGGGAGGATGGTTTGGGGATGATTCAAGGGCATTACACTTATTGCATGCTTTATTTCTATTATTATTACATCAGCTTCATTTCAGATCATCAGTCATTAGTTCCCAGAGATCAGGGACCCTTGATTTAAAAAAACTTTGATCTTCAATGTCACATAAATAGCAATAGGGTATTGGAGAAACAAAGATGGCTAAGTAACTTCTTTATTGTTTCCAACATGAGGGAAACAAAAATAAATTCTTGTTTCTATGACCATAACACAGAAGCTTTTCTACTATAAAGTTTTTATTTTAGATTCCTACTCAGGAATTGTCTTTTATTTTAGGCTCCTACCCAGGGATTGAATTGTCTTAAGAAACAATTTGTAGGAGAGATGGGAATTACAGAGCTCCCTAACTCTAATTTTGTGCCTCTGCCAGTTTTAATGAAGGTATACAAAATTTATTCCTTTGGGTTTTACATTCATCAAAAAGTAAGACAGAATGATATGACAAAGCTCAAAGACCTGAAACCACAACATTTCTAGAAGAAAATATAGGGGTAAACTCCTTGACACTGATTTTCACCATGGTTTTTTGGATTTGATACCAAAAGCATGGGCAACAAAATTAAAAATAAATGGGTAAGAATACATCAAATTACAAAACTTCTGCACAGCAAAAGATACTATCAACAAAATGAAAAGTCAGCCTATAGAATGGGAGAAATTTTCTGCAAATCATGTATCTGGTAAGGGGTTAATAGCCAAAATATATAAACAGTAATTCCATAACAACAAAAACAAAAAGAATCCAATGGAAAAAAATGTATAGAGGAACTGAACAGCCTTTTTTTTTTTTTCTGAAGAACATATACAAATGGCCAACAGGTACCTGAAAAGGTGCTCAGCATCACCAATTATCAGGGAAATACAAATCAAAACCTCAGTGGTCTACCATCTTACACTTATTAAAATGTCTTTGATCAGAAATACAAGAGACAACAATTGTTGTCAAAGGTTTGGAGAAAAGGGAACACTCGTGTACTGCTGGTGAGGATGTACATTGGTGCACCTGCTATAGAAAACAGCATGGAGTTTCCTCAAAAGATGAAAAATAGGACTATCATACGATCCAGAAAGTTTACTTCTGGGTATACAGCTGAAGGAAAGAAATCACTACCTGGAAAAGATATCTGCACCTCCATGTCCACTGCAGCATTATTTACAATAGCAAGATACAGCAACAACCTAAGTATACACTGATGGATGAGTGCGTTGCAACAACATGGGTCACCCTTGAGCGCGTTATCCTAAATGACAGAGGTCAGAGTAATATAAACACCATGTAATCTCACTTGTAAGTGAAATCTTAAAAACCTGAACTCATAGATGCTGAGAATAGACTAATGTTGCCAGAGATGGGGGATAGCAGGTGGGGAAAATGGGGAAAGGAGGTTTTTTACCTTTTGGTACAAACTTCCTGTTATAAGTCTTGGGGATGCAATGTACAGCATGGTGACCAAAGTTGACAATACTGTGTTGTACATTTGAAAGCTGCTAAGAGAGCAGGTCTTAAAAGTTTTCATAACATAAAAAAAAAAAACTATTTGTGGTGATGGATGTTAGTTAGCTAAACTTATTGTGGTAGTCATTTTGCAACATATCAAAGCATCATGTTCCACACCTAAAACTAAGGAAATCCCCTTTAGCACTTGTACTATTGTGTTCTATCTTTGACCTAAGAAATCTAACTTTTTGTCTGTCATGCTCTATAAATATGAAAATCAATATGCAAATGTTTTTGTTTCACTCCAATTTCATGAATAGAAAATTTAGCAAAGATTAGAATGAATATATTTTATTAAGCTATTGATTATTTTAAGGGAGGATGAAAATAAAAGCAAGAATACTAAATTTATAAGACTTTCGGTTTGGAATTTGAATTTGAGTGGCAGCAGTTAATAAGAGGATCTTTATGCTTAGGCTTTCTCTATGGTTACAGATGAGAAAAACATAAATGTTCCTTAAATTCATTCCCTTTACAAAAATGAATCTTTTGATTTCCAGCTCTGGTTGTGATTGAGTACCTAATATTTGACTCACCTGCCTGCTGTAAACAACAATAAAAGATAGAGGAATGGTGTAAAACAATGATTGATGACACTGGACAGCAACCAAAGCAGAAGAAGGAAGCACTTGAGGTCAGCTTCATGTTCTTCCTACCCCAGGGATGTAGAGCCCAAGCAGAGAACAGGAGTGTCTCGGGGCACAGGAAAGAAATCAAACTTCAGACCTATTAATCCAGCTGGGTTTGGAGGGCAAGGTGCCTTAGAGAAGGGAGCTGCAGAGAAGAAGCCCTCCAAACCTGCATAAAAACTTCCCTCAGTTACCTGGCCCACTGTTGAGACATGAATAAGCAAGGCAAGACTCTAGGAAACCTAGCAGAGAACGATTTCTGGGAGGCTGAGAGCTGAACAGAGATTTCAGAGGTTTCACAATATGGGGAGACATGAGAGTTCAGTTCAGTCACGCAGCCATGTCCGACTCTGTGACCCTATGGACTGCAGCACGCCAGGCTTCCTTATCCTGCACAATCTCCCAGAGTTTGCTCAAATTTATGTCTATTGAGTCAGTGATGCCATTCAACCATCTCATCCTCTGTCACCCTCCTTCTCCTCTTGCCCTTAACCCTTCCCACCATCAGGGTCTTTTCCCATGAGTTGGCTCTTCTCATCAGGTGGCCAGAGTACTGGAGCTTCAGCATCAGCATCAGCCCTTTCAATAAATATTCGAGACTGATTTCCTTTAGGATTGACTGGTTTGATCTCCTTGCAGTCCAAGAGACTCTGAAGTTCAAAAGCATCAATTCTTTGGCACTCAGCCTTCTTTATAGTCCAACTCTCACATCCATACATGACTACTGAAAAAACCATAGCTTTGACTAGATGGAACCTTAAAGCCAAAGTGATGTCTCTGCTTTTTAATATGCTGTCTAGGTTGATCATAACTTTTCTTTCAAGGAGCAAGTGTCTTTTAATTTCATGCTGTGGTCATCATCCACAGTGCTTTTGGAGCCTAAGAAAATAAAATCTGTCACTGTTTCCATTTTTTTCCCTATCTACTTGCCATGGGACCAGATGCCATAAACTTTGTCTTTTGAATGTTGAGTTTTAAGCCAGTTTTTTCACTCTCTCACCTTCATCAAGAGGCTCTTTAGTTCTTCTTTGCTTTCTGCCATTACCATGGTATCACTTGCATATTTAAGGTTGTTTATATTTCTCCCAGCAGTCTTGGTTCCAGCTTGTGAGTCATCCCACCTGGATTATGCATGATATACTCAGTTCATATACAAATACATGGGGAAACAGTGGAAACAGTGAGAAACTTTGTTTTCTTGGTCTCCAAAATCACTGCAGATGGTGAATGAAATTAAAAGACACTTGCTCCTTGGAAGAAAAGCTATGACCAACCTAGACAGCATATTAAAAAGCAGAGACATTACTTTGCCGACAAAGGTCCATCTGGTCAAAGCTATGGTTTTTCCAGTAGTCAACGTATGGATGTGAGAGTTGGACTATAAAGAAAGCTGAGTACCAAATAATTGACGCTTTTGAACTGTGGTGTTGGAGAAGACTCTTGAGAGTCCCTTGGACTCCAAGGAGATCCAACTAGTCAATCCTAAAGGAAATCAGTCTTGAATATTCATTGGAAGGACTGATGCTAAAGTTGAAACTCCAATACTTTGGCCACCTGATGCAAAGAACTGACTCACTGGAAAAGACCTTGATGCTGGGAAAGACTGAAGGCAGGAGGAGAAGGGGACAACAGAAGATGAGATGGTTGGATGGCATCACTGACTCAATGGACATAAGTTTGAGCAAGCACCAGGAGTTCGTGATAGACAAGGAATCCTGGTGTTCTGCAGTCCATGGGGTCACAAAGAGTCAAACATGACTGAGCAACTGATCTGAACTGAACTGAACTCTGCATATAAGTTAAATAAGCAGAGGTGACAATATACAGCCTTGATGTACTCCTTTCCCAATTTTGAACCAGTCTGTTGTTCCATGTCTAGTTCTAACTGTTGCTTCTTGACCTGCATACAGATTTCTCCAGAGGCAGGTATGGTAGTCTGGTATTCTCATCTCTTTAAGAAGTTTCCAGTTTTTTGTGACCCACACAGTCAGAGGCTTTAGTGTCAAATTTTCCAGGCAAGAATACTGGATTAGGGTGCCATTACCTACTCCAGGAGATCTTCTTGACCCAGGGACTGAATGTGCGTCTCTTACATCTCCTGCACTGGCAGGTGGATTCATTACCACTAGTGCCACCTGGGAAGCCCTGTAGAATGTATAAAGCTTCACAAATTCTTCCACACTATTGAAGGCCCCCAAAAGGCTATATCCTAGCATTAACGACCATGAACTAACAGTGTTACCAGTAGGAGTAAGGACTAGACTTAAACAGATACTTGTTTCCAGAACAAGATTCAACCTTAGAGGGAAACAATATAATCTAGAACCTCTTCATTTTGTTAACTACTGTCTTAACTAGCAGATACAGACACACACAGATACACGCCCAATCCCTGAATGTGCAAAGGAAAAGAAAAAAAAAAACCCCACAAATCATGAGATAAAGCAATAAAAGAAGCAGACCCAGAGATGATTCATATATTAGAGTTATCAGACAAAAACTTCAAAATAGCTATACTTAGTATGCTAAAGAAATTGGAGGAAAATATGAACAAAATTGATAAAAAGAGCACTTCAGTAGAGAATTTAAATCTAGGAATAGGAATCAAATGGGCATTCTAGAAATGCAAGTTGAAACATCTGCAATTAAGAGCTAATTGAATGGTTACAGTATGAGTCTAGATTCAAATATAGTCATAAAAAATACTTAAACTGAAGACAGAAAGAAAAAAGTATTGAAACAGAACAAAGTATTACAGAGATTTGGATCACAGGCAAAAGGTTTAACATACATGTAATTGGAGTCCCAAACAGAGAGGAGAGAGAGACAAGACATATGTGACATTTGAAGACTGATGGCTGAGATTTTCCTAATTTAATGAATGATAAAGCTCACACATTCAGAAAGCTTCATAAACACTAAGCAGGATAGTAAAAGAAAACCATGCTTAAGGATACGAGAGTCAAACTTCTGAAAAGTTAACTTACAAAGAAAATCTTTAAAGTGGTCAAGAAAAGCCACAGTACCTCCTGGGGAAACTATTATAAATATAATAGTTGCTATCTTAATGAAAATCTATGGACACTGGAAAACAATGAAATAACATCCTTAAACTGCTAAAAGGGAGTCCCTGGTGGCTCAGATGGTGAAGAGTCTGCCTGCAATGCGAGAGACCTGGGTTCGATCCCTGGGTCAGGAAGATCCCCTGGAGAAGGACATGGCAACCCACTCCAGTATTCTTACCTGGAAAATCCCATGGACAGAGGAGAATGGTGGGGTCAAAAAGAGCTGGACATGACTGAGTGACTTCACTTTCACTTTCAAACTGCTAAAGGGTCAAACAAATAAAAACCACAAAAAACTTGTCAAACTAGAATTCCATATGAATAAAAAATGCTTCAAATATGAGAGTAAAGAAAATGTTCTCAGATAAATAAGAGCTGCAGAGTTGTATCCCTAGCAGGTTTACATGACAAAAAAAAAAAAAATCAGGTTAAAAGGAAAAGATCCTACATCATCATGCTGAGTAAATACAAGACTATCAACTAGTAACAATAACGACAAATATTTGTGGGGTTTATAACATAAGAAGGAAATAAAATACATAAAATCAATAAAAATATGTGCATGGAGATAAACGAAGACAAACTATTGTAAGATTCTTGCATTATTTGTGACAATGGTAGGTATACTGCAATAAGAATACACTGTAAAAAAATTCTGGGATTAACTGCTGAAAAGATTGACAGTTAAAGGGAAACAAAAAGATAAAATGGGTTATCAAAATACCTGATTAATAAAAAGAAGATATGAAAAGAAGAAAAGAACAGATGGGAAAAAATGGGGAAAAAAAGCAAGATAGTACACTTAAACCTGGCTGCAGTCCATAGGGTCACAGAGTCAGACACAACTGAAGCGACTTACGTAGGCAGGCAGACTTAACCCCATTTTAATTATGTCATAATGAGAGTAGTGTAAGTGTAAAGGAACAAAACAACCAATAAAAAACAGATTGGTAGAAGATTAAAAAAAGAAAAAGACCTGGGGCTTCCCTGGTAGTCCAGTGGTTAAGAATCCACCTGCCAATGCAGGGGACATGGGTGTGATCCCCGGTCTGGGAAGATCCCACGTGGCACAGAGCATGTGCCACAACTACAGAGCCCATGCATGAGCCGTAACTCCTGAAGCCTGCATGCCTAGAGCCCAAGCTCAGGAACAAGAGAAACCACCACAATGAGAAGCCTGTGCACCATAACGAAGAGTAACCCCTGCTCACCACAACTGGAGAAAGCCTGCATGTAGCAATGAAGGCCCAGCACTGTCAAAAATGAATGAAATTAATTAATTAATTAAATCTTTAAAAAAGACCCATTACACACAAGACATGCCAAAATACACAAAAGTATGAAAACACAACTAAGTATTCTTGAAAAGACAAATCAAACGTCATTTAAACAGCTAATCAAAGCAAGTATGATCACATTAATATTGTCATATGTAATCAAATAATCAGAGAAAGTAAAATTTAAGCCAAGAAGCTATTACTTGAAATAAAGAGAAATTCCAAATTGATAAGAGTTAACAGGAAGCAATAACAATGCACGTAAGAATATAGCTATAAAATGCATAAAGCAGCAGTAAAAAAGAGGAAAAAGGACAGACAAATCCACAATCATATTTGGAGAATTCAATACAATACAATTCCCACATGCCACGGGATGACTAAAGCCGTGTGCCACAGCTACTGAGCCCACACTCTTGAGCCTGCGAGCCTCAGCGAGTGAAGCCCACATACCTAGAGCCCGTGTTCTGCAACAAGAGAAGCCATGGCAGTGAGAACCTGCGCACCACAAGGAAAGGTAGGCTGGCTCGCCGAAACCAGAGTAAGCCTGTGCACAGTAATGAAGACCCAGCACGGCCAACAAATAAATAAATCTTAAAAAAGAGAAAGATAATATTATGAATAGCTTTATGCCACCAAATATGAATATTTAGATGAATGGACAAATTCCCTGAAACACAGTTTACCAAAATGCAATCGAGAAGAAATAGAAAATCTGAATAGTCATATCTATTAAATAAATTGACAGCAAACCTTTCTAATAACAAACATTTTCACAAAGTAAACTCCAAGCACAGATGGCTTCACTGATGAAATCTATCACATATTTATTGAAGAAAAGATCCTAATTTACATAAATTCTTTCAGTAAATAGAGGATAGAATATTCTCTAATGCATTTATGAGGTCAGCATATCCTGGATATAAAACTTTACAAGGATATTACAAAAAAGGAAATCACAGATCAACATCTTTCAGGAACATAGATACATATTCCTAAACAAAATTTAGCCAATGAGATCTATACCATGGTGGCAAGGACAGTTTACCATGAGAAAATCAATGAAACTGGTCACAATAATAAGGTATAAGTAAAAACCCATATCATAGTCTCAGTAGATTCAGAAAAAGCATTCAATAAAAGGGAGCATCAGTTCACAACTAAAACACCTTAAACTGGCATGGCAGGGAGTTTCTTCAACCTGATAGAGGGCATCTAAGAAAATCCCAGAGCTAACATGATACAATTATGGTGAAATGCTGAAAAAATATTGCCTTGAAGTCAGAAAAAAGGCAAGTATTTTCACTATTGCCACTTCTGTTTGACATTTTATTGGATGTCCTAGCCAAAAGACATAGGAATACAGATTGTAAAAGGTTGAAATAAAACTGTCTTTACTACAGAAAATGATAGTTTACACTGAAAACTCTTTTTCAATCTATTAAAAAAATACTAAAATTGAAGTGTGAATTTAAGAACATTGTATGAACGCTCATGGCAACTCACTCTAGTACTCTTGCCTGGAAAATCCCATAGACAGAGGAACCTGGTAGGCTACAGTCTATGGGGTAGAATTGGACACGACTGAGCGACTTCTCTTTAAGAACATTCTTGGTGATAGGTTTTTTTCACTTTCATACCTGGAGGAAGAAATGGCAACCCACTCCAGTATTCTTGCCTGGAGAATCCCATGGCCAGAGGAGCCTGGTAGGCTATGGTCCATTGGATCGCAGAGTCAGACATGACTGAAGCAACCAAGCACTTTAAGTATATCATGTCACTTCCTTATGGTCTGCAGTTTCTGCTAAAATATCAGCTGATAGCCTTAAAGGTGTTCCCTTTACTGACAAAGGTCTGCATAATCAACACTATGGTTTTTCCAGTAGGGATGTATACATGTGAGAGTTAGACCATAAAAAAAGCTGAATGTCAAAGAACTGATGCTTTTGAACTGCAGTGTTGGAGGAGACTCTTGAGAGTCCCTTGGACTGCAAAAAGATCAAACCAGTCAATCCTAAAGGAAATCAGTCCTGAATACTCATTGGAAGAACTGATGTTGAAGCTGAAGCTCCAATACTTTGGCCACCTGATGCAAAGAACTGACTCACTGGAAAAGACCCTGATGCTGGGAAAGACTGAAGGCAGGAGGAGAAGGGGATGACAGAGGATGAGATGGTTGGATGGCATCACCCACTCAATGGACATGAGTTTGAGCAAGCTCTGGGAATTGGTGATGGATAGGGAAGCCTGGCGTGCTGCAGTCCATGGAGTCACAAAAAGTTGAACATGACTGAGCAAATGAACTGCATTGAACTATATATTTATTGCTTTTCCCTTGTTGCTTTTAATATTCTCTCTTTAACTTTTGTCATTTTGAAAAAATATAGTAATAGTCCTCTGTGGGTTAATCCAGTATAGGACTGTATGTGGTTCCTGGAGGAGGTCAATTGTTTCCTTTCCCAGGTGAGGGAAGTTTTCAGCTATTATCTCTTAAAATATTTTCTCTGGCCCTTTCTCTTTCTCTTCTCCTGGGACCCCTACAATGCAAATATCAGTTTGCTTGATGTTGTCCCAAAGTTCTCTTAAACATTCTTCATTTTGTTTCAATTCTTTTTCTCTTCTATCTGTTTGGTGGCAGTGATTTCCACTATCCTGTCTTCCAGCTCACTGATCCATTCTTCTGTCTAATGTAATCTATTTTACCATTTTTTTGTTTGTTCTTAAAATTTTTTTGGCCTTACCACATGGTGCAGTGGCAAGTGGTATCTAGTTCTCTGACCAGGGATTGAACCCTGCAGTGGAAGTGTAGTCTTAACTACTGGACTGTCAGGGAAGACCCCTTTGATCATCGTTATAATCATTACTCTGAATTCCTTCTCAGGTAGACTACCTGTCTCCACAGCACTTGATTCTTCTGGGGTTTTTATCTTCTCTTCATCTGAAACATATTCCTCTGTCACCTCATTTTGTCTAAGCTGTTATTGGTATTTTTATGTATGTGGTAGGTTATGTTTACATACCTTGGAGAAGTGGCTCTCAGTAGGAGATGTCCTATGTGTTCCAAGAGTGCACTCTTCTTGTTACCCAAGGGCCAGGGGCCAGCTTGTCCCAGTAATGACTGGCCTACATTAGCAGATGTGGTGTTCAGGGTGCAGGACCATAGTTTTCTTGCTTCTGGTGTCTGCCCTGTGGTGTGTGAAGCTGGTCTAGAGGCTTGTTCAGGCTTCCGGGTAGGAGGGGCTGATGCCTGCCTCTGATGGATAGAGCTCAGTCTTGGTGCTCTGGTTGGCAAGGCGCTGTCCAGGGATGGGTCTAGAGGTGCCTATATTAGGCAGTCTTTAGGCAGCCTGTCTGCTGATGCATGGGGCTGTGCCTCTGCCCAGTGTGTTGTCTGGGCTGAGGAATCCCAGCACTGAAGCCTATAGGGTGTTGGGTGGGACCAGGGCTTGGTGCCAAAATGTCAGCCTCCAGGAGAGCTCAAACAGATATGAGTGCTCACGGATAGGTCCATCACCAGTGTCTTATGTCCCCAAGTAGGCCAGACCTACTCCCTGCTTCCCCAGGAGACTCTCCAAGATCAACATGTAGGTCTGGTCCAGGTTCCTATCAAATGGTGGCTTTCCCCTTGGTTCTGGTGCATGTGAGATTTTGTGTGCACCCTTTAAGAGTGAAGTCTATTTTCCCCAATCCTCTGGAGCTCCTCCAGTCAAGCCTTACTAGCCTTCACAATCAAATGCTCTGAGGGCTCCTATAACCATTTCTAGACCTCCATGATGGGTCAGTTGTGGGGGGGTTATATGGGGCTCAGAACTCTCACTCTTGTGGGAGAACCTCTGTTATATAATTATTCTCCAGTTTGTGGGTGGCCTTCCCAAGGGGTACGGGATTTGATCATATCACAAGCCTGCCTCTCCTAGCCATCTGTTTTGTTTCTGTCTTTATGTCATTAGTCGTAGGGGATCCTTTATGGTAGGTTTTCAGTCTTTTTATTGATGGCTGTTCAGCAAATTGTTGTGATTTTGGTGTTCTCATGAGAGGAGGCGAGCTTAGGGTCCTTCTACTCTACCATCTGGGTTGATCTCCCCTCCAGGTTTTTCTTAATGCAATTCCTTCACCTTTTGTTGTTTTGGTCAGGGGTCCCAGGCCTACCAGTGCAGAGGACATGGGCTTGATCTCTGGTCTGGGAAGATTCCACATGCCATGGAGCAAGCAAGCCCATGTGCTATAACCACTCACGCTAGAGCACATGAGCCACAACTACTGAGCCCGCATGCTTCAACTACTGAAGCCCCTGAACCTAGAGCCTGTGCTCTGCAACAAGAGAAACCACTCCAATGAGAAGCCCGCGAACCACAATGACAGTGGTCAGTGAATGACAAGTGCACCTCACTTGTCACAACTAGAGAAAGCCCTCATGCAGTCACAAAGACCCAGTGTAACTGATAAAGAAAGAAAGAAACAAAAAAAGAAGAAAAGGTCACAACTATAAACAAGAAACTTGCAAAATGGAAAAGCTCACTGGTCAAGCCAAACATAGAATAAAGGTAGGAAATCATCCACACACAAAGCTAGTAAGGAGGTTAAAAGACAAAAGTAGTGAAATCATCTGTATCCACAATAAGCAGCTAAGGGATGCACAAAAAACAATTAGATGTAAAGTACAGTATCAAAAACAGTAATCATAAGGGAGAAGAGTACAAATGCAGGGTATCCAAAATGCATTTGAAATTAAGAGGTTGGCAACTTAAAACAAACACATAAAAATATAGACCTCTACAAAATATTTCCTGGTAACTGCAAAATAAAAATATATAATAGGTGTACACACAAAAAGGAAAAGGGAATCCAAATATAACACTAAAGACAGTCATCAAATCACAAGAGAAGAAAAGAAGGGGGAAAAGACCTAAAAAACCAGAAACAATTCACAAAATGGCAATAATTACATATGTATTGATCATTACCTTAAATGTAAATGTATTAAATGCTTCATCCAAAAGACACAGACTGGCTGAAAGGGTGTAAAAACAAGACTCAAATATTTGCTGCCTACAAGTGACTCACTTCAGATCTAGAGACATATGCAGACTGAAAGTAAGACAATGGGAAAAGGTATTCCACACAAATGGAAATCAAAAGAAAGCTGGAGCAGCAATACATCTGACAAAATAGAGTTTAAAATAAAGATTGTTACAAGAGACAAAGAAGAGCACTACATAATGATCAAAAGATCAATCCAAGAAAATGATATAACAATTGAAAATACATCTGCACCGAACATAGAAATACCTCACTATGTAAGGCAAATGTTAACAGACATAAATGGAAAAATTGACAGTAACACAATAAGGGTGGGGGACATTAACACCCCAGTTACAACAAGGGACAGATCATGCAGCTGCTGCTGCCAAGTCGCTTCAGTCATATCCGACTGTGCACGACCTCATAGATGGCAGCCCACCAGGCTCCCCCGTCCCTGAGATTCTCCAGGCAAGAACACTGGAGTGGGTTTCCATTTCCTTCTCCAATGCATGAAAGGGAAAAATGAAAATGAAGTTGCTCAGTCGTGTCCGACTCTTTTTGACCCCATAGATGGCAGCCCACCAGGCTCCCCCATCCCGGGGATTCCCCAGGCAAGAATGCTGGAGTAGGTTGCCATTTCCATTTCCAACGCATGAAAGGGAAACGTGAAACTGAAGTTGCTCAGTCATGTCTGACTCTTAGAGACCCCATGGGCTGCAGCCTACCAGGCTCCTCTGTCCATGGGATTTTCCAGGCAAGAGTACTGGAGTGGGAGATCATGCAGATAGAAAATCAATATGGAAACACAGGCCTTAAATGATACATTAGACTAAATGGACTTAATAGATATTTATAGAGCATTCCATCCGAAAGCAGCAGAAGACCCTTTTTTCACATGCACATAGAACATCTCCCAGGTAGAGCAAATGTTGGGTTACAAAGCAAGTCTCAGTAAATTTAAGAAAACTGAAATCATATCAAGCATCGTTTTCAACCACAACACTGGCTACAAAGAAAAAACTGCCCAAACTACAAACACATGGCGACCAAACAATATGGTACTGCACAACCAATGGATTAGTGAAGAAATCAGAGAGGAAATCAGAAAATACCTAAAAATACATGAAAGCGAAAACACAATGGTCCAAAACTTTTGGGATGTAGCAAAAGCAATTCTAAGAGAGACGCTTATAGCAAAACAAGCTCACCTTAAAAAATTAGAAAAGTCTCAAACAACCTAAACTTACACCTAAAGCAACTAGACAAAGAAGAAACAAAACCTAAATTTAATAAAAGAAAAGACATCATAAAGATTAGAACAGAAATAAATGGAATTGACACTTAAAAAAAAGATCAATGAAACTAAAAGCTGGTTCTTTGAAAAAATAAATAGGAATAAAATTAATGTGTGTGTGCATTAGTTGTCAGTCATGCCTGACTTTTTCTAACCCCAGGGACTGTAGCCCTCCAGGCTCCTCTGTCCGTGGAATTCTCCAGGCAAGAATAGCCATTCCTTTTTCTAGGGGATATTCCTGACCCAGGGATCGAACCCTGGTTTCCTGTATTGCAGGTAGATTCTTTACCATTTGAGCCACCAGGGAAGCCCAAAACTACCATGTGACCAGCAAGCCTATGACCGGGCATATACCCTAAGAAAACAATAATTGAAAAAGACACATGTACCCCAATGTTCATGGCAGCACTATTTACAATAGCTAGGATAATGTAGACGTCCATCAAGATGTCAATGGATAAAGAAGCCGTACATATATGCAATGGAATATTACTCAGCCATAAAAAAGAATGAATGTGAGTCAGTTCTAGTGTGGTAGATGAACCTAGAGCCTGCGATACATAGTAAAGTAAGTCAGAAAGAGAAAAACAAATACAGTATACTAATGCATATATGTGGAATCTAGAAAAACGGTATTGATTCCACTTGCAGGAAAGAAATGGAGAGGCAGACATAGAGAATGGACTTGTGGACATAGTGGCAGAAGGAAAGAGTGGGATGAATGGAGAAAGTAGCATGGACATATACACACTACCATGTGTAAAATAGACAGCTGGTGAGAGGTTGCTATATGGAACAGGGAATCCAGCCTGGCCCTCTTTGATGACTTAGAGAGGTGGGCTGGGGGAAGGGAGGGAGGCTCAAGAGGGAGGTGATATATGTATAATTACCAACATCACATTGTAAAGTAGTTTTCCTCCAATTAAAAAAAATTTTAAACTAAACTCAAAGAATGAATAAATGAAATTGATAAGCCTTTAGCCAGACTTATAGAAAAAGGAAAAGGGCCCAAATGAATCAAATTGGAAGTTAAAAAGAGGTTACAATCAACATGGCAAACAGATGGGGAAAAAGTGGCTGACTTTATTTTTTTGGGCTCCAAAATCACTGCAGATGGAGACTGAAGCCATGAAATTAAAAGATGCTGACTCCTTAGAAGGAAAGTTAAAACCAACCTAGACAGCATATTAAAAAGCAGAGGCATTACTTTGCCAACAAAGGTCCATCTAGTCAAGGCTATGGTTTTAGCCAGTGGTCATGTATGGATGTAAGAGTTGAACTATAAAGAAAGCTGAGCACTGAAGAATTGATGCTTTTGAACTATGGTGCTGGAGAAGACTCTTCAGAGTCTCTTGGACTGCAAGGAGATCCAACCAGTCCATCCTAAAGTGTTCACTGGAAGGATTGATGTTGAAGCTGAAACTCCCAATACTTTGGCCATCTGAAGTGAAGAGCTGGCTTGTTGGAAAAGACCCTGATGCTGGGAAAGATTGAAGGCAGGAGAAGGGGACGACAGAGGATGAGATGGTTGGATGGCATCACCGACTCAATGGACATGAATTTGAGCAAGCTCTGGGAGTTGGTGATGGACAGGGAGGCCTGGTGTGCTGTGGTCCATGGGGTCGCAGAGTCAGACATGACTGCGTGACTGAACTGAACAACCAACACCATAGAAATACAAAGGATCATAAGAGTCTACTATGAATAAATATATGTCAATAAAATGGACAATCTAGAAGAAATGGACAAATCCTTAGAGAGGTACAATCTTCTAAGGCTGAACCAGGAAGAAATAGAAAATATGAAAAGACCAATTACCAGTACTGAAACTGGACCAGTAATTTAAAAATGTCCCAAAAGCAAAAGTTCAGAACCAGATGGCTTCATAGTTGACTTCTACTATACATTCAGAGAAGAGCTAACATCTATACTTCAGAGACTATTCCAAAAAATTGCAGAGCAAGAAACACTTTAAAACTCATTCTATGGAGTGACAATTACCCTGATACCACAACAGTCAAACATATCATACACAACAAAGGAAAATCACAGGCCAATATCACCAATGTTAACTTACTAATTACGATGTTTAAATAGGAGGATGTCCTTATTTGTATTAAATGCACACTAAAGAATTAGGGGGAGTTGGGGCACCAGGTTGGCCACTTATTCTAAAATGGTGAAAAAAAAAATTCTTTGTACTGTATTTGTAACTTTTGTGATTGTGCTATTTTTTTTAAAATTAAAGTTATAATGACTAAAAAGTTAATACCAATTATGGTGAAGATATAGAGCAGCTGGCCCTGGTTGATGGTTAAATGGTACAACCACTTCAGAAAATTTTATGTCAGTTTCTTATAAAATTAAAGTTACATCTACTTTATGACTTAGTAATTTCACTCCTAGAAAGATCCACTAAAGAGCTTGTACTAGAATGTTCTTAGCAGATTTAGTTGACACAGTCTCCAACTGGAAATAACCCAAAGGTCCATCAGTAAGTGAATGGATAAGTTGTTGTTTTTCTCACAATGGAGTACTATTCAGTAACAGATAGGAACTGCTATTACATGGAACAAATGGTTGATTCTCAGAAAATTATGTCAAAGCCAGACCTAGATGAATTTATACTTATGATTCCATTTATATGAAGTTAAGGAACAGCTAAAACAAAACCATAGAGGCTTCACACTGTTGTACAGCAATAAGTAACACAACATGGTAAAGTAATTATCTTCCATTTAAACTTTTAAAAACCTAGAAATTGACATTAGAATAGTTGTTGCTTTGGGGAAATAGGGATTCACTGGAAAAGGATAAGAGGGAATTTTGTGGAAATTTTTATATCTTGATTGGATAAGGGTTATCTGAGTGTATGCATTTGTCAAAATTCATCAAACTATGTACTATACAAATGTTATTTGTATACCTCAACTTAAAAGGCTAATTTTAAAATATTCACTAAATCATTATAAATGGTTAGCTCTAGAGGGTAAGTCTTTCACTTTCCACATCATGTATTTCTGAATCCTTTGGACTTTTTTCAATAAGTCTGCCTTACGTATCTAAAAGAGGCACATCTAAAATCTAAAAATAAATATATATAATTATATAAAAGTAAGGATTTTTCCAAAGGGTACTCAAGCAACTCAAGCAACTAGTTGTTATGGGGGGAAATTAAGTTAGATCTTCTCCTTCTAAAATATAACCCCCAAAAGAGTTCAGGTAAGTCAAAGAGTTAATGTATAAAACCATACCATAATTTTAAATCAAGCCATAAATAATAGAAAATAGAAGTTAATAGTTATTTAACTTCTGAATGGCAGATAAATTATTTAATATTAAAAACAATGTCGGGAACTCTAAAGGAATAGATTTCTGCTACATAAAAATAAGGCTATCTAATAAAATATAAACAAAATTAAATGCAACAGAAATTGGGAGGATTTATAAAAAACATTTGACAGACTTATAGGCAAAGTATATGGATTCTAGAAAGGGAGGGAGAAAAAAAGGAGGATGGAAAGTCAGAAAAAAGAGAAGGAAAGGAAACGAGAGTTAAAAGAAGGAGAGAGGGGAGAAGGCAACGGAAGTCAGGACAGAAAGAAAGGAAGTGTGGGAGGGGAGGCGTGGAGAGAACAGAAATGGCTAATCAACAAGTGAATAAGAAATAAACCTGACATTTTAGCTTTCAAATTAGCACACATTATTGTTACATTATAGTATCTGATAACAGTCATAGACTGGCAAGAGGAATACTTGGCCACTGCGTGTAGGAGTGTAAATTACTACATTTCTGGAAACCACTCTAGCAATGTATATCCATAATCTTTAATATGTTTATGTTCTTTGAATCAGAAATATCTTTTTGGAATCTGTCTAAAAGAGGTAATCAAAGAAGTCGCTCTTTTCAGGATTATTCATAATAGCCAAAATAATAAAAATGTAAAACATAACGGAACGAATTCGTTAAGTCACGTGGTATCTGATGCTTATCCCACCATTAAATGGTGCTTACAACGAGTTTTTAATGGCACTTTAAAAAAATGCTCATGATAAATTAAGACTAGCAAGCCAGGACTCCGGTTTGGCTCCAAAACAAAATTCCCCGTTGGTAAAAAACAAAAAAATACTCACTGTCTCTCTCTAGACACATCACATCTCCCTGCCTTCGTTATATTTTAAATATTTTAAACGTTAAATGGTGCCACTGTCCCAATATACATGTGTCTTATTCAGGGTTTGTTCAGGCAAACATAAGCCACTCTACGTACGTCTTTGGATAAAAGGGGCTTAATATAGCTTTAGGGGCTTACAGAATTGTTGGCAGAGCGGAGGGAGCGGAACTCGGGCCAGCTGCTGCGAAGGTAGCAGTGGATGTGGAAGGTGTCACAGCCTCACGTAAGTGGTAAGCTCCTGAGAGCTTGCTGGGAAGCCTCGGTCAGTCTCACATCTGTGCAGCATCTGGCTTTCGCCACCTCTGGAGAATGATAGAGTCCCTTTCCTCTCTGCTTTCCAAATTTCCCCCAAATTCCCTTCGTGCAAACTCCAACCTGGAAGCGGAGGTGGGGGAGAGTTGGGGGAGGGGGTATTCTGGGAAATGTAGTTCCCCGCGGCTCTGCATTGCGGAGGACGGGTGGGAGTGATGCTGATCGCTGAAACAGTCTAGCCCCGCGCCGCGCGCAAGGTCTGAGAGTCATCCCCAGGTTTTCCTGTTGGTCAGGAGACTACAGGTGTTAGGGGTGATTAGAAAAATAATCCGGTTTATAGACATCAGGGGTAGTACTACATTTTTATTATTGAAGTAGTTTTTTCCCACGTGTGGCATTCCCAGCTTATTTCATTACAAATTTGCAAAGCAAAGAAGCAAAGCGAAACATAAACTGTATAACTTAAACACAGTTATATAACCTTTTTAGGAATTTTAAAAAATGACAACATTAAAAAACTTCACCTGCAACCTTCACACATTGACAAGAATGTAAAATGGTGCATCCACTGTGGGAAATCTGACAGTTCCGCAAAAAGTTAAAAAATAGAGTTACCTTATAACTTATCAATTCCACTCCCAGGTATATTCTCAATAAAAATGTTAAATGTATGTTCACACAAAACATTGTACACTAACATTCAGAACAGCATTATTCTCTCTTTTTCAAATTGAGGTATAGTTGATGTCCTATTTGGAACCAGTCTGTTGTTCCATATCCAGTTCTAACTGCTGCTTCCTGACCTGCATACAGGTTTCTCAAGAGGCAGGTCAGGTGGTCTGGTATGCCCATGTCTTGAAGTATTTCCCACAGTTTATTGTGATCCACACAGTCAAAGGCTTTGGCATAGTCAATAAAGCAGAAATAGATGTGTTTTTTTGGAACTCTCTTGCTTTTTCAACGATCCAGAGGATGTTGGCTATTTGTTGGTTCCTCTGCCTTTTCTAAAACCAGCTTGAACATCTGGAAGTTCACCCTTCATGTATTGCTGAAGCCTGGCTTGGAGAATTTTAAGCATTACTTTGCTAGCGGGTGAGATGAGTGCAACTGTGCGGTAGTTTGTGCATTCTTTGGCAGTGCCTTTCTTTGGGATTGGAATGAAAACTGACCTTTTCCAGTCCTGTGGCCACTGCTGAGTTTTCCATATTTGCTGGTGTATTGAGTGCAGCACTTTCACAGTGTTATCTTTCAGGATTTGAAATAGCTCAACTGGAATTCCATCACCTCCACGAGCTTTGTTCGTAGTGATGCTTCCTAAAACCCACTTGACTTCACATTCCAGGATGTCTGGCTCTAGGTGAGTGATCACACCATCGTGATTATCTGGGTCATGAATATCTTTTTTGTACAATCCTTCTGTGTATTCTTGCCACCTCTTCTTAATATCTTCTGCTTCTGTTAAGTCCCTACCATTTCTGTCCTTTACTGAGCCCATCTTTGCATGAAATGTTCCCTTGGTATCTCTGATTTTCTTGACGAGATCTCTAATCTGTCCCATTCTATTGTTTTCCTCTATTTCTTTGCATTGATAGCTGAGGAAGGCTTTCTTATCTCTCCCTGCTATTCTTCAGAACTCTGCATTCAAATGGGTATATCTTTCCTTTCCTCCTTTGCTTTTCGCTTCCCGTCTTTTCACAGCTATTTGTAAGGCCTCCTCAGACAGCCATTTTGCTTTTTTGCATTTCTTTTTCTTGGGGATGTTCTTGATCACTGCCTCCTGTACAATGTCACGAACCTCCATCCATGGTTTATCAGGCACTCTGTCTATTAGCTCTAGTCCTTTAAATCTATTTTTCACTTGCACTGTATAATCATAAGGGATTTGATTTAGGTCATACCTGAATGGTCTAGTGGTTTTCTCCACTTTCTTCAATTTAAGTCTGAATTTGGCAATAAGGAGTTCATGATCTGAGCCACAGTCAGCTCCCAGTCTTGTTTTTGCTGACTGTATAGAGCTTCTCCATCTTTGGCTGCAAAGAAAATAATCAATCTGATTTCAGTGTCAACCATCTGGTGATGTCCATGTGTAAAGTCTTCTCTTGTGTTGTTGGAAGAGGGTGTTGCTATGACCAGTGCGTTCTCTTGGCAGAACTCTATTAGCCTTTGCCCTGTTTCATTCTGTACTCCAAGGCCAAGTTTGCCTGTTACTCCAGGTGTTTCTTAACTTCCTACTTTTGCATTCCAGTCCTCTGTAATGAAAAGGACATCTTTTTTGGGTGTTAGTTCAAAAAGGTCTCGTAGGTCTTCATAGAACTGTTCAACTTCAGCTTCTTCAGCGTTACTGGTCGGGGCATAGACTTGAATTACTGTGATGTTGAATGGTTTGCCTTGGAAACGAACAAAGATCATTCTGTCATTTTTGAGATTGCATCCAAGTACTGCATTTCAGACCCTTTTGTTGACTATGATGGCTACTCCATTCTTCTAAGGAATTCCTGCCCACAGTAGTAGATATAATGGTCATCTGAGTTAAATTCACCCATTCCAGTCCATTTTAGTTCACTGATTCCTAGAATGTTGATGTACACTCTTGTCATCTCTTGTTTGACCACTTCCAATTTGCCTTGATTCGTGGACCTAACATTCCAGGTTCCTATGCAATATTGCTCTTTACAGCATCAAATCTTGCTTCTATCACCAGTCCTATTCACAACTGACTGGTTCCAAATAGGAAAAGGAGTACGTCAAGGCTGTATATTGTCACCCTGCTTATTTAACTTATATGCAGAGTACACCATGAGAAATGCTGGGTGGGAGGAAGCACAAGCTGGAATCAAGATTGCCGGGAGAAATATCAATAACCTCAGATATGTAGATGACACCACCCTTATGGCAGAAAGTGAAGAAAAACTAAAGAGCCTTTGATGAAAGTGAAAGAGGAGAGTGAAAAAGTTGGCTTAAAGCTCAACATTCAGAAAACTAAGATCATGGCATCTCCCATCACTTCATGGCAAGTAGATGGGGAAACAGTGGAAACAGTGGCTGACTTTATTTTTCTGGGCTCCAAAATCACTGCAGATGGTGATTGCAGCCATGAAATTAAAAGACACTTACTCCTTGGAAGGAAAGTTATGACCAATCTAGACAGCATATTAAAAAGCAGAGACATTACTTTTGCCAACAAAGGTCCATCTAGTCAAGGCTATGGTTTTTCCAGTAGTCATGTATGGATGTGACAGTTGAACTTAAAGAAAGCTGAGCGCTGAAGAATTGATGCTTTTGAACTGTGGTGTTGGAGAAGACTCTTGAGAGTCCCTTGGACTGCAAGGAGATCCAACCAGTCCATCCTAAGGAGATCAGTCCTGGGAGTTCATTGGTAGGACTGATGTTGAAGCTGAAACTCCAGTACTTTGGCCACCTGATGTGAAGAGCTGACTCATTTGAAAAGACCCTGATGCTGGGAAAGATTGAAGGCAGGAGGAGAAGGGGATGACAGAGAATGAGATGGCTGGATGGCATCATCCACTCAATAGCCATGGTTTTTGGCAGACTCCGGGAGTTGGTGATGGACAGCGAAGCCTGGTATGCTGCAATTTATGAGGTTGCAAAGAGTCGGACACGACTGAGCAACTGAAGTGAACCAATGTTGGATAAGGAAATGGCAACCCACTCCAGTATTCTTGCCTGAGAAATCACAAGGACAGAGGAGCCTGGTGGGCTACAGTCCTTGGGATCACAAAGAATTGAACATGACTGTAGTGACTAAGCATGCATGTACGCATAGTTGATGTACATTATTATGTTTCAGGCGGACAATGTGATTCACAAGTTTTAAAGGTTATACTCCATTTATACTTATTACAAAATATTGGCTATGTTCCTGGTGTTGTACAATGTATAATTACAGCTTTTAGAAAATGTATTTATTTATTTAGCTGTACACTGTGCAGCTTGTGAGATCTTAATTTCCTGACCAGGGATCAATCCTGAAAGTCCTAGGTTAGGTGAATGTCCTAACCATTGAACTGCCAGGTTATTCGCTAGCTTTTTTATTTTATACATAGTAGTTTGTACCTCTTAATCCCCTACTGGTATCTTGCCCTCCCTGATTCCCTGTCTCTACCAGTGACCACTAGTTTATTCTTTATATCTGCAAGTTGGTTTCTTTTTTGTTATATTCACTGGTTTGTTTTATTTTTTAGATTCCACATATGAGTGATATCATATGGCATTTATCTTTCTGTAATTGCACTCATCTCACACATTAGTAAAGTAACACTTAAAATTCTCCAAGCCAGGCTTCAGCAATACGTGAAGCATGAACTTCCAGATGTTCAAGCTGGTTTTAGAAAAGGCAGAGGAACCAGAGATCAAATTGCCAACATCCACTGGATCATTGAAAAAGCAAGGGAGTTCCAGAAAAACATCTATTTCTGCTTTATTGACTATGCCAAAACCTTTGACTGTGGATCACAATAAACTGTGGAAAATTCAAGACATGGGAATACCAGATCACTTGACCTGCCTCTTGAGAAACCTGTATGCAGGTCAAGAAGCAGCAGTTAGAACTGGACATGGAACAACAGACTGGTATTAAATAAGAAAAGGAGTACATCAAGGCTGTATATTGTCACCTTGCTTATTTAACTTATATGCAGACTGCATCGTGAGAAATGCTGGGCTGGAAGAAGCGCAAGCTGGAATCAAGATTGCCGGGAGAAACATCAATAATCTCAGATATTTTTGAGATTAATTGTTTGTCTGTTGCTTCATTGGCTATTATTTTCTCCCATTCTGAAGGCTGTCTTTTCACCTTGCTTATAGTTTCCTTTGTTGTGCAGAAGCTTTTAATTTTAATTAGGTCTCATTTGTTTATTCGTGCTTTTATTTCCAATATTCTGGGAGGTGGGTCATAGAGGATCCCGCTTTGGTTTATGTCAGAGAGTGTTTTGCCTATGTTATCCTCTAGGAGTTTTATAGTTTCTGGTCTTATGATTAGATCTTTGATCCATATTGAGTTCATTTTTGTGTATGGTGTTAGAAAGTGTTCTAGTTTCATTCTTTTACAAGTGGCTGTCCAGTTTTCCCAGCACCACTTGTTAAAGAGATTGTCTTTTCTGCATTGTATATTCATGCCTCCTTTGTCAAAGATAAGGTGTCCATAGATGCATGGATTTATCTCTGGGCTTTCTATTTTGTTCCATTGATCTATATTTCTGTCTTTGTGCCAGTACGGTACTGTCAACTTCTGCAGCTCCATTCTAGAAAAATAAACGACCCAATCAAAAAGTGGGCCAAAGAACTTAACAGACATTTCTCCAAAGAAGATATAAAAATGGCTAACAAACACATGAAAAGATGCTCAACATCACTCATTATC
Organism: Antilocapra americana; assembly: GCA_007570785.1. Taxonomy (NCBI): domain Eukaryota; kingdom Metazoa; phylum Chordata; class Mammalia; order Artiodactyla; family Antilocapridae; genus Antilocapra; species Antilocapra americana. The sequence continues at coordinate 6,822,158 of ML661891.1, read as the reverse complement.
AGAGAAATGCAAATCAAAACCACAATGAGGTACCACTTTACACCAGTCAGAATGGCTGCCATCCAAAAATCTACAAGCAATAAATGCTGGAGAGGATGTGGAGAAAAGGGAACCCTCTTACACTGTTGGTGGGAATGCAAACTAGTACAGCCACTATGGAAAACAGTGTGGAGATTCCTTAAAAAACTGCAAATAGACCTGCCATATGACCCAGCAATCCCACTGCTGGGCATACAAACCGAGGAAACCAGAATTGAAAGAGCCACGTGTACCCCAATGTTCATCGCCGCATTGTTTACAATAGCCAGGACATGGAAGCAACCTAGATGCCCATCAACTGACGAATGGATAAGAAAGCTATGGTACATATACACAATGGAATATTACTCACCATTAAAAAAAAATTCATTTGAATCAGTTCTACTCAGGTGGACGGAACTGGAGCCTATTATCCAGAGTGAAGTAAGCCAGAAGGAAAAACAACAATACAGTATACTAACGCATATATATGGAATTTAGAAAGATAGTAACGAGAACCCTGCATGTGAGACAGAAAAAGGAATGCAGATGTATAGAACAGACTCGTGGACTCTCTGGAAGAGGGCAAGGGTGGGATGATATGGGAGAATGGCATTGAAACATGTTAATTATCATATGTGAAATCAATCACCAGCCCAGGGCTGATGCTCAGGGCTGGTGCACCGAGATGTCCCAGGGGGAGGGAATCGGGAGGGAGGAGTGAGGGGGGTTCTGGAGGGGGAGCATATGTAAACCCATGGCGGTTTCATGTCATTGTATGGCAAAACCAACACAATAAAGTAAATTAAAAAAAAATTATCTCAGATATGCAGATGACACCACCCTTATGGCAGAAAGTGAAGAAGAACTAAAGAGCCTTTGATGAAAGTGGAAGAGGAGTGAAAAAGTTGGCTTAAAGCTCAACATTCAGAAAACTAAGATCATGGCATCTGGTCCCATCACTTTACGGCAGATAGATGGGGAAACAGTGGCTGGCTTTATTTTTCTGGGCTCCAAAATCACTGCAGATGGTGATTGCAGCCATGAAATTAAAAGACACTTGCTTCTTGGAAGGAAAGTTATGACCATCCTAGATAGCATATTAAAAAGCAGAGACATTACTTTGCCAACAAATGTCCGTCTTGTCAAGGGTATGGTTTTTCCAGTAGTCATGTATGGATGTGACAGTTGAACTTAAAGAAAGCTGAGTGCTGAAGAATTGATGCTTTTGAATATTTGTGTTGCAGAAGACTCTTAAGAGTCCCTTGGACTGCAAGGAGATCCAACCAGTCCATTCTAAAGGAGATCAGTCCTGGGAGTTCATTGGTAGGACTGATGTTGAAGCTGAAACTCCAATACTTTGGCCACCTGATGTGAAGAGCTGACTCATTTGAAAAGACCCTGATGCTGGGAAAGATTGAGGGCAGGAAAAGAAGGGAACAACAGAGGATGAGATGGTTGGATGGCATCAGCAACTCAATGGCCATGGTTTTTGGTGGACTCTGGGAGTTGGTGATGGACTGGGAGTCCTGGCGTGCTGTGGTTTAGGGTCACAAAGAGTCAGACATGACTGCGTGACTGAACTGAACTGAACTTAGCATTATACCCTCTAAATTTATTCACACTGTTGTAAGTGGCAAAGTTTAATTCTTTTTATGGCCTAGTAGTATTCCATTTATATATACTACATCTTCTTTATCTATTCATCTGCTGGTGGACACTTAGGTTGTTTTCATATTTTGGAAATTGTGAAAATTGGGCTGCATGTATGTTTTGAAATCAGTGGTTTTTGTGGCTGTATACCTAGGGGTGGGTTTGCTGGGTCATACAGTAGGGTAGTTCTATTTTTAGTTTCTGAGAAAACTCTCTATCCTTTTCCCCCAGTGACTATATCAATTTACATTCCTACTGGTAGTGTATGAGGGCTCCCTTTTCTCCACATCCTCCCAACATTTGTTGTTTGTGTTCTTTTTGATAATAGCCATTCTGACATGTGTGAGGTGAAATCTCCTTGTGGTTTTAACTTAGATTTCCCTGATTATTAGTGATGTTGAGCACCTTTTCATGTACTTGTTGGCTATCTGTATATCTTATTTGGAAAAATTCTATTCAAGTCTTTGGCCCATTTTTTAAACTTTTTTTGGTTATTGTTTTTTTGATGTGAGCTGTATGAACTGTTTGTATATTTCAGATATTAAACCCTTATTGGTCTTATTATTTGTGAATGTTTTCTCCTATTCAGTAGGTTGTCTTTTAATTTTGTTGATGGTTTCCTGTGCTGTGCAAAAGCTTTTATGTTTAACTAGGTTCTGTTTTAAAAGTTTTGCTTTTATTTCCCTTGCTTTAGGAGACATAAAAAAATATTGCTACAGTTTTTGTCAAAGAGTGTTCCACCTGTTTTCCTCAAGTTTTATGGTTTCTGGTCTTACAGTTTGCATTTATTTTTGTATCTAGTGTTAGAGAATGTTCTAATTCCCTTCTTTTCCAAGTGGCTGTCCAGTTTCCCCAGCACCACTTATTGAAGAGACTGTCTCTTCTCCATTGTCTATTCTTGCCTCCTTTGTTGTAGATTAATTGACTTTAGGTGTGTGGATTTATTTCTAGGCTCTCTATTTTGTTCCATAGGTCTATGTGTCTGTATTTGTGCCAGTACCATACTGTTTCAATTACTGTGACTTTGTAGTATTGTCTGAGGTCAAGGAATGTGATACCTCCAGCTCTATTCTTTTTTCTAAATATTGTTTTGGCTACTCAGGGTCTTTTTTGTTTTTGTAAAAATTTTAAAATTATTTGTTCTAGTTTTGTGAAAAATGCCCTTAGTAGTGTGATAGGGATTACATTGAATCTGTAGCTTGCCTTTGGTTGTATGGTCTAATATTAATTCTTCCAGCCCATGAACGTGGTATATCTTTCCATCTGTTTGTGCCATCTTTAATTTCTTTCATCAGCATCTTATAGTTTTCTAAGCACAAGTCTTTTGCCTCTGTAGGTAGGTTTGTTCCTAGATATTTTATTCTTTTTGAAGTGTTTCCTCAGTTTCTCTGATGGTTTGTTGTTAGTGTATAAAAATTCAACACATTTCTGTATATTTACTTTATATCTTTCAACTTTACAGAGTTCATTGATGAGCTCTAGTAGTTTTCTGGTAGCATCTTTAGGATTTTCTATGTGTAGTATTATGTCATCCTCAAACAGTGGTGGTTTTACTTCTCTCTTACCTATTTAGATTCCTCTTCTTTTTCTTGTCTGATTGCTGTCACTAGGACTTTGAATACTATGTTGAATGAAAGTGATGAGAATGGGCATTTTTGTCTTGTTCTTGATCTTGGAGGAAATGCATTCAGCTTTTTGCCATTGAGTACAATGTTAGTTGTGGGTTTGTCATGCGTGTGTGTTAGTCAGTCATGTTCAACTCTTTGTGACCCCATGGACCACAGTCCACCAGGCTCCTCTGTCCATGGAATTCTCCAGGCAAAAATACTGGAGTGGGTTGCTTCCTTCTTCAGGGATTTGTCATATATGGCATTTAGTTTTTTGAGGTATGCTCCCTCTGTGGATTTCCCAAATGGTACTGGTGGTAAAGAATTCACCTGCCAATGCAGGAGACATGAGACATGGGTTCGATCCCTGAATCAGGAAGATCCCCTGGAGGATGGCATGGTAATCCACTGCAGTATTCTTGCCTGGAGAATCCTATGGACAGAGGAGCCTGGTGGGCTACAGTCCATAAGGGTTGCAGAGTCAGACACAACTGAAGCAACTTCCCATGCATGCATGTTCCCTCTCTGCCCATTTTCTGAAGAGTGTTTTTTTTTTAAATCACAGATGTATGTTGAATTTTATCAAAAGCTTTTTCTGCATCTGTTGAAATGACCATATATATTTTTAATTCTTTAATTTGTTAATGCAGTGTATCACATTGATTGATTTGCAGATATTGAAAAGTTCTTGCATCCCTGGGATGATTTCCATGTGATCATGGTTTATGATTCTTTTAATATATTGCTGGAGTTGGTTTGCTAGTATTTTGTTGAAGATTGACGAACATCTTGCATCTATGTTCATCAGTTATATTGGTTTGTAATTTTGTTTTTTGTGTGATATCTTTGGTTTTGGTATTGAGGGTAGTGGTGGCTTCATAGAATGAGTTTGGATGCATTCTTTCCTCTACAATTTTTTTGAATACTTTCAGAAGGATATGTGTTAGCTCTTCTCTAAATGTATGGTAGAATTCATTTGTAAAGCCATCTGGTCCTGGAGTTTTGTTTGTTGGGAGTTTATTTTTTTTAACTTACTCAATTTCAGACTGGCAATTGGTCTGCTCATATTTTCCATTTCTTCCTGACTCAGCCTTAGGAGATTGTACATTTCTAGGAATTTGTCCATTTCTTCTATGTTGTCCATTTTTAGTATTAATAGTCAAAACATGGAAGCAACCCACATATCTACCAACTAATGAATGAATAAACATATGTATATCTATACAATGGAATATCATTTGGCCATGAGAAGAAATGAATTACTGATACAACATGGATGAATCTTGAAAATAATATTCTAAATAAAAGACACAAAGGCCAAATAGTTTATGATTTCATTTCTACTAAATGTCCAGCATAGGCAAATATATAGAAATAGAAAGTCAGTTAGGGTCTGGGAAAAATGGGGACTGAGGAGTGATTGTTAATCATAATTGTTAATACCAGGTTTCTTTGTGGGGAGTGATAAAGGTGTTCTAAAATTATATCTAAAACACTTGCTTATCCATTCGTCTGTTGATAGGCACTCAGGTTGCTTCTGCTTTTTGGCTATTTTGAATAATGTTGTTATGAACACAGGTGTGCAAATATCTTTTCAAAACCCTGCTTTCAGTAGTTTTATGTATATGCCTAGGAGTGAAATTGCTGGGTCATAGAGAAATTCTATTTTTCATGTTTTAAGGAACCTCCACACTGTTTTTCTTAATTGCTCCACTATTTTACATTACCAGTAGCATTGCACATGGGTTTCAGTGTCTCCACATTCTTCCCAACACTTACTATTTTATGTTTAAAGAAAAAAGTTTAAAAAATACAGTCATCTTATCATATATTAATTATATCTCAAACTGATAAAAAAAAACTGTTCACCAATAGATCCTACACTAATTGAGCATGCCTAATGTCCAGATCTTGGCTTCCACATCTTTCTTCACTAAAGCAGCCCCAGTTTGGGGCAGAGAATGTAGAAGGTGAATCTGGGACATTTCATTGTGTCAGAAAGCAAGGAAGTGCTCAAATAATGATGGGGTATGTCTAAAGGACACCAGCCAAATTTGGAACAATTTGAGCATCAAAATGAATGACTGTGATTGATTGTAATATGCATAAATAATAATCTATGAATTCATGATAATAAAAAGGAGAGAGAGAAAAAAGTGATTTTTTAAAATAGAAGAATACAAAGAATAATAGAATTTAAAAATCACCATTTTTTGCAGCTCCTAATGAAATAATTGGTTCAAGCAAGAGTTGGTAATAGATGCTATAGCCATTAGGTGAATGGTTATTAGGAAACCAAATAACCACATGGCATTATCCCCAGATTACATATTAATTGCAAATAGAATCACATACCTTTGCAGTGGAGAAATCTGGTGATTACAACTTTAAATAAGTGATCAAATTCAACATGACAAATTATAGAAAAGTTTGATATTTGTGCTTCCTAATATGATGCAATACTAAGTATGCAACATTAACTATTAAGTGTTCTTACTAAAATATGTAGCCTGAGCATAATCAAGCTTGTCTAGATCAGGAATTCAGAGGATAGTGGGATAAGTGAAAGGATACCATGGAGGATATTTCATAAGGCAGTGACCTAAAATCTTCGAAAAGTCAATGCCAGGAAGAAAAAGAAAATCAGCAACAGCTGGAAGACTAATAAGGATTAAAAGACATTTGAGTATTCCCCTGCTTGGTGTACATTTCATTTCAAGGAAATTTTCTGCTTTCCCCTTCTTCTGCCATGTCGAGTCACCTGACCTCCATGCCATTTATTGTCTTGTGAGTGTCCCCATGTGTGCCTTACCTGGCTCACCCACCTGCAGGGCCAGGTCTCCGACTCCAGCAGATGGCAGCCTCTTTGTTCTCCACTTAGCGCCCTGCACAGGGCTGAGCCCATAAGAGGCTCTTGCAGTTACTCACAGAACTGCCTTCCCAAGGCTTCTCCACAGTTCCAGGATGTCTAGAAAGTCAAAAGAGCTGCATAATGCTTATACCTGAAAAAAACATGTGTGAGACCTGAGGCTGCTTTCCTTGGGAGAAAATATCAGGCCTGTGGAGACATCTGCATTTCGTGGCAGATTGATTGCCAAAATATCCTCAGTTCTTCCACCTGTCCTATCCCCATGCCTGTTGTTATGTGATTTTGCAGTTCTTCCTACCAAGAGGTGGGCTCCACTTCCCTGGCCTTGAATCTGGGCTGGCCATGTGGCTTGCTTTGGCCATGAGGATGAGTCAGAAGAGACAGAGCACCAGTTATGACCCAGGGCCTCCAGGTAAACATGTTCAGTGAGGACACTTGAGTAGAGAGGAGAACCTCCACGCTCTGGTCCAGCTCTGCCAGTAACTGACGAGGCTACTAGAGCAAGATGATTCACTTCTTGGGCTTCTATTTTCTCATCTATGCAATTAAGGGTTCTAACCAGGATCATCCTACAGAGTCTCCTAGATCTTTATCACTGCATATTCATGAAAATGATGAATATATGTATATTATATACAACTGCTCTCACCCAACCAGACTACTACATTAAAATTTTGCCAACCACTGTGGAAAATGGGAGTGTCCTGTATATGCAACAGATAATTGAGACAGTGTCTACACAGTCTTAGAAATCATTAATAAAATCTTAAACCATTTTTGGAAATAGGCACTGAAAAAGCAACTGCTATTTGCCAGGTTCTTGTGTGTACCCTTGAATGCTCACAGCTCTGTAAGATGGATCATTTCTCTTTCTTTGGGGGAAATACAACCGTATATAGGTTAAGCAGCCTCCCGAGGTCACACAGTTAGTGGATGGATGGTGGCTGGAGCTGATTTCGACATTGGTCCCACCCAGAGTTGGTGCCCTCCCCCACTAGACCACGTTTGTGCTGCTAAGTCAAGTTGGCGCTTCAGTCATGTCTGACTCTTGGCGACTCCATGGACTGTAACTCTCCAGGCTCCTCTGCCCATGGGATTCTCCAGGCAAGAATGCTGCAGTGGTTGCCACGCCCTCCTCCAGGGGATTTTCCCCACGCAGGGATCCAACCCACGTCTCCTACACTGCAGGCGGATTCTTTACTGCTGAGCCACCAGGCAAGTCGCTACTAGACCGCACTGTCCTGCAATAGTTGGGATGGCTCCTAACGAGACACAGAAATGAACAGAGGAGACTGGCGGGCCACAGTCCATAGGGCCGCAAAGAGCTGGACACAACTAAGCATGCACGTGATGTATTTTACAATATGATAAAACTGTTCTGCATCTCCTTTATGGTAGTGGTTCTGCAGTTCTATTTATCCAAGCTCATAGAACTGTGCCCCAAAAGGAGCAAATTTTACTGTATGTAATTTTTTTAAAAAATTAATGGAGTAACTTCACAGTGGAAAAACCTGAGAGACAACACCTTAATCAGTCAAAGTGAACATCATCGGTAATGGGACAATTTGAAGCCCTGTGATCCCTGAGGGGATGCAATGAGAAGAATGCAGCATCACTTTTGTGCTATTCCTGTTGACAATGCATAACCTAAGACCTTGTTTGGAGGTTCTAGCAGGGGAACACAGTTATATCCTTGATGGAAGATCATCCTCCTTCTTCAGGGAAGCTCATCCTCTTTGACCCAGTGTGCAGCTTTGAGAGGAAGCATGTGGAGCAATGATGGAGGAAGGGGACACCTGCCTAGCCAGCCAGATCAGATTGACCCTGGCCATCAGTGGGGTGACAGATGGCGCAGGCAGTCCACTCTCACACGCTAAAGATGCATAAACTGAATCTAATCATGAGGGATCATCATACTAATCCCAACTGACCCACATTCAGCAGAATACCTGCCCTCTGATCTTTAAAGGTAACAAAGCCAGTCTTCTCCTGGTTGGGCCAGTGGTTAAGACTCCAGGCTTCCATTGCAAGGGCCACAAGTTCCATTCCTGGTTGGGGAACCAAGAGCCCACATGCCACATTAAATCATGGAAGCATGAGAAACTCTTTTTATAATTTTCAGCCTACAGATCCTATACATGTTTTGTTAGATTCATGTCTCGGTATTTCGTTTGCTTTTGAGTGGTTATAAATGGTCTTGTGTTATTAACCTTGTTTTGCATATCTTTGTTGCTGGTACATCAAAGAATGTTTGAGTTTTGTGTGTTGATTTTGTAGCATGAAACCCTACTGAGGTGTTATCTCTCAGACTTTTTCTTGATTATACTTTAGAATCCCATTTGACCTCTCTACACTAATTTTTTAAAAATTGAAATATAGTTGGTATACAGTTTATGTTAGTTTCAGGTATGCTACATAGAGATTTGATATTTGCATAGATGATGAAGGGATCACAAGATAAGTCTAGCAGCCATATGTTTCCATACAAACAAATTACAATATTCTTCACCATATTCCTTATGCTGTATCACAGGGCTTATTTATTTTATACACAGTGAGATTTTTCAGAGTAGTAGATTCATTTATTTTTATTTATTTATTTATTTTTTTAATTTTCTTTACTTTATTGTGTTGGTTTTGCCATACATTGACATGAAACCACCATGGGTATACATATGCTCCCCCTCAGAACCCCTCTCCCTCCTCCTTCCCGATTCCCTCCCCCTGGGACATCTCGGTGCACCAGCCCTGAGCATCAACCCTGGGCTGGTGATTGATTTCACATATGATAATTAACATGTTTCAATGCCATTCTCCCATATCATCCCACCCTTGCCCTCTTCCACAGAGTCCATGAGTCTGTTCTATACATCTGCGTTCCTTTTGCTGTCTCGCATGCAGGGTTCTTGTTACCATCTTTCTAAATTCCATATGATTCATTTATTTTTAATAGTTCTTGCTTCTCAGTACCCCTTCTTAGCTTCAATCAGTTCAGTTGCTCAGTTGTGTCAAACTCTTTGTGACCTCATGGACTGTAGCATGCCAGGGTTCCCTGTCCATCACCAACTACCAAAGCTTGCTCAAACTCATGTCCACTGACTTGGTAATGCCATCCAACCATCTCATCCTCTGTCATTCCCTTCTCCTGCTTTCAATCTTTCCCAGCATCAGGGTCTTTTCTGATGAGTCAGTTTTTTGCATCAGGTGGCCAAAGTATTGGAGCCTCAGCATCAGTCCTTCCAATGAATATTCAAGGCTGATTTCCTTTAGGATGGACTGATTGAATCTCCTTGCCATCCAAGGGACTCTCAAGAGTCACAGTTCAAAAGCATCATTTCTTTGGTGCTCAGCTTTCTTTATGGTCTAACTCTCACATCCATACATGACTACTGGAAAAATCATAGCTTTCACCAGATAGACCTTGGTTGGCAAAGTAACATCTCTGCTTTTAATATGCTGTCTAGGTTGGTCATAACTTTTCTTCCAAGAAGCAAAGATCTTTTAATTTCTTGGCTGCAGTCACCATCTGCAGTGATTTTGGAGCCCAAGAAAATAAAGTCTGTCACTGTTTCCATTGTTTCCCCATCTATTTGCCATGAAGTGATGGGCCCAGATGCCATGATCTTTGTTTCTTGAATGTTGAATTTTAAGCCAGCTTTTTCACTCTCCTCTTTCACTTTCATCAACAGGCTCTTTAGCTCTTCACTTTCTGCCACTAGGGTGGTGTCATCTGCATATCTGAAGTTATTGATATTTCTCCCTGCGATCTTGATTCCAGCTTGTGCTTCATCCAGCCTGGCATTTTGCATGATGTACTGTGCATGTAAGTTAAACAAGCAGGGTGACAATATACAGTCTTGATATACTCCTTTCCCTATTTGGAACCAGTCTGTTGTTCCATGTCTGATTCTAACTGTTACTTCTTGACCTGCATACAGATTTCTCAGGAGGCAGATAAGGTAGTCTGGTATTCCCATCTCTCTAAGAATTTTCCACAGTTTGTTGTGATGCACACAGTCAAAGGCTTTGGTATAGTCAATAAAGCAGAAGTAGATGGTTTTCTGGAATTCTCTTGCTTTTTATATGATCTAACAGATGTTGCCAATTTGATCTTTGGTTTCTCTAGCTTTTCTAACTCCAGCTTGAACATCTGCAAGTTCACGGTTCATGTACTATTGAAGCCTGGCTTGGAGAATTTTGAGCATTACTTTGCTAACGTGTGAGATGAAGGCAATCGTGTGGTATTTTGAACATTCTTGGGCATTGCTTTTCTTTGGGATTGGAATAAAAACCGACCTTTTCCAGTCCTGTGGCCACTGCTGTTTTCCAAATTTGCTGGCATATTGAGTGCAGCACTTTCTCAGCATCATCTTTTAGGATTTGAAATAAATTCTTACCTTAGCTTTGTCGCTGTTGATGATAATGATTTTATGTGTTTTTATTGTGGTAAGAACATTAACATGAGATCCACCCTCTTAACAAAATTTTAGGTGTGTAATAGAGTACTGTTAATTATAGGCATGATATTGTATGCAGGATCCTGAGTTTCTGTTTAGTTTTCCAATCTGTTTTCTCTTTGTTGCTCAGATTGGGTCATTTCTATCCTTCTAGCTTTAGGTTTGCTCCTCTGTCACTGCTACTCTTTTCTTGAGCCCATCCAGTAAGTTTTTTTTTTTTTAATTCAGCTGTTGCCTTTTAAATTCTAAAATTTTCATTTGATTCTTTTCATATCTTGTATTTCTTTGACTAGTTGCTAAATAATTAAAAATACGTCATCCCTGAATACTCCAATATATTGCTGTATCAGAGTGGAAGCTCAGCTTCCACTAAGTGAGGCTGCTATAAAGAGTGACCCCAAATCTCAGCAGCATACAACAAAGTTTCTCTTCCTTCGCTTTACATGTAAGCTGTTAATCGTCAGTGGCTATACTCAGTGAATGGATAGGCTATGAGTCTACTTCATCTTTCACTTCATCCTGGGACCCAGGATGAAGGAGCAGCCCCTAGTTAGGTCATGCCATTCCCATGGAAGAAGGAAAAGAACAAGAGAGGAGACAGAAATTTGCAGTGCCACTTCAAGTTTCTGTCAGACTGGCAAAGTGTCACTTCTGCTTATATTTCACTGATCAAAGACCAGCATGATGTCAGTGGCTGGGAAAATATACTCCTTCTAAAGGAAGGCCTGCAAATCACATGGTGAGAGGTGAGGGAAGGAGAGGATATATAATTCTTATCCAGAAAAGAAGGTTCAAAGAATTGAGGACAGTAATACATTACAAAGCATTCCCAAAGAGTAAGGACATTTTCCTACTTAAGCACAACCCATTGTCACTTCTAACCAAATTAGCAATTCCTTAATATCATCTAATAGTCTACATTTAAAACTTTCCAATTATCCCAAAAGTATACTTAAAATTTAATTTATTCAAACCAAAATCCAATCAAGGACCAATGTAACATGGTTATGTGTCTTACAGTCTTTTTAAAATTAAGGATGGTCAAGAAACTGCATTTTTTTTCATTATAGGATGCTTTTTCAAGGGAATTGGGCATTTGTCCAGCAATATCTTCTACCTTCTGGATTTGCTTGGTTGACCCCTCATGGTGTCAGTTTAACCTGTTCCTCCATCCCCAGATTTCTCATTAAATGAAAATTAGATGAAAATAATCAGTTAAACTCTGGTAAATATTTTTGGCAAGAATATTCACAGGTACTACTGTGTTGTTCATATTATATCACACCAGGCAGCATGTATATCTTTCTGTCTTATCATGAAGGATGACAAGGTTGATCAGTGAGTTAATGTGTTGACAACTTGATTCCTCCAATGTAAATTTTTCCCTCTTGTGGTTATCACACTGATGGTGTAAGACTCCTGAACTATGGGAACAGTTGGCTCCCCACCAATCTTTCATTAAAAGGCTTTGGCATCCATTGACAAGTCTGCCTGAATTAATTTTTTTCAGCTGTGGTAAAATGATAATTTTTATCATTACTTTTATGTTTGTTAGCTGGCAATCTTGTGTAAAGAAGGATGTTCTTTATAGTCATATCTAATATATTTATAAGACAGCTAGATTAGATAGCTATTAGATTAAAAAATAAAACTCCTAGGATTCTGTGCATTGAGTTTTTAATTGTACCTTTAAGAAACTAGTGTTATAAACACTTTTCTGTATATATTCTTCAAAATAGTTTGGTGGCTTTTAATATGAATTATGGTAAAGAATGACTATGATGAGTATTAATCTGTTGAATTAATATGTAGAATCTGTATACTGAGCATTATAAAACAGTTTTTTTGTATTTCCTTGACTTTCATGGCTTTGATATTTTTAAAGATTATAGGGCAAGTATTTTGCAAGATTACAGTCAATTTGAGTTTGTCTGATAATTTCTCATGATTAAATTTAGGTTATACATCTAGAATTTCTAGAATTCTGGAATTTCTATATGGTTCTTTAAAACAACTTTTCTCATTTGTCCATTGAGATTCCCTGTCTGTTCACCCACCTTGGCCATATTTTCTTATAGGTTCTCTGTCATATTTATTATATCTGTTTCAAGTAATTCCATTTCGTGAGTCACTTACAGGTCTGCTTCTACTGACCTCTTAGTTATAGATCAAATGTTTTTGCTTCTTTGCATATTTAATTTATTATTCTTATATATTAGTCATTGAGGATAATATGTTGCAGGAAATCTGGATTAAGTTATCTTCTTCTAAAGAATTTTGTTGTGGCAACAGTTAATTTACTGGCAGAATATCTGGATCCTTGGGGGCTTAGTTTTAACCTTCATTAAGAAAAGCATATTCAATTTTTTTCCTCAAATGTGGTCTTTATTCCATAGGCATAGTTCTTCAGGAAGGTCAGAGTAAAGCTCTAGCTATTTGTAACTTCCTTTGTTTTGGATGGGTTTAAATGCCAAGCTTAAAATTTCTGTGTCCTAGGCAGCTGCTAAAATCTCAGTTCAGTTCCTTAGCCTCCTTCTTCCTGGGTTTCTTGAAGTCTTGTCCTGTGCAGACACAGTTTAGTAATTAGTCAAGAATTAAAGGGATATCTACATGAAAATTTTTGATTGCCTTCTTTTATTTATTTGTTTGGGCTTCCTTGGTGGCTCAGATGGCAAAGAATCTGCCTGCAGGATCCTCTATGACCCACCTTCCAGAGTAATGGAAATAAAAGCGAAAATGAATAAATGGGAACTAATTAAACTTAAAAGCTTTTGCACAACAAAGGAAACTATAAGCAAGGTGAAAAGACAGCCTTCAGAATGGAAGAAAATAATAGCAAATGAAGCAACTGACAAAGAATCTCAAAAATATACAAGCAGCTCATGCAGCTCAATACCAGAAAAATAAATGACCCAATCAAAAAATGGGCCAAAGAACTAAACAGACATTTCTCCAAAGAAAACATACAGATGGCTGACAAACACATGAAAAGATGCTCAACATCACTCATTATCAGAGAAATGCAAATCAGAACCACAATGAGGTACCATCTCACGCCGGTCAGAATGGCTGCTGTCCAAAAGTCTGCAAACAATAAATGCTGGAGAGGATGTGGAGAAAAGGGAACCCTCTTACACTGTTGGTGGGAATGCGAACTAGTATAGCCACTATGGAAAACAGTGTGGAGATTCCTTAAGAAATGAAGTAGAACTGCCATATGACTCAGCAATCCCACTGCTGGGCATACACACCAGAGTTGAAAGAGACACGTGTACCCCAATGTTCATCGCAGCACTGTTTACAATAGCTAGGACATGGAAGCAACCTAGATGTCCATCGGCAGACGAATGGATAAGAAAGCTGTGGTACATATGCACAATGAAATATTACTCAGCTATTAAAAAGAACGCATTTGAATTAGTTCTAATGAGGTGGATGAAATTGGAGCCTATTATACAGAGTGAAGTAAGTCAGAAAGAAAAACACCAATACAGTATATTAATGCATATATATGGAATTTAGAAAGATGGTAATGATGACCCTATATGCGAGACAACAAAAGAGACACAGATGTAAAGAACAGACTTTTGGACTCTGTGGGAGAAGGCGAGGGGGGGATGATTTGAGAGAATAGCATTGAAACATGTATATTACCATATGTGAAATAGATTGCCAGTCCAGGTTCGATGCATGAAACAGGGCACTCAAAGCCGGAGCACTGAGACAACCCTGAGGGATGATATGGGGAAGGAGGTGGGAGGGGGGGTTCAGGATGGGGGACACATGTACACCCATGGCTGATTCATGTCAATGTATGGCAAAAATCAGTACAATGTTTTAGAGTAATTAGCCTCCAATTAAAATAAATAAATAAATATTAAAAAAGAAAAAGAATCTACCTGTAATGCAGGAGGCTTGGGTTCAATCTCTGGGTCAGGAAGATCTCCTGGAGAAGGGAATAACTACCCACTCCAGGATTCTTGCCTGGAGAATTTCATGGACAGAGGTCTTGTCCTGTGCAAACACAATTTAGGAATTAGTCAAGAGTTAAAGAGGTATTTATGAAAATTTTGGATATACTTCTTTTACTTATTTATTTTTTAATCAGAGGAAAATTGCTTTACAATGTTGTGTTGGTTTCTGCCATAAAACAATAATTGGATTGCCTTCTTTTGTGACATTTTCCTTTCTGAGTCCCCCCCCCACCCCACCACCGACTCCTTGCTCCCTGATTTCCAGTGCCTCTGGATCATTTCTAAAACTCCAATTTCTGTCTCATCATTCTAGTAAAACTACTACTCTCTCAGTCAGTTTAGTTCACTGGATCAGTTGTTTCTGGCTTTGTGACCCCGTGGACTGCAGCACACCAGGCTTCCCTGTCCATCAACAACTCCTGGAGCTTGCTCAAATTCATGTCATTCAAGTCAGTGATGCCATCCAACTGTCTCATCCACTGTCATCCTCTTCTCCTCCTGCCTTCAATCTTTCCCAGCATCAGGGTCTTTCCTAATGAGTCATTTCTTTGCATCAGATGACCAAATTATTGGAGCTTCATCTTCAACATCAGTCCTCCCAATGAATATTCAGGACTGATCTCCTTTAAGATTGACTTGTTGGATCTCCTTGCAGTCCAAGGGACTCTCAAGAGTCTTCTTCAACACCACAGTTCAAGAGCATCAATTCTTTGGTGCTCAGCTGTCTTTATGGTCCAACTCTCACATGTATACATGGCCACTGGAAAAACCATAGCTTTGACTAGATGGACCTTTGTTGGCAAAGTAATGCCTCTGCTTTTTAATATGCTGTCTAGCTTGGTCATAGTTTTTCTTTCTAGGAGCAAATGTCTTTTAATTTCATGGCTGCAGTGATTTTGGAGCCCAAGAAAATAAAGTGTGTCACTGTTTCCATTGTTTCCCCATCTATTTGCCATGAAGTGATGGGCCCAGATGCCATGATCTTTGTTTCTTGAATGTTGAATTTTAAGCCAGCTTTTTCACTCTCCTCTTTCACTTTCATCAACAGGCTCTTTAGTTCTTCTTCACTTTTTGCCATAAGGGTGGTGTCATCTGCATATCTGAAGTTATTGATATTTCTCCCTGCAATCTTGATTCCAGCTTATGCTTCATCCAGCCTGGCATTTCGCATAATGTACTCTGCATCTAAGTTAAATAAGCAGGGTGATAATATACAACATTGACATACTGCTTTCCCTATTTGCAACCAGTCCGTTGTTTCATGTCTGATTCTAACTGTTGCTTCTTGACCTGCATACAGATTTCTCAGGAGGCAGGCAAGCCGGTGCTACTCTCTGCTTGAGCTCAATTTGCCCACTGCAATTTGCCCACACTGCAATAAACTGTGAAATGCTTCTGGGGAAAGCTTATTAAATGTGGGTCTCGTGGTGGCTCAGATGGCAAAGAATCACCTGCAGTGCAGAAGATCAGGGTTTGATCCCTGGGTCAGGAAGATCCTCTGGAGAAGGGAATGGCTACTCCAGTGTTCTTGCCTGAAGAATTCCAGGGGCAGAGGAGCCTGGCAGGCTATAGTCCATGGGGTCCCAAATAGTCAGACACAACTGAGTGACTTTCATTTTCACCCAGTAAGCTTCTCTTCTGCAAGGATAATATCCTTTCCATTTCTCTCTACTTTGTGTTGGTCTCTAGCGTCTTCATACAGTTGGCTTTTGTATCTTATGGAAGATTTGTAATTGTTATTGGCAAGAGAGTTAATCTAATACAGGCTACTCCTCCAGTCAGTAGAACTGGATAGGTGTGTTTTGATTCAAGGTTATTTAGAATTCACCATAAAGATGAAGAAGTAAATGAAACAAGCAGCAATAATATTTATATTTTAATGGGTTGGTTTCTGATTGGTATTTTGGGTGTTTGTCATATTTAAAAGAATTTGACATGCTAGGGTTGCAGTCCTAACATGCGAGACAGCAAAAGGAGCGCAGATGTATAGAATAGACTCGTGGACTCTGTGGATGAGGGAAAGGGTGGGATGATACGAGAGAATGGCATTGAAACATGTTAATTATCATATGTCTAATCACTCGCCAGCCCAGGATTGATTCTCGGGGCTGGTGCATCGAGATTTCCTGAGGGGAGGGAGGAGGGAGGGGGGAGGGAGGGGTTTCTGGAGGGGGAGCATATGTAAACCCATGGTGATATCATGGCATTGTATGGCAAAAACAATAAAAGGGAGAAAAAAATTTAAAAAAATTAAAAAAAAATAATAATTTGTTTAAGTCTGTGGTTTAATGTTTACATCTCACTTATTTTATAAACAGTATGGGAAGAATGAAAGGCATTTTAGATTCTTATTTATATTTGACTTATTGGATATACAAATATTCTTAAATGCTTAAGAGAGGTCTCCCTATAAATCAAATATTGAATTACTTAATAAGGAAATAGACTATATTAGATTCAAAATTCAATTTGAAATGATTAAAACATTTAATTAAATTTGTAAATAGGACCAGAATTAATACTAACTCCTTATTAAAGGCTATTAAAATTTTCTACATTTACAAGGAAAATAAGATAGTGATTAATATTATAAGTTGAATATTGTATTTGTAATTTTATTTGATTTATTTTTAAAATTAATTTTTATTGGAGTATAGTTGATTTACAATGTTGTTTTAGTTTCTGCTGTACAGCAAAGTGAATCAGTGATACATATACATATATCCTCTCTTTTTAAAGATTCTATTCCCATATAAGTCGTTACAGAGTATTGAATAGAATTCCCTGTGCTATACAGTGTAATTTGTAATTTTACTATATTAGACAATTAATTTTAAACCAATATTCTAAATGAGTATTTATTGGTATGAACTCTAGGGATTTGGACTCTTGTAAGACTGGGTTAAAATGACACTGGGTCACAATTTACTTAATGTCTGTCATCCTCAGTTTCTTTATCTGTAAAGTGAGAATAGTGACGCTTCCCTAAAAGTACATGTTTCAATAATAATGTTCATGATAGTAATAATCATGATTTAATGATAATATTTTAATTTATTTTTATATAAATTTATTTATTTCAACTGGAGGCTAATTACTTTACAATATTGTAACGGTTTTGCCATATATTGACATGAATCCACCACGGGTGTACATGTGATCCCCGTCCTGAACCCCCCTCCCACCTCCCTCCCCATCAAAAGAGAGTTATAGACCAATATGCACAATATGATTCCATTTATTTTGGTTAAAAAAAATAAGGTATGCAAAGATAGGTATTAAAAATTTCCAGAAGATTATATACATTAATTTTTACATATAACTATCATTTAAATTTTTTCCACAGTGTAAATATATTATGCTATCTATTTGTTGTATGTATATGTGTGTGTGTTCATATGTAAAACTTCTAGTTAATCATTTTGTGAAATACGATCATGAGTAACTTTTACTACTTGTTTCCTAATTTTATTTATTGTCTGTGTTGAACGGGTATAACATAATCAGCAGAAACACATACCTGAACATTTTAAAGTCAAGAAAAAGGCATCTTTCCTTGGTTTTAATCTTGCTGGAGATCTTATCGCAAGGGTTCAGGGAGATAGAAGTCATGCTCAGTATCTATCATCCATCACACAATCATTAAGTCATTGAAAAATCCCCATGTGGTGTATTTGCTTTGAGATTGGGTGATGACTGATTTCTATCCACACACACTTCATTCTTGCAGTAAATGTGGTCTCACTTCACATCATAATGGAGGTGCCAGCCTTTGCCTGAGTCTCTCTAGTAGAGCGGGTACCTTGAGAAACCTTAAAAGTAGGAGGGACCTTTGTATCCTTTCACTTTCTCCCCTACCCCCCTTTTCATTCTTCATGCTCTCTGATAAGACTTGACCCTTCTTGAGCACCGCCCCCTCTGCCGAGTCTCTGCCCATCCCAGGGGAAAATTCCCAATCTATCTCTTAAATTCCTTCCTCTTCCCAGGACCCAGGTCACAATTTCCAAATGTCTGTTGGGCATTGCCACTTCAAATTCAGCAAACCAAACACTGCCAGTTTCACAGCCTGCAGGCCAACTTTTTGTCCTTTTTTGGGATAATGGTTAATGGGATCTCCAATTTACTTAACCAGATAAATGTACGTAACCTTGTATGTTATTTCCTCCTAGAAGCTTTTCCTGACCATCTCTCTCCCAGAGAATAAACCTTCCCTCACCTGGGCAATCCAGGCTCCATGGCACAAATACCTTTTAGAGCACTTCTCACTTTGGACCATGACTCTTTGCTTATATTATTTTGTCCTTGACAAGATCACATATTCCTTGAAACTAGGGATACATCAGGGTATCCCAGAACTGATCACAATGCCTGTAAAGATGTTCTCATCACTTGTTAATTGTCTTGAAGCAAAAACAATCCATTTTACTCTCTCACTAAGAAGAGACAACATTTCTTTACAGAGGAATCCCAAGTAATCTTTGTAGATATCTTCACCTCCTACTCCATGTATGGCCTGAACTGTTACTCACTTCCAAAGAGTAACATATAGGAAAGGAAAAAATAATAACTTTACAGTCTAGGTATCTTGCCAATACCACCTTTATCAGGTGACAAAAGTTAACATCGTCAGTGGGTACCTTGAGATGTCTTGTAGATGGCAGGTACCCCTGATGAGATGTGATGAGAAAGGCACTTCACCTCTTCACTACACTTCCCCCAAACCTGTAACCTTAGTCTAACCTTGAGAAAACACCTGACAAACCCAGACCAGGGAACATTCTACAAACACCTGGTCTGTACTCCTCAAAACTGTCACGGTCATTAGAAACACAAATTTTGAAAGGAAAGACTTGAGAAAAAGACCAGAGAAAACTAGGAAAAAACGATAAATGTAACGTGGGATCCTGATTTGGATCCTGGAACAGAAAAAGGACAAAGTGGTGAAATCTGATAAAATCTGGAGTTTAGTTAATGGTAACGTACCATGTACCAATGTTGCCTTTTTAGTTCTGACAAATGCACCATTGTAATTTAAGATGATAGTTTGGAGAAACCAAAACTGGGTAAATGAGGGGCTCTCTGTACTACATTTGAAATTTTCTGTATATCTAAAATTTTCCAAAATTAAAAGTTTATTTGAAAAAATCACTCCCCATGTACTACACCCTCTGTGAAAGGTTACCATGTACTACACCCTCTGTAATAGGCTGAAAGGTTAAACATCTTTGTTTGGACATAAATGGAACCTAGTTAGAAAATATGTAGTAGAATCAAAAAATTAAAGCAACATAATTATTTTTTAGTTTATACTGATTATAATGGTCTATACAAGAGAATATCAATTGGCTGCACATCTATTCTTAATTGAACCCATGTTGGCACTCAGCTGAATGGGCTATGTTATTGCCTCCCTTGTAGCTGACCCTGTGACTAACTTCTGGTCAATGCTATGGAAACAAGAAGGGTATGACATTTCCAAGAAAACTTCTTTAAAGGGCTAGGTGCTTCTTTCCTCTTTCCTGCTATTGTTGGTATGGGAATAGGAAGCCTCTGAGGTGGCACACTGAGGTGAATGGACCCAACAAGAGGGCATTACTGAATCTGATGAAGTCTTGGAGGTATCACATCTAATCTTCACTAACACAAGCTCATACACATCTATTCTTTAAAAGTGAAAAATTCAGAAAAGAATATTGGTGCATATGAAGGAAAACAAAAATGGCCTGTAATTCTACCATGTAGAAATCCAGTACCATTTATGAGATAAATACATACATTTTAAATTGAAAAATAAACCTCTTGTGAACCTATACATAGAGTTTTCTATTTTACTTTTCAAAACTTAATATTATATCATCGACACTTTCGTATATATGTATTTTTTTAAAATACTGTTTGGAAAATTTATTATTTTGAAAATACTGTTTATCAAAATAGTTTGATGTTTGTACAATATGCATTATGGTGATGAATGACTGTGATGAGTTTGAATTTGATTCACATTGACTTGTGTTTAAGACTCACTTGGGCCACTGACTGTGTAACTGTGGCAAGTTGTGTCACCTCTTGAAGCAAAACGGGAGTATCTTTTAGAGTTATTGGGAAGATTAAATTAGTTAAATCACTGCAGATGGTGATTGCAGCCATGAAATCAAAAGACGCCTACTCCTTGGAAGGAAAGTTATGGCCAACCTGGATAGCATATTGAAAAGCAGAGACATTACTT
Source organism: Antilocapra americana (assembly GCA_007570785.1). Lineage (NCBI taxonomy): Eukaryota > Metazoa > Chordata > Mammalia > Artiodactyla > Antilocapridae > Antilocapra > Antilocapra americana. The sequence continues at coordinate 6,801,354 of ML661891.1, read as the reverse complement.
TGCTAACAAAGGTCCGTCTAGTCAAGGCTATGGTTTTTCCAGTAGTCATGTATGGACCTAAGAGTTGGACAGTGAAAAAGGCTTAGTGCTGAAGAATTGATGCTTTCGAACTGTGGTGTTGGAGAAGACTCTTGAGAGTCTTGGACTGCAAGGAGATCCAACAAGTCCATCCTAAAGGAGATCAGTCCTGGGTGTTCATTGGAAGGACTGATGTTGAAGCTGAAACTCCAATACTTTGGTCACCTCATGTGACGAGTTGACTCATTGGAAAAGACCCTGATTCTGGGAAGGATTGGGGGCAGGAGGAGAAGGGGACAACAGAGGATGAGATGGCTGGATGGCATCACCGACTCGATGGACATGGGTTTGGGCAGACTCCGGGAATTGGTGATAGACAGGGAGGCTGCAGTTCATGGGGTCACAAAGAGTTGGACACAACTGAGTGACTGAACTGAACTGAACTGAAATTAGTTAATGCATATAAAATCCCTAGCACAAGGCCTAGATCTTAGTAAGTTGTTTTTTAAAAAATTAATTCATTAATGTGCAGGTTCTTAGTTGCAGCATGCAGGATCTTTAACTGTAGCATGTGGGATCTAGTTCCCTGGTCAGGGATTGAGCCTGGGCCATTGGAAGCATGGAGTCTTAGCCACTGAACCTCAGAGTCATCCCAGTAAGTTCTTAATAAATATAAACTATTGTGATTATCATTATCATTCTTTAATCAGTTTCTTCTTCATGGGCAGTTAACCTGTCAGGGTCTAATTAAGAAATAGACAATCAATTAGAGTTCAATTTAAAAAAAGAAAGCAATGGAAGCCACATGAGAACTTAGAAGCAATGTAACACAGAGAATTGGTTACAAAGGTGATAAGAAAACTGAGAAATAGAAATAGGGGAAATTAGAAACCCCAAAGATTACCAGTATCAAGAAGGCACTGCTACTGTTACGTGGAAGAGAGGGAAAGGCAGTAACCAGAGCCCAGGGCCAGGGTCACTGGTAAAAGCCACAATCATGTCAGACCTTTCCTATGGGAGCTCAAACCAGGGGGAAATCCGCCTACTTCTGGAGATGTCATCCGACATGAAGAGGGCTGGATTTTCTCCCTCCAGAACCTCCCACAGCAGACCCATCAAGGCACCTAGAAATGGAGTCTTCAGGGATCAGCTTTGAGACACAGAGCAGAGGAGAGGAAGAGAATCTGGATGGAGTGGGTCTGATGGAAACAGACTCAGGACCAGCATAGTCCACCCCTTTTAATGTCCAGCATTCATTCTTATGCTGCTACCTGTATTTAATGTCAGATGTGAAACACCTCTCTCCTACAAAAGCCTTCTCCATCTTCCCTCTGACAAGAGGAGCTGCAAATTCCATCAGTCATCATATTAATCTTGGATCCAAGATCTCCAGGTAAATTTCAGCGCTCCCCATCTAGTTTGGATGTGGCTTCTCATGGCCCAGTGAATTCATTGTGAAAATAAGCATCAACAACATTCTTCACATAAAATATGAGGGGGAGAGGAAAAGCAGAAAAAAATGATCAATAGATAATAGGTCCATAAAAATATGTACAGACCCTTCGGTTCTTATTTCTCTAACTGGCCAAAGAGGTCATCACTGATATTTTCTTACGGATAAAATATAACTTTTTCATTGAGATTCCATCACCCATTCCATGTTACCTTGGCTGTTAGTCAGTCCAATGGTTATTTGGGATTATTTACTTGATGAAAAATATCTTCATATCTAAATGATCTGAGTCTTTATTTTTCTATGGTTTTATTGGATTACGTTCATCTTTAATTGAGCCTCAATATTGGACATACAGTTACTCTTCTTTAGCTATTTTCGGATTCTAAATGGCCCCCTAATGACTGTCCTGAGTCCCAAACATGGTCATCCCTACACCAGATGTGTAGCAGCACCTTAACTTTCCCATGACGATTAACACCAATAACCCCTGACCTGGCTTCTCGGTTTGACCTGAGGAATCCTAAATGGTCAGTAGCCCCTGCTTCACTTCAAGTTTAATAGCACCATTATTTTATCTCCTGAAGAAATAATACTTTTCCTGAGGACCTAGTTCACAAAAGTAGTAGAACCCAAGGTTTGGGGATGGGAAACAAGAGCTTGCCCAGTGATTTATCGGGTGTAACAATGAAAGTAGCCCTTCCTAGTTTCACGCCTTAGTTCCCAGAGCCTTCAGGACAGCGCTTCAGCCTTGTAGGTGCTAACTCCGAGCTGTTGTTGTTTAGTCACTAAGTCATGGCTGACTTTCTCTATCAGCTGGGCAATAGAAGGTCCTCACATGGCGGTGTGAACTGGTGGCTGCCATCAGCACTGTAGCAAACGGTGACAGAGGTAACTTGCTCATTTCTTCCAGACGTGCTTGAACCTAATCTCACAGACACACTTCCAATGAAAAGAAATTGTTTCTACTCACACCATCCCTTATGGCTTAGTGGTTTGAGAGCACTCAGAGCCCATGGTATAGTGGATGCTGTGGCACCCTGCCCCAATCCAGGACCAAGACAGTCCTTATCTTCCAGAAATGACACTTTCTGCAAGAAGATGATCATAGTTGATCCCCCTTTGGAAATTTCCCAGAGTCTGTGGAAGCAGACTCGCTCAAAGTTCTGCCCCCCCTCTCCAGGGGGAGCCCACATCCCGTACCTGTTTGTTGTAGCATTATCTAGCTCTCTTTTCTCTTCAAGGCAAGACAACTCTGTAGAGACAGCTCAATTCCAGAACTCCCTGTGTGATCCCTGAGGCTTGTGTTGCAACTCATCACCATTCAACATCTCCTCTTCCTCAATCCTGACTCTTTTAGTCTCTTACAGTTGTTGTACCCAATTAAGGGCCTGATATGCCTCCTGTGTGCCAGTCTCCATCTCAGAGTTGACTTTGTGGGGAACCAAACACACAGTCGAGTGTTTAAACTCTGTGAAGTCCTTGAAGCCTCCCAGGGGCTTCTCAAGGGAAGAACAGTTACCAGCTCAGAAAGGCACAGCTTTGCTTCAAAACTCTGTGGTTCTCTTACTGGAATTTCCTATTCCACACAACTTTGAGGACTTCTCTGGTGGTCCAGTGGTTAAGAATCCACCTGCCAATGCAGGGGACATGGGTTCAATCCCTGGTCTGGGAAAATCCTATGTGCTGTTGGGCAACTAAGGCCATGCACCACAACTACTGGGCCTGTGCCACCACAGTAAGCCTGTGCTCCGTGACTAGAGAGTGGCCTCTGCTCACTGTAACTAGAGGAAGCCTGCATTCAGCAGCAGAGTCCCAGCACAGCCAAAAATAAATAAATAAAATTTAGAAAAGCTTCAAGTACCATTGAATCTGTTAGGTCATAAGCCTGAGTGACAGCCTGTACCCACTAAAGAATCTGCCCCTTACTCCAAGCCCCACTTGAAGACTTAGTCTTGCAGATCACTTGGTAGATAGGTTGGACCATTATACCCAAGTACAGAATATATACCCTCAAAAATGGTACAGATGGTTCAGTAAGATACATTAATTTTACATATACTCACTGATGTCTTCTGTACATCAGTCACTCTTGGAGATATAGGGAAAGAATGAAAAGTGGATTCAGCCTTCGAAGAATTTCACCTAGTCAATTGCAAAGCAAAATGAGCCATGATGATGGCTCTTTGTGGGCAGTGCCATGTTATATTTATGTATGAAGTGTCATGAGCATGCAAGAAGAGAGTCATCATTCCAACCCTGGCAGGCTGAATAGGAGGAGGAGGTGATATCAGCTCAATGAACAACAAAATGCTTTTCTGAAGCCAGATACTAAAGATGTTAAGATATTTAATGATTCTTAGATTTAACCTGTTTCTAAGTACGTAATTCGCCTATCATATAAATTTGTTTTCTGGGTTTGGATCCTAAAAAATAAAACAGAATGAATTTCTATTTCTACTTTGTGAAGGGGTAATTTAAAAATAATTAAGATAATTTCTTCTCTTCAAAACAACAATATAATTCTCACCATTTTAATTTTCTACTCATGGTCTGACATTGAACAATGATTAAAAAACTATACACTTAATTATAGATTATGTGCTAAATGGATGTTCTAAGTAGATTGTTGAATATGCAATATTGGCACCAAATTTTGAGAGCTAAACACAGCTTTCTTTTGTTAAATGAATCAGATGCAAGATACTCAGAACACCCTGGCATTAATTCTCATTTACTATTTCTAAAGTTTTTATTTTTTAACCAGGAAGTCTTTTGGGAAATAAAATCAGGAAATGTTTAGTAACTTGGAGCAACAGTCTATATACAATATATCATATACTCTTAAAAGTAATCAAGATTGAATAATTTATATTTTGCTATTAACAGGAAAGATTATTTTGAGATTTTCTTAAAAAAGGAAAATTTCTGATGCCTTTTCCCCCCTAAACCAACATGCATACAGCTATTGAAATGTCTTGCTTTACATTTGTGTACTTGAGGTGCTGTTGATAGCTAACAATAAGATGTGTAAATTAATACACCTCTAATAGCATAAATTAGATAAATTTGATGCATTCAAGCCTTTTTGGCTGACTGTCAGACCTGATTATTGGATGGTTGCTGGTTGAAACCTTGTAAATTCACAGGAAATGTGTCAGGTTTGCCCCTTTTATTGTTGTTGTTCAGTTGTGCTTGCTTTGTTACCGTTACCTTTGATCCAAGTTCCTTTTGTAGGCCCAATGTTACTACATTTTGGGCAGGTTACTTAAGCTAAAAGGAGGTAATTTCGTTTGTAGATCCATGTAGCCCAGTGTCCGTAAGCTTCAGTGCATTGCCATGAGCTGGAAGCCAGGAAGCCATCAAGGGCACCGTCGTCGGCTGCTCCAGGTCGTGTGGACACCTCTCATCCCTCACCTCCTGGGGTTCCCCTGGAGAACACATGAGTGTCCTGGTATTAGTGTGATACAAACTGAATATTATCACCAATCTAATTCTGTGTCTTTGAAATCTGACAGTAAAAGGGTTTAGGGCCCAGTGAGGTAGGTGAAACCTGAGGACAGAGGTCCATCAGCAGTGCCTGCAGATGGACGGCACTGCTTCTAGCAGAGGTGACGGAGCTCGTGATGCTGGGCACCCCCTCTGTAGCAGCTCCCCTCGGAGGTGGTTTTCCCACCAGGGCTATTCCAGGAGGCAGTCAGATTTCTCGTGTACCCTGTATGGGGTAAAACTAAAGCAGCTTTGCATCTATCCTCAAAGAGCGAGCCTTTGAGGCTGGATGATGGGGAGTGTGCTGCATGATTCGGTGAGCCAGACTCACTCCCCACCCCGCCCCACAAGTGTGAGCCCCTTGGAGACCACTGCAGGGGTGCGGTTGGACGGAGGCTAAAAGACTAGGTCTTACCAAGGGGGTAAGGTGGGTTGGGATGAATTGGGAGATTGAGATGGACATATATGCACTCTTGATACTGTGTATAAAAAAGATTACTGATGAGAACCTAGTGTGCAGCACAGAGAACTCCAGCAGTGCTCTCTGGTGACCTAAATGGGAAGTCAAAAAAAGAGGGGGCGCTGATGGTAAAGCACCTGCCTGCCAGTGCAGGAGACATAGGAGATGCGGGTTCCATCCCTGGGTTGAGAGGATCCCCTGGAGGAGGGCATGGCAACTCTGGTATTCCTTCCTGGAGAATCCCATGGACAGAGGAGCCTGGTGGGTCCATAGGGTCGCGCAGTCGGACACGACTGAAGTGACTTAGCATGCACACACATACGTAGCTGATTCACTTTGCTGTATAGCAGAAACGAACACAACATTATAAAGCAATTATTTAAAAAAAGGCTAGATCGTAAACACTCTCACCACACGAAAGAAGCGGGTCTTCTCGTGGGGTGACCTTTGCCAAGAAGGAGGAATCAAGTGGCACCAGTCAGAGGCTGGTAAGGTCCAGGAGTGCAGTCCTCGGGGGCACAGTCCTCTTCGTGGGGTGGGGGATTATACCACAGAAGTCCAGCGCCGCTGGAGGGGGGCGCGCCCACTTCAGGTGTCAGGAGCCCTGCCCGAGAGCCTGGCACTCCTGCACCTGGCTTGCGCTATGGGGAGGGATGACCAGGCCCACAGTGTCCTGCTCGGGGCGGGGGGCGGGCATAGACAGTGAGTGGCGGCTTCTCCAGCCCGGGGGTCTGGTGGCAGATCAAGAACATTCAGTCACTAGGAGAGCCCCCTCCAACTTGAGCCTGGCAGGGGACCCTCTCTGGCATGCAGCCAAACCTCATCGTCTTCACCCCCTGACTCAGTCTCAGCCTTGTGTAGTAGGGGCTACTGGCTGAGTTTGGTAGGTTCTGCTCTGTTCACTGACCTCCTGTGTTCTCTTTGATTTATGATTATGAAGGCTTCCCACGTGGCTCAGTAGTAAAGAATCTTCCTGCCAAGGCAGGAGATGCGGATTCAATCCCTGGGTCTAGAAGATCCCCTGGAGTAGGAAATGGCAACCACTCCAGTATTCTTGCCTGGAGAAATCGCATGGACAGAGGCCCCCGGAGGGGCTACAGGGTGGAACATGACTTAGCGACTGAACAATGATGGCAACAAATGTTTAGGAATAAGTGATACAATGATGTAGTCCAGAATTAAACAGCAACGAATGGTTATATTCAGTGAAAACTCTTCCCTTCCATCCCCAGTCCATCCTTCTCTCCAGAGGCAACTGTAATTGTCAGATCCTTGTGACTATCTGAGATTTTATATGCATACATGTATGTGTGTCTCAAGTTTCTATTTTCTATCCCTGGCAGACTCGTGGTAGAATACCATGTACATAGTCTTACACTTTTTTCACCTAAGTTATCTTGGAGAGGTTTGTTTTCAATAGTACAATAAAAGCTTTGTTATTATTTTTGACAGTTACATGAGTTTCCTCTGGATGTATCATATTTTATTTAACCTATTGATGGATATTTAGATGGTTTCTGATCTTTTGATATTACTATGTTGTATTGAATGACCTGGTACAGTATAATTCCCATGTGTGAAAATATTTACAGGGATTAATTCTGAGAAGAGAAAAATCCTAAATCAAAAGATATGAATATTCATGATTTTTATAGATACTGCCAAATTATGCACCATAAATGCCATATCAGTTTTCAGTCCCTCAAGGACTGTGTGAAAAAACTGGTTTTTTTGAATCTTTACCACCTCAGTGTATTATGAATTTTTTTATTTTTGCCAGCCTACTAGATTAAAAATGATATCTCAGTGGAATTTTAATTTATTTTTCCTTAATAAGAGTGAAGTTAAGCATAGATTCATATGTCTAAGATGAATGCATTTTTATTTATCTGTGAACTGTCTGTTCAAATCTTCTATCCACTTTTCTACTGAGTTATTTGTCTACCAGTGCTTTATGTTCCTTTGGGTTGTACTTTGAGTATTTCTGGCACTTGCATGTTTATTTTTCTCATGGTATTTTGAGTGTGTGTGTAGTCAAATTTATCATATATGCATATATGTATGTACATGTATATATATCCCCCCTACTTTTTGCATGGCTTCTGGATTTGTGTTTTAGAAAGGGATTCCTCACTCTTATACTGAAATTTTTTCATCTTTATTTATTCTAGTATTTTGATTGTTTCTTCCATTTTTGTACATACATTTTGATCCATTTCATTTGTCCTTATGTAAGCTGAATGGCTACCCAGATGTTGCAATACTATTATTTATTATTTTTATTAATTAATTTATTTAAATAAATATTTATTTAATAAATTATTTACTATTGATTTATTATTATAATTATTTATTAAATAATTCATCTTTTTACCACTGATTAGAACTAAAACTTTTGTGACCACATTTTTTGTTTTTATTTATTTATTTTGCCTTGTCATCTTTATTTATTTATTTATTTTTTATTGTTTTTGCCATACAATGTCATGATATCACCATGGGTTTACATATGCTTCCCCTCCAGAACCCCCCTCCCTCCTCCCTCCCCCCCGGGAAATCTCGCTGCACCAGCCCCAAGCATCAATCCTGGGCTGGCAATTGATTAGACATATGATAATTAACTTGTTTCAATGCCCTTCTCCCATATCATCCCACCCTTACCCTCATCCACAAAGTCCACGAGTCTATTCTATACCATCTGCGTTCCTTTTGCTGTCTCGCATGTTGGGTTCTCGTTACCGTCTTTCTAAATTCCATATATATGTGTTAATATACTGTATTGTTGTTTTTGCTTCTGGCTTACTTCACTCTGGGTAATGGGCTCCAGTTTCGTCCATCTGAGTAGAATTGCTTCAAATGAATTTTTTTTTTAATGCTGAGTAATATCCCATTGTGTATATGTACCACAGCTTTCTTATCCATTCGTCAGTTGATGGGCATCTAGGTTGCTTCCATGTCCTGGCTATTGTAAACAATGCAGCGATGAACATTGGGGTACACGTGGCTCTTTCAATTCTGGTTTCCTCGGTGTATATGCCCAGCAGTGGGATTGCTGGGTCATATGGCAGGACTATTTGCAGCTTTTTAAGGAACCTCCACACTGTTTTCCATAGTGGCTGTACTAGTTTGCATTCCCACCAACAGTGTAAGATCCCCTGAATCTTCTACTATTTTCCTTTGATTTCAGTACCACCTTTAAAATTACTATAAGTAAGTGAAAGGAATGTTGGTCCCTCATTATTTTTATCAGAATTCTTCTGAATGTTATTGCTTATTTATTGCCTTATTGTTAAAAATAAAAACGAAGGGCTCCCCTGGTGGTCCAGTGGTTAAGAATCCACCTTGCAATGCAGGGGACACAGGTTCAACCCCTGGTCAGTGAAGATCTGACATGCTGCTGGGTAACAAAACCTGGGCACCCCAACTCCTGAACGCAATGCTCTAGAGTTTGTGAGCCACAGCTACTGAAGACTGCACACCCTGGAGCCCATGTTCTGCAACAGGAGAAGCCACCGCAATGAGAAGACTGCACACCGCAACTAAAGAGTAGCCCCTGCTTGCTGCAGCTAGAGAAAGCCCATGAACAGCAATGAGGACAGTGCAGCCAAAAATAAAATAAACTAGAACCAGCCTGTCTATATACACATAAAAGATGAAAAACCCATGTTGACTTAAAGAATATTGACATCTTTGACATGTTGATTGATTCTTTTCATGCACGTGGTAAACTTACGTTTATTCAAGTATTTTCTTTCATGTCATAGATCTTGCCCTGGACTTCAAGTCTACCATCTTGTGGTCACTACTGAACCAGTGAGAAGGGTCCAGACTGCATTAACCACCCAAGGGACTACCAGTGGTATGAATCATTGTTTTAGAAAATCAACTTAATTGAGGTATAATTTACATACAACCAATTGTATATTATTCATGGATTTTTACTCAAAACATAACATGTAAAAAAATTTGGTTCACCACAATGAGATATCATTCCGCACCTTTCAGAAAAGCTATAATCAGAAAGACAACAAATGACAAATGTTGGAAAGGATATGGAGAAAAGAGAACCTTCATGCACTGTTGGGAATGTAAATTGGTTCAGCCACTATGGAAAACAGTATGGAGATACCTCAGAAAATTAGACGTAGAACTGCCGTACAGTCCAGCAATTCCACTGCTGGGTATTTTTCAACCACACCCCCAAACACTAATTTGAAATGACATATGTTCCCTTATGTTCACTGCAGCATTATTCACAACAGTCAAGATACAGGAACAACCTATGTATTCCTCAATATGAATAGGTTAAAAAGATGTGGTATGTGTATGTACACACACACACACACACACACACACACACAATGGAATACTACTCAGCCATAAAAAGAAAGAAATCTTGCCATTTGTGACAACATGGATGAACCTAGAGGGTATTATGCTAAGTGAAACAAGTCAGAGAAAGATAAATATCATATGATCTCACTTATATATGGAAACTAAAAAACAAAACAAGCCAACCAGTGGAAAAAAATGAAAACAGACCCAGAGGACAAATAGGTGATTGCCAGAAGAGAGGAAGTGACCAGAGCAAAACAGGTGAAGAGGATGAAGAGAAACAAATCTCTGGTAATAAAATAAATGTCATGAATATGTAATATGGTCAATTATGTTGTAATTGCATTGTATGGGGATAGATGGTTACAAGACTTGTTGTGGTAAATATATGCAAATGTCAGATCACTGTGCAATATACCTAAAACTAACATAATATTGTGCATCAACTATATTTCAGTTTTAAAAAGGGAAAAAAATATAGCACATTGATACGAAAATGGAGGATGCTAGGAGCTTTTCCCAAGCCCATGAGCACGTTGATTAATCAAGGACTGCTTGGTACACTTTGTTGTTGTTGCTTAGTCACTAGTTCAGTTCAGTTCAGTCACTCAGTCGTGTTCGATTCTTTGTGACCCCTTGGACTGCGGCGCACCAGGCTTCCCTGCCCATCACCAACTCTCGGAGCTTACTCAAACTCATGTCCATCGAGTCAGTGATGCCATCCAGCCATCTCATCCTCTGCCATCCCCTTCTCCTCCTGCCTTCAATCTTTTCCAGCATCAGGGTCTTTTCCAATGAGTCAGCTCTTTGCATCAGGTGGCCAAAGTATTGGAGCTTCAGCTTCAGCATCAATCCTTCCAATGAATAATCAGGATTGATTTCCTTTAGGATGGACTGGTTGGATCTCCTTGTGGTTCAAGGGAGTCTTAAGACTCTTCTCCAACACCTCAGTTGAAAAGCATCAATTCTTCCGTACTCAGCTTTCTTTTGTTCAGCTCTCTGTGACCCCATGAATTGCAGCCAGCCATGCTTCTCTGTCCATGGAATTTCCCAGGCAAGACTACTGGAGTGAGTTGCCATTTCCTTCTCCAGAGGATCTTCCTGACCCAGGGATCAAATGTGCATCTCCTGCATTGAAAGGTGAATTCTTGACTGCTGAGCCAGCAGGGAAACCATATTGCATTTACCTCCATCTGGTCAAATAGGTCATATTTAACTCCATTTTGAAGTCTACGATCCCAAAACATCATGGGTTGTTGGAACTGGAAGATGCTGTTTGGAGGCTAATGAGTCCAGTTGACCAGATCAGCATCATGTAGGAGAAAGAATGATGTATTAAGGCCAAGGAGATCTGGGCATCCTCACCTGGTGTCCACCTGACTGGCCAAGACTTTCAGCTTTTTTGAGATTCAATTTCCACAACAGAGGGATATATATTGATAATACCTGCTTGGTCTACATTTAGGATTATTATGAGGGTTAAATGAGATAGACTGTACAAAAGGTATTAGTAAAGTCAAAAGGTAATGAAAATATCAGGGATTATTATCTCTGCTCTAAATAAACTCATCATCTAATGGGGTAATATACAGCTTTTGGGGTGTTGGCTACATGACTATGTTCACTTTGTGGAAATCCTTTGAGCTGTACATGATAACTTGTGTACCTTTCTGTGTGTATGTTAGGTTCAGTAGAGTTTACTGAAAAGTAAGCTGGATTCATTTGAACTTTGAAATATGCATTCATAGATTTCAGTGTAGCATTGTGTTTTACTGGATGTCCCAATACAATTCATTTGCCTCTTCTCCTGGTGATGGACATTCGGGTTGCTTCTGGTATGGGGCGTTCATGCACAATGCTTGTGTGCGTCTCCTAGGACACATGAGTACAAGTAGCTCAGGGAGTGGAACAGCTGAATCATTGTCCATGGGCATCTTCAAGTTTACTAGATCGTGCTAAACTGGTGTTTGAAGTTAGGCTCCAGTTCTCCTTCCCACCAGCACTGTATGAGATTACTCTCATTGGCTTGATGGTGGTGGTGGTTTAGTTGCTAAGTCATGTCCAACTCTTGCAACCCCATGGACTGTAGCCCACCAGTCTCCTCTGTCCGTGGGATTTTCCAGGCAAGAATTCTGGAGTGGGTTTGCTTGATAGTCATTAGAGTTTTTGCCAATCTGACGAGTGTTCTGTGATATCTAACTGTGATGTTACTTTGCATTTTCCTCACATTGAACCTATATATACTGGACTTTTGGATTTCTTCTTTTGAGAACTCCTTCCTCAAGGCTTTGCCCATTTCCCTACTGGCTTTTTTGTTTTCTTATTGATTTGAATTGAGGATTACTTATGGATTCTGGGACTCTGAGTGGACAAATACTCAGACACATTCTACTATGTCCCCATGGAAAGAAGTTACAGCTTTGACATCTCTGAGGTCACCAGCTGTGCTCCTTCTCTCAATGTGTCACAGGGGAGGATGGATTTTTCATTATGTTTTTATTACTGATTCCTATCTTAATGGCATTATAGCTAATCTTTTTGAAATTGACTTATGGCCTTACTGTATAGGCAATTTTTCTAAATATTCCAGGTGTGATGTGAAGGATGTATATTTTGCAGATGGTTGTTGTGGGTCTACACATGTGCATTATCTGAAGTGTGTTACATGAACTATTCAAATCTGTATCCGTTGATTTTTTTTTGTCTGCTTGTCCTATTAATTACTGAGATGAATATACTAAGATATTCCATTGAAATAAAAGATTTGTCTATTTATCCTTGTAGTTCTGTCCACTTTTGCTTTACATAAGACTGTTTCAGTCTATTTCACTTTCCGTAGTACAAGTCCAAGTCCTTAGTCCAGCTCATTGTCAACAGGAAAACAGAGCCCCTATACCTGCCAGTAGTGTGGCCACAACCCCTGCATCATAAAGCTTTTCCTTTCATCTTCCTTTATAATCCTGCCTCACTCACTTTACAGAAGAAAGGGACTTTACACACCCTTTTCCCTTCTTACTATGGTTCTTTGCCTCCAGAGCACCAAAGGGGATTCTGAAGTATTAGCTATTAATATTAATCAAGAACCCATAAATTGAAGTCAAGGCTTTGTGTTTTTCATTAGTTAGACTTTTATGTGTTAGGGACACGGCATGGCATTAGATTACGATGGGATTTTGATATATAACTTAAGACTGTTTAAAAAGCTGAATGACATTATGTAGTAAAATTTCTCCCATTTCCACCCACTGATATGTATATATATAAACATATTTTCTAATGATTTGTATATAGTGAGATGGAAAGAGGAACAGAAGTTGTGTTGATCCTTGTCTCAATGTAATCAGTTTAATTCAGTCTCTCAGTCATGTCCAACTCTTTGTGACCCTATGGACTGCAGCATGCCAGGCTTCCCTCTCCATCACCAACTCCCAGAGCTTGCTCAAATTCATGTCCATTAAGTCAGTGATGCCATCCAACCATCTCATCCTCTGTCGTCCCCTTCTCTTCCTGCCTTCAATCTTTCCCAGCATCAGGGTCTTTTCCAAAGAGTCTCTTCTTTGCATCAGGTGGCCAAAGGATTGGAGTTGCAGCTTTAGCATCAGTCCTTCCAATGAATATTCAAGACTGTTTTCCTTTAGGATGGACTGGTTGGATCTCCTTGCCACCCAAGGGACTCTCAAGAGCCTTCTCCAACACCACAATTCAAAAGCGTCAATTCTTCTGTGCTCAGCTTTCATTATAGTCCAACTCTCACATCCATACATGACTACTGGAAAAACATAGCTTTGACTAGATGGACCTTTGTCAGCAAAGTAATATCTCTGCTTTTAAATATGCTTTCTAGGTTGGTCATAGCTTTTCTTCCAAGGAGCAAATGTCTTTTAATTTCATGGGTGCAGTCACCATCTGAAGTGATTTGGGATCCCAAGAAAATGAAGTCTGTTGCTGTTTCCATTGTTTCCCTGTCTATTTGCCATGAAGTGATGGGCCCAGATGCCATGATCTTAGTTTTATGAATGCTGAGTTTTAAGCCAACTTTTTCACTCTCCTCTTTCACTTTCATCAACAGGCTCTTAAGTTCTTCTTCACTTTCTGCTATAAGGGTGGTGTCATCTGCATATATAAGGTTATTGATATTTCTCCCTTCAGTCTTGATTCCAGCTTGTGCTTCATCCAGCCTGGCATTTCACATGATGTACTCTGCATCTAAGTTAAGTAAACAGGGTGACAATATATAGCCTTGATGTAATCCTTTCCTATTTGGAACCAGTCTATTGTTCTATGTCCAGTTCTAACTGTTGCTTCCTGACCTGCATACAGATTTGTCAGGAGGCAGGCAAGATGGTCTGGTATTCCCGTCTTTTAAAGAATTTTCCACAGTTTGTTGTGATCTACACAATCAAACGTTTTGGTGTAGTCAATAAAGCAGAAGTAGATGTTTTCCTGGAATTCTCTTGCTTTTTCTGCAATCCAACAGATGTTGGAAATTTGATCTCTGGTTTCTCTGGCTTTTCTAAATCCAGCTTGAACATCTGCAAGTTCACAATTCACGTACTGTTGAAGCCTGGCTTGGAGAATTTTGAGCATTACTTTGCTAGCATGTGAGATGGGTGCAGTTGTGTGGTAGTATGAACATTCTTTGGCATTGCCCTTCTTTGGGATTGGAATGAAAACTGACCTTTTCCAGTCCTGTGGCCACTGCTGAGTTTTCCAAATTTGCTTGCATAATGAGTGCAGCACTTTCACCTTATCATTTTTTAGAATTTGAAATAGCTTAACTGTAGTTCCATCACCTCCACTAGCTTTGTTCGTAGTGATGCTTCCTAAGTAGCCTGCTTGACTTCGCATTCCAGGATGTCTGGCTCTAAGTGAGTGATCACACCATTATGGTTATCTGGGTCATGAAGATCTTTTTTGTATAGCTCTTCTGTGTATTCTTGCCACTTCTTAATATCTTATGCTTCTGTTAGGTTCATATCATTTCTTTCCTTTATTGTGCCCACCTTTGCATAAAATGTTCCATTGGTATCTCTAATTTTCTTAATGAGATATCTAGTCTTTCCCATTCTGTTGTTTTCCTCTAATTCTTTGCACAGAACACTGAGGAAGGCTTTCTTATCTCTCCTTCCTATTCTTTGGAACTCTGCATTCAAATGGGTATATTTTTCCTTTTCTCCTTTGCCTTTCACCTCTCTTCTTTTCTCAGCTATTTGTAAGGCCTCCTCAGACAACCATTTTCCTTTTTGCATTTATTTTTCTTGGTGATGGTCTTGATCACTGCCTCCTGTACAATGTCATGAACCTCCATCCATAGTTCATCAGGTACTCTATCGAATCTAATCCCTTGAATCTATGTGTCACTTCCACTGTATAATTGTAAGAGATTTATTTAGAGCATACCTGAAATGCCTAGTGGTTTACTATACTTTCCTCAATTTAAGTCTGAATTTGCCAATAAGGAGTTCATGATCTGAACCACCGTCAGCTTCTGGTCTTGTTTTTGCTGAGTGTATAGAGCTTCTCCATCTTTGCCTGCAAAGATATAGTCAATCTGATTTCGATATTGACCATCTGGTGATGTCCATGTGTAGAGTCTTCTCTTGTTGGAAGAGAGTATTTGCTATGATCATTGCATTCTCTTGGCAAAACTCTGTTAGCCTTTGTCCTGCTTCATTCTGTACTCCAAGGCCAAATTTGCCTGTTCCTACAGTTGTCTTTTGACTTCCTACTTTTGCATTCCAGTCCCCTATGATGAAAAGGACATCTTTTTTGGGTATTTGTTCTAGGAGGTCTTGTAGATCTTCATAGAACTATTCAACTTTAGCTTCTTCAGCGTTGGTTGGTGCATACCCCAACCAGTTGGGGCATAGACTTGGATTACTGTGATATTGAATGGTTTGCCTTGGAAGCAGAGATCATTCTGTCATTTTTGAGACTGCACCCAAGTACTGCATTTTGGACTGTTTTGTTGACTATGAGGGCTGTTCCATTTCTTCTAAGTGATTCTTGCCCACAGTTTGAGATTGAGTTCTAGATTTAGCTATCATTGCCATTAATATTAGTATGTGCTCTGCTGTGCTTAGTTGCTCAGTCATGTCTGACTCTTTGCAACCCCGTGGACTGTAGCCTGCCAGGCTCTTACTGATATTAGGGGCTTCCCAGGTGGCTCAGCTGGTAAAGAATCCGCCTGCAATGTGAGACGCCCCAGTTTGATTCCTGGGTTGGGAATTTCCTCTGGAGAAGAGATAGGCTGCCTACTCCAGTATTCTTGGGCTTCCCTGGTGGCTCAGATGGTAAAGAATCTGCCTGCAATGCGAGAATCCTGGGTTGGATCCCTGGGTTGGGAGGATCCCCTGGAGGAGGGCTTAGGAAACCCACTCCAATATTCTTGCCTAGAGAATCCCCATGGACAAAGGAGCCTGGCAGGCTACAGTCCATGGGGTTGCAAAGAGTCAGACATGACTAAGCAACTAAGGACAGCCAGCACATACTATTAATGGCAATGATAACTCAATCTCGATTTCTTTTTTTTAACATTTAGAGCTCCATGGGCATTTGAAACTAAAAAATTTAAATCAATTTTCCCATGTTTTAGTTGCAGATAAGGGTGATAAGGTAATTAGTTTTTAAAACTTTGAGATATAAAGCTATTTTTATGCAAAATTCTGAGTTCAAGAAAAAAAATTATGTGGAATTTTTGACTGTTAAAGATGAGTTCATTCATATGTTTTAAATGGACAACAATGGGAATCAGATTGCATAGTACTGATTTTCCATTGTGTGTATTTAAAAGAATGTGAAAGTTTTTGTTAAAATGTCAATTTCTGTGATATGCAAGAAATAACAAAAGTTTTTGAGATCAACTTTTTAAAAGTATACAGTTCTTTTAGGGGGTTTGCAAGCAGAACACGGTGGAAGACCCTGACCTCATGGTGGCCTGGTCCATCTCCTTCCTCTGGGCATTCAAACCATGCTGGACATTTGAAAAACCATGGATTTCCTGGGAAGAAGTTGCCTCTCTTGGTTAAAGTGTTTCAGTAGCTCAGCACATTTACCATGTGGAAAGTCTGATACTTCCCCTTTTATCTAATAGAAGGTACATGTGAGAAATTGTCCAATTGGGAAAGGAGTGTCACCACGTAACAGTGAGTGCTCAGAGTATTCCAAAGGTGCTGGAATGGTGGACCTCACTCCCTTTTTGAGCTTACATCTGATTGCCCACCTTATTCCAGGTGGAAAGAATAAGGGAGGAAGGGAAAATGAACAGATAATTTATGAAGTGCCTAACATGTTTGGGTACCTTACGAGCTATTTTTTTGTATGTTGTCTGATTTCTGTAACAATCCATCCTACAGATGAAGACGTGGACCCTCAGGAAGATGACAGGGGTGCCAAGTTTACACAGCCTGCCAGTGGCATGGCTGGGATTTGATCCCAGGTCCCTCTGACTTGGTTATATCTGTGGCCTCAGAATCAGAAGATGCATGTGCCTGCAGCATCTCTGAACTTAAACTTCCTCATCTGTAAAATGGGCTGCTGCTGCTGCTAAGCTGCTTCAGTCATGTCCAACCCTGTGCAACCCCATAGATGGCAGCCCACCAGGTTCCTCCATCCACGGGATTTTCCAGGCCAAGAGTACTGGACTGGGGAGCCATTGCCTTCTCTGGTAAAATTGGCTAGTAATAGTTATTTTGCAGGTTGGTATTCACATTCTAGGGAGTTAATGTGTGGGCACACTCAAATCGTTCACATAGGCCTGGCCCATGGAAGGCACTGAAAATATGATAATAACATAATCAGGCACCAAGCTGGGTATTCTGGCACAATACTTTTGCCAGCAAAATGATGGCTAGTATTGGGGACATAAACCTTTGGGCATATAGCTGCGTCTTGAAGGTGACAAACTGAGTGGTGCTGGCCTTAACCTTTGAGAGCAAGCAGTTAGGACTGAAGGATGGACTGGATTTTGTGGTAGGCAAAAGGAAAGATGGCTATAGCCTCTTAGGCCTATCCATTCCACCCGCTTCTAACCAAGAATTTCCCACCATCCTCTGTGTTAAGACAAAACAATGCAGTCCACAGAGCTCACTCTGCTGTCTGTTGGAGAAGAATAAAAACCCTCATGTTGCCTCATCCAGGCAAGGTAGTAGCCACAAGGGAATACCCTGCCTCCAAAACTCCCTTCCAGTTTTTCCACATGACAAAGCCATTTCAAGCCTAAGACCCACCCTCAGCCTAGCTCAGTAAACTTTACTGGAAAATGGCAAACAGATCAACTCTAGGTATCCTGGACTGAGGCAAATCCCAGAGTGAGAGCTATTCTTTTATTATTTTTTATGTTTGAATCACTATTCATATAACCATCATGATCTTTGATGGATCTGCATTTAAAGCGCTAATGTGTGTGTCTAAACTTTGCACCGCAGAGATGAAGTTATTAATCTGGGAGAATCCAGCCCGACGTTCTTGGAGCCATTGGTGTTGCTTGGGTGCCACCTGGTGGCCAGAGATCTTCCCTGTGGAGAGGTTGTTGGCACGGGTTGGTCATCAGTTTTACTAGCCCTGGCTGCCTGTTGAGGATCGCCGAGATTCTCACAGAACTTCCAGTTGCTAGTTCTGTTTATAAGCATTACTCTGTCCTGACGACATGTAAAAAGCTGAACAGACTGAACAACCAACAATTCTTTTAGGATCCTTAAGAGAGGTAGGACACAGTAAAGTACTGCTCCCAAGATTACAGAGACCAACAGGCAAATACAGAGAATAACAGCTTAATGGAGCAGAGATTCGCCAGCCGCAACAGCTACAGGAACCAGTGTTGGTCAGGAAAACCTGAACTGCAACCGATGAATGGAGGACCCAGCCACAGGGCGACGGCCACAGTGTTTTGAGATCTGTGCCTCCAGGGGCTTGATCAGGTTCCCACAGTAAACAGCACAGAAAAATCCCCTCAGGCTTCCAGGAGGGGGACAGGAAAAGGAACCATTCTGAAATACACTAGAGCACTCTGAGCTTCTTAACCCCTGTCCTCAGGAGAAGCTACTTAAGCAGGTCAGAGCTGAGCCTGCTTAGTTATGGGAAAACACAACTCCAGCCCAGTCTAGGCAGCCTGTTCCACCTAAGAGGGTGGGGAGCAGGAATGAGAAACACTTGTGAAGTTCACAGTCCAGCGGCAGAGGCTCACTAAGAGACTGAGCCATAACCACAGGACTATAGAAATCTTCTCATATGCCCACAACTTCCCCTCGTATCACTAAAGGCCCAGAAGCTCTTTCTACCTCATCTCCAGGTATCAAGAAAAAGCTTACAAACCACCCCAAAAGGCAAAAATTTGAAGAGACTGAGCAAGCATCAGAGCCAGACATGGCAGGAATGCTGGCATTATCAGTTCAGGAATTTAAAATAACTATGATGAATATGTTAGGGGCTCTAATGGATAAAGTAATCAGCATGCAAAAACAGGTGGGCAATGTAAGCGGAGAGGTGGAAATCCTAAGAAAGAACCAAAAAGAAATGCTAGAGATAGAAAACACTTTTACAGGAATGAAGAATGTCTCTGATGGGCTCATTAGTGGACTGGACACAGCTGAGGAAGGAATCTCTGCGTTTGAGGATCTCTCAATAGAATCCTCTGAGATGAAAAGCAAAGAAAACAGAGACTGAGAGACAAAACAGAATATTCAAAGGCTGTGGGGCAACTCTGAAAGGTGTAACACGCTTAATGGAAATACCAGAAGGAGAGGAAAGGGAGAAAAGAACAGAAGAAATACTTGAAACCATGACAGGGAATTTCCCCCAATTAATGTCAGACATCAAACCACAGAAGATAAATGCCAAAATACGCCCTACAGGGCCTCCCTGGTGGTCCAGTGGTTAAGAACCCACCTTCCAGTGGAGGATATGCAGGTTGATCCCTGGTTGGGGAGCCGAGATCCCACATGACGCAGGGCAGCTAAGCCTGGGCACCACATCTAGAGAGAAGCCTGCGCACCACAGGGGGAGATCCTGAGTGCCCGCAACTGAGTCGATGTAGCAAAATAAATATATAAATAAGTAAACATTAAACAAAAGCAAAACACCCTACACCTGGGCACATGGTTTTCTCATTACAAGAATCAAACATAAAGAAAAAATCCCTAAAGGAACTGGGGTGCGATCTTATCTATAGAGGATGAATGATAAGAATTACATCTCATTATCTCTTCAGAACCCAGGAAAGCAAGACGAGAATGGAGCAAAATGTTTAAAGTCTTGAGTGAAAGCTCCCACCAACCTAGAATTCTGTACTGTGTGAAATTATCCTTCAAAAGTGAAGGATAGATAAAGGCTTTCCTGGACCAACACAACTGAGGGAATTTGCTGCCAGTAGATTTTCCTTCAAAAAATGTTTAAAAAGTTCTTTAGAGAGAATGAAAATAATATAGGACAGAAACATGATCGACATTAAGAAAGGAAGAACATCAAAAAAAAAAAAAGAAAGGAAGAACATCAAAGAAGGATTAAATAATGGTAAAACAAAACCCATCATTTTTCTTATTTTTAAAAATTTATTACTTATAATTAAATAATGTTATGATAATTTTCTTATTCTTAATTGTTTAATAGTTTGTTCAAAATAATAATGGAAAATATATTCAATTATGATTATATATATATATTTACATTTATATATGCTTACATATAAGTGAAATGGTTTGTGGAAAATCTCAGTACCTTCCTCTTAATTTTCCTGTAAACTTAAAACTGTTCTGAAAAAATTAATTTTTTTTTTAAAGTCTATGGTTATTTTTTTTTAAGTCTATGGGGGTCGTTCCCAAATGGCTCAGTGGTAAAGAATCTGCCTAGAGTGCAGGAGATGTGGGTTCAATCCCTGGGTCGAGAAGATCATCTGGAGAGGGAAATGGCAACCCATTCCAGTATACTTGCCTGGAGAATCCCATGGACAGAGGAGCCTGGCAGGCTACAGTCCATGGGATCACCAAAGGGTCAGATACGACTTAGTGGCTAAAGAACAACTTGGTAGGGAGGGACATTAGTCTTGTTAAAAAAAAAAAAACAACTTCACAGATGATTCTAATGTGCAGCCAGCCAGGGCTGAGAACCACTGTGTGAGGATTTCATTTCTAATTATTGATTGGTAGTTTTCCTTGATTTATTTCACAAAATTTTGTTATTGAGCTCTCACCAGGTGCTAAGCACCGTGATAAGAGATGATGAGCCAGAAAAGACCAGTCCCCTGTCCTCACGTAGATTACAGATCTTAATAAAATAAATTCACAATTCTGTAATGGTTATTATAGCTAAGAACAGGGCATCCTGAACTCATCTAGGGGTTAGCAAAGGTTTACCTAACCTATTGACTTTTGAAGTGAGTTCTGAAAATTGAGTTGGAATTAACTAGGTACGGGTGATGTACTGAGCTACTGAGGCAATTGCCTCAGGTGTCCTTGCCCTTTTGGGCAAATGGCCTATGAAGTTGGAGGAGGCAGGCTTTTCTTGATCTGACTGTGATCTCTCCCTAAGTGGATAATCATGTCCCTGGATAATTGAAGACAATTATATGTTTATTTCATTGAGTTAACGTAAGAAAACGATAATGTAGGAAAGTGTTGTCTCTAGGGACAGCTACAGGTATGTGGATGAGGAAGGTACCAGAAGGAGACAAGATGGAGCACTGAAATAAAGAGATGCAACCTAAAACAAAAAGATGCCATGTTTCGTGAAACCAATTGGCAAAGGCAGATAAATGCACAGTGCAGGGGAGAGCGGAAAATCTCTCTGACACAGCAAACTCGCTCTTAGAAAATTAGCCTACAGAATTATGGGCGTCGAGATGTGAAGAGTCTAGCAGAGGAAGAGAGCATGGCTGGGTTTAAATAATAGGATGGTAGCCCGGTCTGGGAGAGAGGTTTCTTTTTGAGAGAGGAAAAGTATGTATTGTGTGGGAGGTGGTCTCAGTGGCTGAATTACCACTGATCGCTCCATGTGGGATTATGTAAAAGCAGATTCACATGCAGAAACATTTCTATATAACAGTCTCTCCTATCCTTTTAGTTTCAGTTCAATTCAACACACTTATTGAGTACCTGCTGATACAAGGCTTTGGCAGAGATAGAAAACTGTTTTTTAATGAGAAGGGGTAGCACCTGGCTTCCTGTGCTCCAGGAACATGGTCTAGAAAGGACGACTGACATGTGACAAATCCAAATACAGTGATTACAATAAAACAATCAGTGCTTCCCCAATGGCTCAGCAGTTAAGAATCTGCCTTCGATACAGGAGACACAGGTTTGATCCCTGAATCGAGAAGATCCTCTAGAGGAGGAAATGGCAACCCACTCCAGTATTCTTACCTGAAGAGTCCCCTGGACACAGGAGCCTGGCGGGCTACAGTCCAAAGGGTTGCAAAGAGTTGGACATGACTGAGCACAGAGCACTTGGTATATTATAGGTATGAGAAAGTGAGAAGTGAAAGTTTAGTCACTCAGTCGTGTCCAATTCTTTGCGACCCCATGGACTGTAGCCTACCAGGCTCCTCCATGCATGGGATTTTCCAGGCAAGAGTACTGGAGTGGGCTGCCATTTCCTTCTCCAGAAGATCTTCCCAACTCAGGGATCGAACCGGGGTGTCCCACACTGTAGGGAGACACTTTACCATCTGAGCCACCAGGGAAGTCCTAGGTATGAGAATGTGTGTTTAAATGTGTTACACGAAAAGAAAAGCAAAATAAATTATAATTGAAGAAATGTGAGTAAGGGTGATTTCCAGAAGACATGACATTTGAACAGATTTTGAAAAATTAATTGGATTTTGATAGATTTTGCATAGAAGTGGGGGGGGGGGAGGAGTTTCTGCTTTAAGAACTGCATGAGGCCTTTTTTACTTGAAAAGTGTTTGCTGAGCTCATACTGAACATGGTATAGATACTGTGTGGGATATAGAAGTAGGAGGACCATGAAAGGAGCCAAAACACATCACAGGGAGAAAAAAGGCATGATGTTAAATTGCAGTGTGTAATTGCAGTGACAGTTATATTGTCAGCAGGATCCAGGAATGAGATAGGGCCACTGCCCCAGTATTTGCAGCATAGTGGAAAACAGCGGGCTGAGGGCAAAGGGCAAGATGAGAGGTACAGTGTTACCATTACCTTTTCTCAGGTTTTGGGTTAAAATGTATCATTATTTCTTAATGTTTATAAATTATATCTGAAAACGTTTGGGCAAAAAATTCAAGCATGCAAAGTAAAAAAAAAAAAATCAGAACCTTCCTTTATCATTTCCAACTCCCTCCAAGCCCATATCTCTCTGCAGATGTAACTACCATTGAGTTTGGTGTGGATCCTCCCAGAACTTTATCTATGCATTTACATGCAATTATGTGTATATAAAAATATATATAGTTTTTTGTCCTGTGTTTTATAGAAATGGTAATATTCTTAACATTTCACCAACTGATTTTTTACTTCAATATATTTAGGGAACTCTACATGTTGTTCCATTTATATATACCTTGTTTTTAAAACTGGTACTCCGTGGTATGGTGCATCTGACTTAAGTTACTTAAGTATTTCCATCTAATCAACCATAAAGTGGGCAACCCATTCATATTCTTCTTGACGCATACAACAACAACAACAACAATAAAACCTAGTCTGGATTTAGTAAATGGAGGCTTATCTTAAGCCAGCATTCTAGAGAGTCATGGCCCCATCGCTGATCCCAAGATCTGAATCAATTCACAGATCTGATAAGGAGGGGAAGCTGGGGACCCCTGAATAAGAATCCGGTGATGGTGCTAAGAGAGTGAACTGAGAATCTTACTTCAAGCCATCCCAAAGAGACCAGTGGCCATTGGCTAAATAGCAGAGTACTGAGGAAAGGGAAATACCAACAGCTTATCTGCCATAGTTGTCCACCAGTGAGGGTGGGGACTGCTAGTGGGCAAGGGAATAAATGATGCTTTGATTTGATCCCATCTTACAGTAGGCTCACTGGGACATGGATCTTAAAGATATTCAAAAGTGTTTGGGTTGGGGAAGGGAGAGCTAGATAGAGCTCTCTGCCTCACTAAAAATTAAGGAAATGAAGATTAAAACAAGATCCCCAAGCTGATTGTTAATTCAATACATTGTTTATGGGATGGAAATTGATATTTTTCCTTTGACTCAGAATCCCCACTATTAGGAATTATCCCTTAGAATTACCTTCACTGATACATAGAAGAAACTGAAAGAAGCTGGTAGACATCTATTTTACTTATACCTTGGAATTAAACAACCTCTGAGGTAAGATGTTTTGAACCTATTTGGTAATTATTTCCTAAACTCCTGAGTGCATAGTTGAAATTGATATACTTAGAAATTAGCAGAATCTTCGCACTGGATCCCTGAACCATGGAGTGAGAACTATTAGAGTTGGAAAACCCAGGCTGCCCTCCCTCCTTTTTCTTTTTTTTTTTTTTACCAAGTCAAAGAGTAATATGGTATTCCTGGGAAAACTGTAGCGATTAGTGCCACTGTCTAAAACCTGAAAGATGCAGAAGTGATGATTTCTATCCCAGCTTGCAATTTACCGGACAGTGTGGCTGATGCACAGCTTCGAAGAATTTGGAGAATGTAATGACAGTGACTTCAATTGCATCTGCTTTTATAGCTGCTGTCTCTTTCATGGCCCCTGATAATGTATTATCAATGTGGCAAGTGCTTCTTTCTTCATCTCAAGAAACAGTGATACCCGGAGCAGCCTGCTTTTGCATGGCAGGGACTGCAGAATACTTTCAATATCTTGCATTAGACCTGTAGCAGCTCCATGGTTTTGTGATTCAGCTTTGTATTTAGAGGGCTTCCCTGTGGCTCAGCTGGTAAAGAATCCGCCTGCAATGCAGGAGACCTGGGTTCGATCCCTGGGTTGGGAAGATCCCCTGGAGAAGGGAAAGGCCACCCACTCCAGTATTGTGGCCTGGAGAATTCCATGGACTGTATAGTCCATGGGGTCACAAAGAGCTGTATTTAGAGACCTTGATGATCTCACCAATCCACCGGATACAGTCCTGGTCCTCTACATAGATGTCATCATGCTAAGAGGGCCTGGTGAGTGGGAAAGAATAGGTCTGCTGGTTGCCTTGGAAGACACAGGCATACCAAAGGTGGCAGATAAATACCAAGAAAAATCAGCAAACCACCACGTCAGTAAAGTTTCAGGGAGTCCAGTAGTCTGAGTCATGATGGATATTTGCTCCAGAATGAAAGATTAGTCTCTTCATCTTGTATCCTTCTACAATCTTGACAGAACTACCATACTTAAAAAAAAAAAAAACACCACATTTTACTTTGAATTGTGGTATAGCCAACTGGGGCTTCCCAGGTGGCTCATTGGTAAAGAATCCACCTGCAATACTGGAGATGTAGGAGACATGGGTTCGATCCCTGGGTTGTGAAGATTCCCTGGAGGAAGAAATGGAAACCCACTCCAGTATTCTTGCCTGGAAAATTCCATGGAGAGAGGAGCCTCTCAGGCTCCAGTCCATGGGGTCGCAAAGAATGGGACATGACTGAGCAACTCAACACTCACACATAGCTAATTAAACAATGTTGTGATAGTTTTAGGTGAACAGCAAGGGGACTCAACCACACATATACATCTATCCTTTCTCCCCCAAAGTCCCTTCCCATCCAGGCTGCCACATAACATTGAACAGAGTTCAATGTGCTATACAAGTCTGACCTTGTTGATTATCCATTTTAAAAATAGCAATGAGGAATACTTAGGGAGTTTAGGATGGGCGTGTACACACTGAGATACTATACTTTATAGGACGTTTTTGGATAAGCAAAAGCGTGCCAACTTTGAGAGAGGCTAACTCAACTTCTCAAGCTAACCAGGCTGCAAGGAAAGTAATCTGCCACCTAGCCTTTCTGGCCCAGTATATTCAGTGATGCTCCAAGTGTCTTTGGAAAACTGGGCTATGAGGTGCTTAGGACGAGCAGTACAAAGGCTACTGTTTACATAGCCTAATATTTCCATAACTGTAACTTTTCTGTACTGTTGCCAAATGTTTTTTGTTGTTATTCTTAATATTTTAAGAAAAATTTAATTGTGTAAAATATTGATAACATGAAATTTACCATGTTAACCATTTTAAGTGTACAGTTTAGTGCTATTATTTACATTCACTTCATTATGCAGCCATCCAGCCCCCAAACTTTTTTTTTTCATGTTGCAAAACTAAAACTCTGTATCCTTAAATAATCACTTCCATTGCCTACTCCTCTGGCCCCTGGCAACCACCATTCTACTTATTATCTTTATGAATTTGCACCAATGTACCCAAGGTGACTGCTCTGGTGGTCTAGTGGTTAAGAATCTGCCTTGCAATGCAGGAAACATGGGTTCAGTCCCTGCTTGGGGACCTAAGATCCCACATGCCACAGAGCAACTAAGTCCGCATGCCGTAGCTCCTGAGCCCACTCACCAAAACTTGAGTTTTTGCCCCCACAACAAAAGATCCTGCATGATGCAACAAAGATTCTGAGTGCCAAAATGAAGGCCCTACATGGCAAAACAAGCAAAGAAACAAGCAAACAAAATTTGGTACCCCAGAGATTTGAGTTTTGATCTCTTTATAGTATCTTCTGCTCTGTTGAAAGTCAAATTTTTCCTCCTTGCTCTTAAAAAAATGTCCTGAACACTCTTGTACATTTGATTTTCCAGGTGAATTTTTGAGTGAGCTTATCAAGTTTCATAAACAATTCAAATAAGGTTTTTGATCTCACATTGAATCACCATTTCTAACATGTGACAATTCAAGCTTCAGAAAAAATTGTAGTTTATTAAAACAAGCTAAGTCTATTTAAAAATCCATGAGACCCTAATTAGACTCCAAATAGAGAAGGTCTTTTATTTTCAAATAAACAGTCCTATACTCAGGTTAATTTTATTCAGGTCAAAAATATTTTGTTTAAATTTAACTGTAAGTAATAAACCACAATGGCAAAGAAAAATATTAACTGAAAGGATATTCTCAGGATGTTTTCATTATACACTTACAAAAGGTTAAGACTCTTCCCATGGATTGTCAGTGACTATGCTCATGAGACTTTCTGCTCCTTCAACATATGATGTTGGAAGGGGAAGAAGAGGGTCATGGAGGGTGTTGGGGAGGAAACTAAAGACTGAAATTACAACCTCAAATTTTCAAAATAGGTTTGTATCAGACAACCTAACATTACTAACTAGATTTTAGCCATCTTGTGCCATAAAATGATTTGATTCTCCCTAAATTCCATCCATTGTATGCCAGCCAGCCACAGGGTGAGTTTTGTTGACCCTCACAAATGCTGTAATTCAATATGATATGTGGAATTTTTGTAGCCTGGTAGTCCTTAAGGTATTGTCTCACAATTGTACTCTCTTTGATGGTAATTGTACATCTTTAAGAACACTTTTAAAATTATACCTAGGACCATGGAGCTTATAATGTGATGTAGGATAGTGTGCTTTTCCCAAAGGAGAAATCTATTAAAACCCTACCAGTTCCCTCTTCTAAGCAGAGGCAAACAGCTTATTTCATGTAGTAAAAAGATTGGAGAGGGTTACCTAAGAGCTGGAACTCCCAGTATAGAGAGTAAATGAGGATAAATGGAATAGATGCACAGAGTCCTTCCTTAGTCTGAGTGGTAGAATTTGGTGTTGGAAAATTCCTAGACTGATAATCAAATCAGAATCCAATGCATTATAGTTCTGTTTTTAGAAGCGTCCTGGCTTAACCCATCTTGGTGATGATTCTTCCATGTGTTCTAGAACATTGAAAGAAGACTTCTCTGGATGACATTTTAATTGTACCAAATTTGAATTAACCACTTCAGAAGTTTAATTATTTAAAAGGTATATATGACCAACTACATGCTTAACATCAAAATTTATTTTTTCTGAATGAAATTATGTATTTGCAGCAACATAGATGGACCAAGAGATTATCACACTGAGCAAAGTAAGTCAAAAAGAGAAAGGCAAATACCTTATGGTATTATTTATATGTGAAATCTAAAATGCAACACAAGCAAATCTATCTATGAAACAGAAAGAGACTCGGACAGAGAGAACAGACTTGTGGTTACCAAAGGAGAAGGGGGGAGGAGGGAAGGATTGGGAGTCTGGGATTAGCAGATGCAAACTATCACATATAGAAAGGATAAATAACAAGGGCCTACTGTATAGCACAGGGAACTATGCTATAATGAAAAAGAATATATGTGTATAACTGAATCACTTTGCTGTACAGTGGAAATTAACACATTATAAATCAACTATACTTCAATAACATTTTCTTTTAATTTTCTTTACTTTATTGTGTTGGTTTTGCCATACAATGACATGAAACCGCCATGGGTTTACATATGCTCCCCCTCCAGAACCCCCTTCCCTCCTCCCTCCTGATTCCCTCCCCCTGGGACATCTCGGTGCACCAGCCTGGAGCATCAATCCTGGGCTGGCAATTGATTTCACATATGGTAATTAACATGTTTCAATGTCATTCTCCCATATCATCCCACCCTTGCCCTCTTCCACAGAGTCCATGAGTCTGTTCTATACATCTGCGTTCCTTTTGCTGTCTCACATGCAGGGTTCTCGTTACCATCTTTCTAAATTCCATATATATGAGTTAGTATACTGTTTTTAAAAAACAATTTTTTACAGTTGCACATTAGAAAAAAGACTCCCCTCCATATTTTATAAATAGAACTTAATGTTTGTAATTCCTTTCTAAGATAACTTTTATATGATTTTGATTACTTTTCATGTATCAAAAAGAAATAGAGTTACATCCCGCATATAAAGGCTGAGCGGTTTATGCCATGCTACTTGGCATTATTAAGAATGGGACAACCAGTTGTACTGTCTCTTGAAGAGATGCAGAAGTCGATGCATAGCTGCACATAGGCAGTGCTCTTGCCTAAAAAAGAAAAAATCTTGAACCTGAATCTAATCAACCAGTGGATCCAACAACACTTTAAACAACATCACAAGGATATAATCGGCCTAAAGCTACTTTTATGTTAAAGAATATCACTACCTTTCAGATATTTGATATACACATTTGAACTAGTTTCAGAAAATTAAAAAAAATGTTAATTTACTGTAGTCAACAAGAATTCATCTTATTGCACCTTGACTAGAATTGCTTATTCTAATTAATTTTTCATAATGTACACTATTTGAATTAAGCAAAATGGCGTTTGTTATATTAATTTGCATACAGTTGAGGCTAAATATATTTTTACCTATTAATTAGCTATTTTTTCTTTTTTTTTAACTATTTATATTTTTTGCCTGTTGATCTGTTTGATCCTTGATGGTTTTCTTATTTCTACATGAGATCTTTATTTGGTAAAGACATTTGTTATTCATCATATTTGTTGCAATCTTTTTCTAGCTTCTAGTTGGTCTTTTAATTTTGTTTATAGTCTCATATAGATTTCAAACATTTTAATGTTGTTAAATATGTTGCTACTTTCCTTTGAATTTCTAACATTGCTCTTTAGATATGCAATTCTCTTTTCTATTTATGGCTTGATGCTTATATATTTAACTCCTTGATCTACCTACACATTTTTTGCCATAAGGTATGAAATAGGTATAAAAATAACTTATTTCCCCCCAAATAAAAAACCAGAGGCTTGAATACTATATTAAATAATTCCTATTTTCATGTAGTTATTAGTAAGTGAAGTTATATACTGAAACTCCAATACTTTGGCCACCTCATGCGAAGAGTTGACTCATTGGAAAAGACCCTAATGCTGGGAAGGATTGGGGGCAGGAAGAGAAAGGGACGACAGAGGATGAGATGGCTGAATGGCATCACTGACTTGATGGACATGGGTTTGGGTAGACTCCGGGAGTTGGTGATGGACAGGGAGGCCTGGAGTGCTACGTTTCATGGGGTCGCAAAGAGTCCGACACGACTGAGCGACTGAACTGAACTGAACTGAAGTTATAATGT
Organism: Antilocapra americana; assembly: GCA_007570785.1. NCBI lineage: Eukaryota > Metazoa > Chordata > Mammalia > Artiodactyla > Antilocapridae > Antilocapra > Antilocapra americana. Next base: position 6,771,597 of record ML661891.1, on the reverse strand, counting down.
TATTAAGACCCCATGTTCCTTCTATATTTCTGATTTAGAAAGACCAGTTTTGCCGAAACCTGAATGGCTTTTGTCTGAATATATTTTGCTCTATTTTGTTGTTTCTTTAAGATGGAAATGGGGACTAGCTTTTTCCTCCCTTATATTACTGAGTAACAAACAAGGAGATCAACTCATTGGCACTGTATCTTAGTGAATATTTTGCCTGTTTCACATTTTGTAAGTTAATATCGTTTAATTTTCACTGGTAGCAATTACATTTTGATTTTGTTTGCATGCATTAGTCTAAAGTTAGGAAAGTCAGTTTCTTAAATCTCTAAAGGTGAAATCCTGACTGATTCTGGCTTTAAAATATACTCCTAAAGGGAAATTCAGAATAAAAAAATCAATTCACAGTGAGAATAAATAACAGCCAGCATGTCTATTGAATTAAAAGATCATATGAAATAAAGAGAGGGTGAATTTTGTCATGGGAGGAGAGGAGAAGAGGGCTGCCTGCCTGGGGACAGCGCCAGAGCAGAGCTGGCTGCCCAGACATTCCAGAGTCGCTGGGAGATCCAGGGAGAACCCAGCAGGGCTGCATTCTGGTATGCTGCTGGAAGACGTCTTTTAATATATTTAATGGTGAAAACACTGTCTGCCTCAGATATACCACTGGGTTTAAATATACTAAATGATGTCAAAGATGGAGCATATGCCAAGTTTATATGCACCTTCTACAGCCATTCCTGTGTGTCAGTATTGAGCACAGGGACTGAGTAGAGAAACCATCCAGTGAAGATAGTGGAGTTGTGTTATCCATTGAATTATTAATACTTTATTAAAATATTTCACTCTTTACACATCTGACATTTTGAGTGCATTTCTTTACACATTAGTAAACAAACAAGTCAAATTGTTCAAGCTAAGTTATACAAACTTTTCAAAGGTTAAGAGCAGAAAATGTTTATTGAGGGCACACACCCAGCTAGACCAGAATGTCTAAATAAATTAAAGATGCACCTTAGTTTACCATACTTCCATAATAAATATAAAGTGTTTGTACTGACATTGTATTTTATATTCTCTCCCTATGGGGGGGTAAAAACACCCATAAATTGTCTGTCCTTAGAAGCAGAGAGTATTAATGACATCTGTATGACTAATCACTGAAGGGTAGCCTGGGAAGAAAATGGAAAGCTTTAGAACAACCTGTGCCTTCATTGGACATGTAAAACATCTCCACCTGATGTCATTAACAGCATAAAGGAACACACTGTGACAACATCTAAGGTCTGTTTATATACTGGACCCAGGTGGAATTGGCGATGCAGATGAGTGATACAATGCAGCATCTTAAAGTGTATGCTATAGGTCTCTCCCCAGCCGCAACCATTAACTCCTGGGACCCTTTGTAGGTCTCACTTTGCCTAATATTCAGGCAGTAACCCCTGAATATTCTTGCTTCATAGAGCTCCCAGCAAACTCTATGCACTCACTGAAGAGCATTCCAGAGGGGCCCACAGTTTACAGAGACGCTGTCTGGAAGGTCTCACAGACATTCATTTATATTTAGAAAAAAAGGAAAAGAAAACATTTGGGAGAACCATGGCTACTTTTGTGTGCGAAATAAAATTTTGCACAAAAAGATGTTTTGCCTTTTAAACAATAGATTCTTTTGCTGCTGAACTTCTAGACCCACATTTTTTAGACCTTGAATTACACTTGAAAAATGAGCAAGAACAGATGGTGAAAGATGTCTGCAAGGTTGTGGAAAGTACTGACGTCAGAGCCAGAAGAACAGAGTTTAAGTTTCTGTTCATTTAGTCTCTAACTGTGTGATCCTGAGCAAGCCACTTGACCCATAAAAGATGTAAACAAAATAGAAGAAAAAGTTAATATTAACAGATACACATTAATGTATTTAATATCCTGTATCCTCTAAATAACCTTTACAAGATTGTTTTCTGTAATAATCAGTAATAATAATTTCCTTGATTTGTTCTTTAGCTCTATAACAACTATTTAAAAAGAATAATCAATATAAATCTTAAAGAAGTTTCACACGTGAAATAAAATTTGCACTTACCAATAAAAAATATATTTCATAATGGACATACTATGTCAATTTTCAGTTTTAAACACAAGTAAAAATTCCAAATCAAACCAATCAATCCTAAAGGAAATCAACCCTGAACATTCACTGGAAGGACTGATGCTGAAGCCGTAGCTCCAGTACTTTAGCCACCTGATGAGAAGAGTCAACTCTTTGGAAAAGACCCTGATGCTGGATAAGATTGAGGACAGGAGAAGAAGGGGATGACAGAGGATGAGATGGTTGGATGGCATCACTGACTCAATGGACATGAGTCTGAGCAAACTCCAGGAGATACTGAGGGACAGGGAAGCCTGGAATACTGCAGTCCATGGGGTCTCAAAGATTCAGACATGACTGAGCCACTGAGTAATAACAAGGAAAAAATTCCAAGAGATCATGAAAAGTGATGAAATTAAAGTACCTCAGGCTCTGCTGCTTCTTCTTTATAACTTGTGTCATCTTTGCTTATATCAAATTTACCATCTAAATGCATCTAAAATCACATCACAAGCTCTGTGGGCACATACAACATCAAAGAGAACTTGAAGAATCATGAATGCTTTGAGCTGAACCTCAAAACAAAAGTGCATAGGTGAATGTTGGGGTCTGCTATATAACTGAGAGTTCTTCAAATTAGTCTCCACATAAAGTATGATGCTTACCAATGTATGTGATAAACAAATGTGCTAATTCAGAGCTTACATGTATGTTCTTAAAATTCAACAATAACTACTATTGTTTAGAATGTAGGCCAATAACATTTTTTTGGAGGGGAGGGAAGAGTATTTTTTAAAAAAATTTTATTGAGGTATAGTTGATTTACAACATTGTATTCATTTCTGCTATTACAGTAAAGTGACTCAAATAAATATCTGAGTCATATATATGACTGAAGCATATATATATGGTCTTCTTGGGTCGGCAAGATCCCTGGAAATGGCAACCCACTCCAGTATTCTTGACTGGGAAATCCCATGGACAGAGGAGCCCGATGGGCTACAGTCCATGGGGTTGCAAGTCAGACATGACTTGGTGAATAAACAACCATCACCACCACTTCAGTTCAGTTCAGTCGCTCAGTCATGTCCGACTCTTTGATACCCCATGAATCTCAGTACACCAGGCCTCCCTGTCCATCACCAACTCCCGGAGTCTATCCAAACCCATGTCAATCGAGTCAGTGATGCCATCCAACCATCTCATCCTCTGTCGTCCCCTTCTCCTCCTGCCCACAATCCTTCCCAGCATCAGGGTCTTTTCCAATGAGTCAACGGAGTTTCAGTTTCAACATCAGTCCTTCCAATGAACACCCAGGACTGATCTCCTTTAGGATGGACTGGTTGGATCTCCTTGCAGTCCAAGGGACTCTCAAGAGTCTTCTCCAACACCACTGTTCAAAAGCATCAATTCTTCGGCGCTCAGCTTTCTTCACCGTCCAGTTCTCACATCCATACATGACTACATCACCACCACTATATACATATAATTCAGATTCTTTTCCGTTAGTTTATCACAAGATACTAAATATAGTTCCCTGTGCTATACTGTAGGAACTTGTTGTTTATCCATCCTAGATACTAATATAATAGTTTGAATCTGGTAATCCTAAACTCCCAATACTTCTCACCCCCTAGAGAAGAATATTTTATCTTTAACATTTTTTAAAATTGTCAGAAGTAGTGATAACAAAAAGCAGATCAGCTTTTAGTCAGTTTTATTATTTTAAAATTCTCTGCAGTGTTTCCCTGTGGCCTTTTTCCTTTGCCCGTGGTAATCCACCCACCCAAGTTACTTGCATTTTGTGACTTTAACAGTGAGATAACCACTGACTCCCTCCCGCCCTCACCTACCAGCCAGTCTATCATGGCCCAGGCCTCATATTCACAGAGAGTTTTGCATTTAGATGTGCCATCTTTATGAGGCTACACTTGTGGCCACTGAGATAGACCAGCAAGAATGAAGGAAGATGTTCACCTTACAATTTTTGATTTGTGTCATTATTGGACTGCTACATGTATATTATTTTTGTTTAAAAATCTGAAATTTTCTTGTGATTTGCACAAGCATAATGGATTGTACATCTGAGGTATTTAAAATAGGTGTACTACCCAAAGCAGAAACTTAACACCACATTGTAAATCTATGCTCCAATAAAACTTTTGAAAAAACTTATAAGTAAATATTAAAATGTACCATAGATTTTAATAACCATTTTGTAATTTCTACAAAATGACAAAGTAATAGGTGTATTGAGCCTGTAAACACTGCTGAAGTGACCAATCCTATGAGTTTTCCAGGGACAAAGCAGTTTTCCAGGATATAGGACCTTCAGTTCCCCAACTGGGACAGTTCAGGCAAACCCAGGTGGTTAGCCCCCCTACCTGAGCCCCTCGGAGAGCAGCACACCATGATCTCAGAGAAGACTGGTTTCTCACTGGCCGAGTCTTTTCTGGAGAGATGGAGAAGCCAGCCATTTCTCCCTGATGCTGAAACAGGCTCTCAGACTAGGAGGCTTCAGCCTAGAAGCATGGCCGCCCCTATGTCCCGATGTTCTCTCCTCCCTAAACTGACCACCTCTCTCTGACTCAAACAGAGCAATTGTTTGATGACAACAGCAAATGCTAATAGGGAATGTCCTTTATATAAGTAGAGCGTTTTATAACTAAACACACAGTGAAGGTAGAAATTTTGCAATTTTTAAAGAACATAGCAGAGACTTAGGTTTCTGAAGATCCCCGAGGTTGCTGCCACACCTGTGTGATATAAATCAGAAAGACCTAGATTTGGGGTTCCAGAGTTGAAATTTGAAGTGTCCAAGATAGTTGGGGGATCCAAACCCTTGAATATGTAATGAAATAAGAGGCTTGGAGAGTATATTATCCTGCTGAAACTGTACCCCATGTGAGTTAAATAACTAAAAAGTCAATACATAATTTTACTGACAACCAAGCTATTGTGTTTTGGTGATCTTGTGCTGAAACAGATAGTTGTAAAAGAGAATGATGGTGTTTTTCATGCATCATATGTTGCCCTCAAACCAATGGCATGATCTATAAATAATGCTTTGTGGCAGGACTCAAGCATTGAAATAAAGTCATTTGTGAAAGTTTCATGAACATCTTTGCCTGTTTTTATTTTCAAAACAGTAAAATAAAAGACATCTAAACCTGAAAGATAATGTTAAAAGAATAGGTTACAGCTTTCTGGTGGCAGAGTCTGGAAAAGATGTGCAGAAATGATACTTCACAAGGGGAATGAAAAGAAGGAAGACCAGGCCATTTCCTCCTCCAGGTTTGGCCCTCAGGTGGCTGAAGAGAACATGTATATGGTATGTGCCACATCTTTTCATCCTTCAATGACACTTTTGTCCATGTCACTGATCCTTCTGGCAAGGAAACCATCTACTGTGTAACCGGTGAGATGAAGGTGAAGACCGACTGAGATGAATCAGCTCCATATGCTGCTATGCTGGCTGCCCAGGATGTAGCCCAGAGGTCATTGACCTGGGCATCATTGCTATGAGCTGGGCATCACTGCTGTCCACGTCAAACTTCAGGCCACAGGAGGAGATAGGACCAAAACTCCTGGACAGGGGTCTCAACCAGACCTCAGAAACCTGCTTGCTCAGGAATGAAGATTGGGCAGATTGAGGATGTCACACCCATGTCCTCTGACAGCACTCACCAGAAGGGGGTTGCTGTGATTGCCATCTGTGAACAGGACTCCTCAAATCATTATTGTTTTCTGTTAAATTGCCGTGATGTAAGCTCAAAAAAAAAAAAAAAAAAAATAGGTTACAGTACATAAATATCATGAACTCACCACTTAAAATTTGGCCTTTTGCCACACCTGTGAGACTTAAACTGCAAGGTCAGTCAAAACAAAGGCTATTGTTGATGAATGATTGGACATGCATTAGCTTTGTGAAAGTGGAGCGCCAAATAGGAAGGTCCCACTACTAGAACGCTAGCATCTGTGTTTGTTGGATGGTATATTGGTACAAATTTTTGGAAGGTCATTTGATCTTATAAACAGAATTTTAAATGCAGTCTCCTCTGATGGAGCAAGGCCGTTTCTAAGAATGTGGTAGATTGGCATAATGGCACAGATTTGCAAAACAAGGGAAGCTTATTGCTGAACATTGATAATATTTGTGATAGTTGTCCATCTAGACAACCTGAATCTAATAGTAGAGTTAAGAACTTTATTGTAGTTACCAGAGGCAGAGGTATGGGGAGGGAGGATTCAATGAAGATAGTCAAAAGGTATGCACTTTCAGTTATAAGTACTAGAGATGTAATGTACTAGGGATGTCATAAATGTCATTAACACTGCTTTAATTTATATAAGAGCTTAAAGAGTAAATCCCAAGAGTTCTCATCATAAGAAAAATATTATTTTTTCTATTTCTCTAATATTGTTACCCATATGATCACTAAGTTTATTTTGATAATCATTTCATATGTATGAAAGTCAAATCATTGTGCTGCCACACCTTAAATTTATACAGTGCTGTATGTCAACTGTCAATAAAACTGGAAGAAAAACAACTTTATTGGCGTTCCACATTGAAGAATACTATTTAGCCACCAGGAAGAAGGAGGTAGGTTTATGTGCCTTGGCTTGGGAATAAGGCTGGAATATACTGGGGAGATGACAAGTTGCAGAGCAGCATGCATCGCGTGATTTTATTTTGTAAAATAAATATAAGAAAACAATCTGAATATACATTTGCATGTGCACTACAAATCATTTAGGAAATATGTTCACGGCAAACTGTTGAGTGGTTAATGCTTGGAAATGGGAGCAGAGGCGCCTCATTTGAATTTTTTAGGATGTACTTACATTACTTTTTCTGTTTGAAGGCAGAATTTCCTTTGTTTCTTTTAAGGACAAGGAAGCATGTTGTCAGTTAGGTCCTGACTGAAAATCACTGTACTTCTTTCTTGCACTGACCGTATAAGAGACAAATGGTAGTGATGACTGGATATAAAGAGACACCATGGACAGTAGGTAAACTCAGTCCTCTCCATCTAAGGAGAGAGCTGCTCTATCCTACAGTACTTCTGGTGAAAGGTTTCAACCAGGTAATGTACTAAAATCACTTATCAAATAAAGATAATATTTTATTTAAGGAATTAAAGTTATCTATTTGTGTCTATTTATATTGCTCTACTTCAAGTTTGGAGGATGAAGGATGCTTTTTCCTCTTACCCAAGTTATTTCTCATTTCTTGGGTCTTCCCAGGCCTACATCTGTCTTTCTGTAGACACTACTCAATTAAAATAAATTTTAAGATATTTTAAAACAGGAGGCAGAAGCTATCTCACGAACGGCTCTGAAAGAAGTGTTATTTCTGGAAGTTTCCAAATGGGCTAAGGGAATAGAGTGGGTCAGCACATTCTTGTGGGATCCAACAAGTAACCCAACAATTATTAAGAGACTGAAGAGCAACTACCCAGAGACCAAAGACCAAGAGTAATTCACCAATATGGCACTTGTATCTCCGCCTGTTAACAATGCCTGTCCATCAATTCAGTACCTGTGAAAGCAACCCAAGAACTAACAGAAGGCATTAAAAATATGTTACTTAATTACTTTGAAAAATTGCAGTTAAACCTTGGAAAACATCATTTGAACTCTTTTAAAGGGATTAAAAAATGTTCATTGCAGTATTTAAACACAAAATTACACATACAATAAATGAACACCTTGTTAAAATTTCACAAATGCAACTCTTCCATATAAGCAGCATCCAGATTAAGAAACAGTAGATTATCAATACCCCAGAAACACCTAATTTTTTTAAATGTCAGGGGACAATATATTCGTGGGCCTGTTTTTGGATTGTCTTGGGAAAGATCAATGTCACAATATTGAATTCTTCAATTTATGAAGGTGGTTCATCTCTTACAAAGGGAAGCTTTGTAATTTAACAGCCTTCCTGGGAAATGCTGGAAAATTAGGAACAGTGACTAAGTTGATCGATTTCTTCTGAGAGTCCCTGCAGGGAGATGTCCTGCTTCACTGCTTCCTCCAGGAAGGATATGGATATGCTCCTTGGCTTCATGGTACGGGTAGACTTGCCAGGTGGAGCCTCTGGTTTTCTAGCCATCACTCTCATTTTACCATCCCAGTCACTGCAGGTTTTCAGTGTCTTCCTCCCTGCACAGAACATACTCCATCATCTTGTGCCACTTTTTTTTTTCTCCATTTCCTCTGCCAAGAATTTTTAGGTTGGCTCAGAACAATGCACTTTGGTGATCTTCCATCTTAGGGCGGGGCTCTTGTTTCAGCCTCCTTCTTTGCTGGTCATTCTAGTGGTACTGCTGGCTGTTACTTGCAGATTTTGACCTATCCAGGAACTTTCCTAAATTTGTTCTTCATACAGGTATGTCTTCAGGGCAAACAGGGATATAATCTTATTTTTTATAGAAGTATACTTGATGCACAATATAAGTCACAGGTATACAACATAAGATACACAACTATTAAAGGTTATATTCCATTTATAGTTATTATAAAACATTGCCTGTATTCCCTGTGTTGTATAATATATCCTTGTAGCTTAATTTATACCTAATGGTTTGTACCTCTTAATCCCTAGCCCTATATTGCCCCTCCTTTCTTCTCTCTCCCCATGGTAACCACTAGCTTATTCTCTATGTCTATCAGTCTGTTCTTTTTCTTATAGCATTCACTAGCTTGTATATTTTTAGATTCCATATATAAGTGATACCATACAGTATTCATCTTTCTGTCTGGCTTATTTCACTTAGCATAATGCCCTCCAAGTCCCTCCATGTCGCTGCAAATGGCAAAATTTCATTCTTTTTTTTTTATGGCTGAGTAGTATGCTGCTGCTGCTGCTAAGTCTCTTCAGTCGTGTCCGACTCTGTGCGACCCCATAGATGGCAGCCCACCAGGCTCCCCCATCCCTGGGAGTCTCCAGGCAAGAACACTGGAGTGGGTTGCCATTTCCTTCGCCAATGCTTGAAAGTGAAAAGTGAAAGTGAAGTTGCTCAGTCGTGTCCGACTCCTAGCGACCCCATGGACTGCAGCCCACCAGGCTCCTCCGTCCATGGGATTTTCCAGGCAAGAGGACTGGAGTGGGGTGCCGTTGCCTTCTCCGGCTGAGTAGTATAGCATTGTGCATATGTATACCACATCTTCTTTATATATTTATTTGTTGATGGATGTCAACAAATACCTTGGCATGTTCCATATGGCATATCTTGGCAATTGTAAATAATGCTGCTATGAATATGGGGATGTATGCATCTTTTTGAATTAGTCTTTTAATTTTTATTGGAGTACAGTTGATTTACAATGTTGTGTTAATTTTAGGTATAGAGCAAAGTGAATCCATTATATATATACATATATCCGTCTTTTTTAGATTCTTTCTCCGTATAGGCCACTACAGAGTACTGAGTAGAGTCCCCAGTGCTATACAGTAGGTCATTATTAGTTATCTATTTTATATAGTAGCGTGTGTATGTAAATTCCAATCTCCCAATTTGTCCCTTCTCCTCCTTCCCCCTGGTAACCATAACTTTATTTTCTACATCTGTAGATATAGCTAGAGATGGATCTATACCAGGAGTGGAATTGCTGGGTCATATGGTAGTTCTATTTTTAGTTTTTTGAGAAACCACCATATTGCTTTCCACAGTGGCTGTACCAATTTACATTCCTACCAACAGCATACAACGGTGCCCTTGCTCCACTTCTTCCCAACGTCTGTTATTTGTGTTCCTTTGGACGACAGCCACACTGACAGACATGAGGTGACATCCCCTTGTGGTTCTATTCTGCATTTCTCTGATGGTTAGCAGTGTTGAACATCTTTTCATGTGCGGGTTGGACATCTGCATTTCCTCTTTGAAAAAAGTATCTATCGAGGTCTACTGCCCATTTTTTGATTGGGTGGTTTGTTATTTTTATGCTGAACTATATGAGCCCGAAAGGATACATTCTTAACCTGAAATGCTTCCCCCTAATTTCTATGATAAAATTTTTAACATAAAAAAAGAACAAATGGAATAGTTCATACAAATCAGCTAGACTTAACAACTGTTGATGTTGACCATATTTGCCACACTGATCTTGTTAAGATGTTGTAAATACAGATATTATCATATTTCACCCTAAATATCAGAAGGCATCTCCAAAGTTAATACCTTTTCCTACATAACCAGAAAACATTATCATCTCTAACAATATTAACAATAATTTCTTCATATACTCTAATATCTAGAAGTTACTTAAGATTTTCCCACTGTTTCCAAAATATCTTTATATCTGGTTTATTCATGTTATTTCATTGTATGTTTCATCTTTTTTATGTGGACCATTTTAAAAGTCTTTATTGAATTTGTTACAACATTGCTTCTGTTTTTTATGGGTTTTTTTTTAAGCCACAAGGCCTGTAGGATCTTTGTTCCCTGACCAGGTATGTTTCATCTTGAACTACCTTAACATTCACTTGTTGAAGCACAGCTGTCTAGATTTGCCTGTTTGCTTCCTCAGAGCAGTGTGAGTTGTTTCTTCATCTCTTCTACTTCCTTTCACCTAGAAGTTAAACATTTTTCAGCAAAAAATACTTCATAGAAAAGGTGATATATACTTTCTACTTCATCATATTAGAAGGCACATGATCTGATTCTCTTAATATTTGCAATGCTAAGACTGATCCTTGGGATAAGATGATAATAGACTGATCCTAGGATTATAAAATTACATTTCCCTGCTTGTGCACAGCAAGCAGTCTTTGAGGCGAAATTTTGCAAATATGTAAAACACTGGTTCCCCATTGATCTTTCACATAATGCTTTTAACATCTTTGTTGATCCTTGCCTGAATAAACTATTTCACTAAAGGATTGTAAATTGATTTCCTAATTCTATTATTTTTTTTACATTTATTATCTAACGTTCTTCTATTACTAAGACTCTCTCTCATCAGCAAGGTTTAGCTGATTATGCTGATAATAATTCCTAATGGAAAGTGGAATGAATGCCTAATTACTTTCTTTTAAAAACCTGTTTTCAAAGTAAGAAAGTAATTACCAGTTTTCAAAGTTAATGTTATAGCCACAACCACTGGTAAGAAGTGAGTTTGTTGTTTTATTCTTATTTGAATACTTTTGTGGATTTTTAGTATGATATCATTATGAATTCTAAATATTTCAAACAATAACATTAAGTATTTTTTTGGTGTTCACGTTGTTATACTTTTGGCCAGTAAAACCCCTTCAAGCTGGCTTATTCGTTTGGCAAACTTAAAAGCCTTCGAAAGTTCTTTACTTTCTGACATAACAAGATCACCCAGGCTCACCAGGTCATCAACTTGAACAAGTTTCTTAAACTTTCCAAGCTCCAGCATCTTTATTTATAAGATACTAGTAGTAGTACCTACCTCATAGGATTAATATGAAGAATAAATGAGATAGTGTTGTTTGGCACGGTAACTGACATTCAGTTGGCAGGTAAAGAGTTGCAGTATCTTTTATTATCATTGGTCCAAGTTCCGCCTTTAACAACACTAGTGTTCTTGTTGTTCAGTTGCTCAGTTGTGTCTGACTCTTTGCAACCCCATGGACTGCGGCTCACCAGGCTCCTCTGTCCATGGGATTTCCCCAGGCAAGAATTTGGCAGGTGAAACTGCTGAGCCACCATGGAAGCCTCAATAACACTAGTAACCTTGGATAAGACATTTGTCCTCTTTGGGCCTCAGCTTCTCTCTCTGTACAACGGGAGATTTAAATCTGAGGCCCTTTCCACTAAATATTTTTGGGTAACCAGATCAGTGGTTTTGTATGAATGAACTTAACAAGAAAACAGAAACAAAACAACAGAAAAGTCCCGAGAAGGGAATTTGTGAAAATCCCATGGCTAACATCGTATTCAGTTGTGAAAGACTGACAGTTTTCTCCTTTCTCCTGCAAGTTTGATCCTTAAGATCAGAACCAAGACAAGGCAAGAATGTTCTCTTTCATCACTGCTATTCAACACTGTACTGGAAGTTCTGGCCAGAGCAATTAGAAGTTGAAACAAGTTGAGGAAGCATTGGAGGAGTGCCCTAGGATGGAACCAGACTGAGAGGGTTAAGAAAGGTTTTTCTTTCTGTGTATCTTTCTATGTCTCTCTCCCATTCAGTTTGCGGTATCCAAGGAAATCTGTCAAAATGTTAGCTGAACGTAAGTTAAATGCTAGCTGAACAAAGCTAGTGGAGGTGACGGAATTCCACATAAGAATTCAGAGACCACATATAATGGAGATTACAGACTTTACAAAAATAATTTAGAAAAGCAATTCAGCAAACAAACAGCTAAAGCCTACAGCAAACAATGAAAACAAACACTGAAAAAAAAAAAAACAATCTGAATTTCCAGAGTTGTTACAGTATAATATTCAAAATGCTCACTTTTAAAAAATTATGAAGCATGAAAAGAAACAAGAAAATATAGCCCATTCACAGAAGATGCTAACAGAAACTGTCCCTAGGGAAGTTATTGAACTTAAAAGACTTTAATCAATTGTCTTTATTATTCTCAAAGAGCTAATGGAAACCATGAACAAATAGATAAAGGAAAGCTGGAGAACAATATGACAAAATATAAAATACTAACACAGAAACAGAAATGCTAAAAAGAGTCAAACAGAAGTTCTGGAGCTGAAAATTGCTATAATTGAAACGGAAACTCACTAGAAGATTTCAAAAGCAGACTTGAGCAGGAAGAAGAAAAAAGCGGTGAACTTGAAAATAGATCAATTGAAAATACCCAGTTTTAGGGACAGAAAGAAAAAAAAAATGAATAAAATCTAACAGAGCCCAAGAGACCTTTTGGACGCCATCTATCATACCAATGTATGTATAGTGAGAGAAGAGAGAGAAAGGTACACAGAGCATATCTGAAGAAATAATGGTCCAAAACTCCCCAATTTGATATGACATGTGAATCTACACATTCAAGAAACTCAACAAATTCCAAGAAGGATGTGTGGATCCTGTGTGGATCACAAAAAATTGTGGAAAATTCTTTTTTTTTTTTTTTTGAAAATTCTAAAAGAGATGGGAATATCAGACCACCTTACCTGCCTCCTGAGAAATCTGTATGCAGGTCAAGAAGCAACAGTTAGAAGTGGACATTGAACAATGGACTGGTTCCAAATCAGGAAAGGAATACATCAAGGCTGTATATTGTCACCCTGTTTATTTAACTTAGATAAGGGAGTACATCATGTGAAATGCTGGGCTGGATGAAGCACAAACTGGAATCAAGATTGCAGGGAGAAATATCAATAACTTCAGATATGCAGATGACACCACCCTTATGGCAGAAAGTGAAGAGGAACTAAAGAGCCTCTTGATGAAAGTGAAAGAGGAGAGTGAAAAAGCTAGCTCGAAACTCAACATTCAAAATACGAGGATCATGGCATCCGGTCCCATTACTTCATGGCAAACAGATGGGGAAACAATGGAAACAGCTCCAAAATCACTGCAGATGGTAACTGCAGCCATGAAATTAAAAGATGCTTGCTCTTTGGAAGAAAAGCCATGACTAACATAGACAGTGTATTAAAAAGCAGAGATATTACTTCGCCGACAAAAGTTCATCTGGTCAAAGGTATGGTTTTTCCAGTAGTCATGTATGGATGTGAGAGTTGGACTATAAAGAAAGCTGAGCACTGAAATATTGACACTTTTGAACTGTGGTGTTGGAGAAGACTCTTGAGAGTCCTTGGACTGCAAGGAGATCCAACCAGTCCATCCTAAAGGAAATCAGTCCTGAATATCCACTGGAAGGACTGATGCTGAAGCTGAAGCTCCAATACTTTGGCCACCTGTTGTGAAGAACTGACTCATTTGAAAAGACCCTGATGCTGGGAAAGATTGAAGGTAGGAGGAGAAGGGGACGACAGAGGATGAGATGGCTGGATGGAATCACCAACTCGATGGACATGAGTTTCAGCAAGGTCCTGGAGCTGGTGATGGACTGGGAAGCCTGGTGTGCAGCAGTCCATGGGGTCGCAAAGATTCTGACATGACTGAGAGACTGAACTGAACTGAAAGGAGAAATTAGAACATACCTGTGGTATGCGAAGTCACTTCAGTCATGTCTGACTCTTTGTGACCCTATAGACTGTAGCCCACCAGGCTTCTCAGTCCATGGAATTCTCCAAGCAAGAATATTGGAGTGGGTTGTCATGCCCTACTCCAGGGGATCTTCCAGAACCAGGGATTAAACCCATGTCTCCTGCGGCTTCTGCATTGCAGGCAGATTTTTTACCACTGAGCCACTGGGGAAGCCCTAGGACATCCCTAGATGGATACAAGCTAAGAGAATTTATTGATAGTAGAACTGCCATACCAGAAACACTGAAGGTGTTCTTTAGGTTGAAAGAAAAGGGCACTAGCAGTAACCCAAAGCCATAAAAAAAATCTTTTATAAAAATAACTACATAGGTAAATATAAAAGCCAGTATTATTGGTTTCTAACTACACATTTTACATCATACATGAGTAAAGACAAACGCATAAGACAGTTATAAGTTTGTGTCAGAGGGTGCAAACATATAAAGATATACTTTGTGAAAACAACAATATAAAGGGGGAAATGGGGCTGTATAGGAGCAGTTTTGTACGCTAATGAAATTAAGTTGGAATAAATTCAAGCTACATTGTTATAAATTTAGAACATTCATTGTAATCCCCATGGAAACTACTGAGAAAATATCTAAAAGTTACACACAAAAGCAAATGAGAAGGAGGTAAAAATGGCACACTACAAGAAATTAAGTGCAAAAGAAGGCAGGAATAGAGAAAATGAGGAACGAAAAGGTATAAGACATACAGAATACAAATAACAAAGGGCAGAAATAAGTCCTTAGTAGTAGTTACTTTAAGTGTAAATGAATGAAATGACTCTTTAAAAAGGCAGAGATTGGCAGAAGTTTTAAAAAAATGATCCAGCTGTATGTTGTCTATAACAGAGGCACTTCAGCTCTGAGAACATGCATGGAATGAAAGTAAAAGGATGTGAAAGGATATTCCATGCAAATGCTAACTAAAAGAACTGGAGTAACTAAACCGAAATCAGAGGAAATAGACTTCAAGGTAAACACTATTACAGGAGACAAAGAAGGACATCATATATTATTTGTCAAAGGGTCAATTCGTCAAGAAGTTAGAGGCACTTCCCTGGTCGTCCAGTGGTTAAGAATCTGCCTTCCAATGTAAGAGACGCTGGCTCAATACCTGGCTGGGGAACTAAGATCCCATACCCTGCAGGGCAACTAAGCCTAGGTACTATACAGCCCAGGCCACAGCTAGAGAGAAGCCTGTGCACCACAGGGAAAGATCCTGCAACGAGATCCTGCATACTGCAACTAAGACCCAACACAGCCGAATAAACATTTTCAAAAGAAGGGAAAAAGCAGTTATAAACATGACAGGTACCCCAAAATATATTAAATGAACAGCAAAGGAAGAAATAAACAGTTCTACAATCATAACTGGAGACTTCAATATTCTACTTTCAATAATGAATAGACCATCTAAACAGAAGGTCAGAAGAAAACAGAACGACCATATAATAATAGAGCAACACTACACACCAACTAGATTTGACAGACGTGTTGGACAGTCTACCCAATAACAGCAGAATACACATTCCACTAAAGTGCACATGGAACATTCTCCAGGATAGGCACTGTATCAGGCCACAGAAAAATCTCAATACGTTTTAAAAGGCTGAAATCCTCTGAAGTATCTTTTCCAACCACCATGGAATGAAGCTAGAGCTGAGCAATGTAAGGAAAATGGAAAGTTTTAAACTATGTGAAAATTACACAATGTCGTCTTAAACAGCCAAGGGTCAAAGAAGAAAGGGAAATCGCAAAACGTTCAGAGATGAGTGAAAATGAAAACACCATGTACTGAAACATATGGAAGGCAGTGAAAACAGTATCTGGAGGAAAAATCTATAGCTGTAAATGCCTGTGTTAAAAAAGAAGAATGATCTCAAATGAATAACCTAAATTTCCAACTTAAGGAACTAGAAAAGGTATAGAAAATTAAACCCAAAACAAGCAGAATGAATTAAGTCATAAAAATTAGAGAGGAGATAAGCAAAATAGAAAATAGAATTATCTATTTTTATAGAGGTTATTAATGAAATCTGAAGTTGTTTTTTAGAAAAGATCAATAAAATTTACAGACTTTAAGCTAAAATTACCAAGAAAAAAAAGAGAAGAATAAATTTAAACAACTAAAATCGGAAATGGAAATGGAACATTAATACTGACCTGACGTGAATAAAGGAGATTGTAAGAGAATATTGTAAACAACTGTATGCCAACAAATGGGATAACCTGGAGGAAATGAATGAACTCCCACCAAAACTGGCCTAAGAAGAAATAGAAAATCTCAGCAGACCCTCAACAAGTAAAAACACTGCATCAGTAATTTTAAAAAATCCTCAATATAGAAAAGTCCAGAACAAGATGGTTTCAATAGTGAATTCTGTGAATAATTAATACTAATTCTTCTCAAACTCTTCCAAAAAATAGAAGAGGGGGAACACTTCGTCAGTCATTCTACACAGCCAGTATCACCTTGATGCCAAATCCAGACAAAGATGCCATAAACATCCAGACAAAGATGTCATAAGAAAGAAAACTATAGAACAGTATATAAATATAGATATAACAATTCTCAACAAAATACTAGGAAACCAAATTCACAGCATTTAATAAGGACTATACACCATGATCAAGTGCATGCTGGCTTTTTTCATTCAGAATTCTTTGGAGATTCATCCAGGTTGTCACATCAATAACTCTTTTTATTGCTGAGTAATATTCTGTGGCATAGATGTACCAGTGTTTGTTTAACCATTTATCCATTGAATGACAATTGAGTTGTTTCTAATTTTTTTATTATTATGAACAAAGTTGTTATTCACATTCAGTTTTTGTATACATAGGTTCTTAAGTATCCTGGCTAAGTGCCCAAGACTGCAATTCCTGAGTCATATGTTTCATGTTTAGTTTTATAAGAAAATGCCCAACTGTCTTCTAGAATGGCTATATCATTTTATATCTCACCAGCAATTCATAGTGATCCTGTTTCTCTGCATCATCAGTAATGTTTGATGGTGTCACTGTTTTTATTTTAGCTATTCTGATGTGTGTGCAGTGGTATCTCATAGTGATTTTAATGAGCAGTTCTCTAATGACCAATAATGTTGAATATCTTTTCATGTGCATTGTCACCTCTGTATCCTCTTCAGTGACTTGTCTGTTTATATCTTTTGCTTATTTTCTAATTGAATTTTTTTCTTTTAATCTTGAGCTTTGAGAACTCTTTTTTATATATTTTAGATAGAAGTCCTTTGTCAGATTTGTGGTTTGCTGATATTTTCTCTAAGTTGGTAGCTTTTCATCTTTTTAACAGGGTCTCTCTTGGATCAGATGTTATTAATTTTTATGTTGTCTAACTTATAAATATTTTTTCCTGTATAGATCATGCTTTTAGTGTCAATTCTAAGAACTTTTCACTTGGTCCTAGATCCTAAAGATTTTATCCAGTTTTTTTCTTTAAAGTTTTATACTTATATCTGTAATTCATTTAAGTTAATTCTTATATAAGGTGTGATGTTTGGGTAGAGTTTCATTTTTTAAACTATGAATGTCCAATTGCTTCAGCACCATTTCTCAAAAAAGTTATCCTTTTCCATTGAATTGCTTTTGCATTTTGGAAAAAATCAGTTGCGCAGGTATGTCTGGGCCTATTTCTAGATTTTCTGTTCTGTTGCATTGATCAATGCCAGTACCACATAGTCTTGATTACTGGTTAACATTTTTAAAGCTCCGCACTAATTATAAAATACAGTGAGGACTGCTGGAGTTGGAGAAAAGATGCCAAGAGATATAACATTTGGTGAAAAGTTTGCTGCACTTGGATTCAAAAGTCTTGGGTTTTATAGTCTTATTGCAGCGGGATGTGACTGGGTGACCTGGCCAAATCATTTAGTCTGAGACTCATTTTTCTCATCCATAGAATTGGGATGGTAGTATCTGTGTAGCCTACCCTCCCAGTATCCTTGTGAGCATAAAAGAAAATATAGAGTCTGTAAGGTTTAGACTAAAGCCAGTATTCAAATATAAAGGGTCATTATTTGAGGGATAAGGACAATAGACATTAAGGTCCTTCTTACCCAAGGTCATCTTCAATTTGATTAGGTAGCATTAGCCAGAAAGTTTCACATGTTATTCAACAGATGTGTTATTCAACACATTCTTCCAGACACTGTGAAAAGTCCGTGGGACATAGATACAACATACATAGTCCTGTCCTTACGAATCTTCCTTTTTCGTGGGAACGTATTCCATTTTTCAAAAGTTAAGTGAATTGAAATTAAATGTATATTGAGTACTTCTTTAGAATTCTGGGACCTTTCTAGGTGGATGGATCCATGGAACAAATAATCATAGTGAATTCTATGAAGCTCTAAAGAAGAATTAATACTAATTCTTCTCAAACTCTTCCAAAAAATAGAACAGGAAGGAACACTTCCTCATTCATTCTACAGAGCCAGTATTACCTTGATGCCAAATCCAGACAACGATGTCACAGGAAAGAAGACTATAGAATAGTATATAAACATAGACATATTCTCAACAAAATACTAGGAAACCAAATTCACAGCATATCTAATACAGATTATACACCATCCTCATATTTCCAGGGGCTGCACACTGACTACTTAGCAGAGCCAAGAGGAAAGGGGGAGGGTTTTCCTGGACAAAAGTAAAAACACTCTGAGGCTCACATTCTTGTCACCCCTTCCAGCTAGTTCCATTTCTTTGCCATGCGTTTATTAAAATGAAACAAAAACATCCCATGGAGCCAATTTAGGGTCCTATACACTGTGAATAAAAAACCCATTTTGCCTACCTCAATAGAACCCGTTGAAAAGGTCAGTCTGCCTCATCTCTATTTTCCCAGGTCTCATTTTACAAACTAACTTCAGTCCCTTGTCTGCATCTTACATTGCTGAAATCAATTTGTAAAATGAAGTAGTTTTAACAGTCAGAGAAAGACTGGTATGCATCATTCCTCTCGACAGCCTGCAATAAAGAAAATCTCACTTGGAGATTAAAGGCTATTGTCATTTAAAGTGTTTTCACATGCTACTTGGTGCATTTAGAAAACAAACATGAGCGTAAAACCAAACACACAACAGCAAAACATGCTCCGGCACAACAAGATCAGAATCCCGTTCCTAGACTCATAGCTGGAGGGGTATTTGGAAATAATTGCCAAGTATAATACCATCCTAACCATTGGTGGGGCTCTGCTGCCCCCAGGTGGCTGACGCCTTTCTCTGACAACTCTAGCGCTCTAGTGCAGAAGAGTGATTTTTTTGTTGTTGTTGTTACTTGTTTTTGCCATACAATGTCATGATATCACCATGGGTTTACATATGCTTCCCCTCCGGAACCCCCCTCCCTCCTCCCTCCCCCCTGGGAAATCTCGCTGCACCAGTCCCGAGCATCAATCCTGGGCTGGCGATTGATTAGACACATGACAATTAACATGCTTCAATGCCCTTCTCCCATATCATCCCACCCTTACCCTCATCCACAAAGTCCACGAGTCTATTCTATACATCTGCGTTCCTTTTGTTGTCTCCCATGTTGGGTTCTCGTTACTGTCTTTCTAAATTCCATATATATGTGTTAATATACTGTATTGTTGTTTTTGCTTCTGGCTTACTTCACTCTGGATAATGGGCTCCAGTTTCGTCCATCTGAGTAGAATTGCTTCAAATGAATTTTTTTTTAATGCTGAGTAATATTCCATTGTGTATATGTACCACAGCTTTCTTATCCATTCATCAGTTGATGGGCATCTAGGTTGTTTCCATGTCTTAGCTATTGTAAACAATGCAGCGATGAACATTGGGGTACACGTGGCTCTTTCAATTCTGGTTTCCTCGGTGTATATGCCCAGCAGTGGGATTGCCGGGTCATATGGCAGGTCTATTTGCAGCTTTTTAAGGAACCTCCACACTGTTTTCCATAGTGGCTGTACTAGTTTGCATTCCCACCAACAGTGTAAGAGGGTTCCCTTTTCTCCACATCCTCTCCAGCATTTATTGCTTGTAGACTTTTGGATGGCAGCCATTCTAACTGGTGTAAAGTGGTACCTCATTGTGGTTTTGATTTGCATTTCTCTGATAATGAGTGATGTTGAGCATCTTTTCATGTGTTTGTTAGCCATTTTTATATCTTC
>ML661891.1:6665900-6750814 GCA_007570785.1 Antilocapra americana | reverse complement strand
GGAGAAATGTCTGTTAAGTTCTTTGGCCCACTTTTTAATTGGGTTGTTTATTTTTCTAGAATGGAGCTGCAGGAGTTGTTTGTATATTTTTGAGATTAATTGTTTGTCCGTTGCTTCATTGGCTATTATTTTCTCCCATTCTGAAGGCTGTCTTTTCACCTTGCTTATAGTTTCCTTTGTTGTGCAAAAGCTTTTAATTTTAATTAGGTCCCATTTGTTTATTCGTGTTTTTATTTCCAATATTCTGGGAGGTGGGTCATGGAGTATCCCACTTTGGGTTATGGCAGAGAGTGTTTTGCCTATGTTATCCTCTAGGAGTTTTATAGTTTCTGGTCTTATGTTTAGATCTTTGATCCATTTTGAGTTTATCTTTGTGTATGGTGTTAGAAAGTGATCTAGTTTCATTCTTTTACAAGCGGCTGTCCAGTTTTCCTAGCACCACTTGTTAAAGAGCTGGACATGACTGAGTGACTGAGCACACACACACACACCATGCCCCAGTCTTCTCTAAGCTTCCAGATTTTGAAAAAAAAAAAGTTGTTTTTGCTTTTATTCTATTACATGAGCAATGCATGTTTGGAAAAATCCAAAGGATAAGAAAAATAGAGTAAAATCCTCCCTTTAAAGTCATTGGTTCCCTGCCCAATCTCATTTCTTTTCCTAAAAGCAAACAACACTTGTTGCGTTTTTTTTTTCAGAATGATTTCTAGTGTATTTATGTGAATATATAACTCTGCTGTGATTTTACATCAATGGATATACGTGTTTTTCTGCACTTCAGAAAAAACTCAGTACCATATTTTGGAGATTTTTCTATGTTAGTACATACAATTTAGACTCCTTCTTAACTAGAATTTCACAGTAAGGCTATTTCACCATGTGCATTTTGATGGTTCATAAAGTGAGAGCAACTAAGGTCTTATCTTATTTACATAAACAAAGCAAGGAAAAAAACCACCTCAACTCTGGACCTAACAAGCAGACATCTTTTTTTTATATTTATATATTTTTATTGAAGTATATTTAATTAGAAATATGTTAATTTCTGGTGTGCAGCACAGTGATTCAGTTATATATATATATATTCCTTTTTCACTATAGTTTACCATAAAATATTGAACACAGCTCCCTGTGATATATTATAGGACCTTGTTTTTATCTACTTTATATAGTTTGTATCTGCTAATCATGAATTTCTAATTTATCCCTCCCCCACACTTTTCCTCTTTGATAACCATAAGTTTGTTTTCTATGTCTGTGAGTCTGTTTCTGTTTTTTAAATAAGTTCATTTGTGTCATATTTTAAATATATAAGTGTTATGTGTGATATTTATCTTTGTCTGATTTACTTCACTCAGTATGATAATCTCTAAGTCCATCCATGTTGCTGTGAATAGTATTATTTCACTCCTTTTATGGCTGAATAGTATTCCATTGTATACATAATATACCACACCTTCTTTATCCATGTCTCTCAAACAGATATCTTATTTTAAACTCTCACTTAAAGCTCCTCACCCAATTCCCTTGAACTCTATCCTGGAAAGAGAGACACAAACAATCTTTGCAACCTCCAAATCTGTCCAGGATTCTGTCTGAAAACTGCAAACTCTCTTCTCTACTCCAAGAAATTCTCTACTCTACTCTGCATGGGGGAAGTAGACCTTCCATCTCCTGAATCCACCCCCAATCTATGGATTTTGCTCTCCCATTGCCCAGTTTCCTTAATTTTTGATATACAAAGCAAGTATATTCACGAAAACATTAACAAAACAAAACTTTTTACCTAAGCAGTAGCTCCCACAATCATGTTTTGACTTTCAATCCCACCATGAATTGGTAAAAACTCAGATCCACTTTTAAGTCTCTGAGATTCTAGCTGGCCTTCCCTAAGGCAAGTGCATTGATATCTCAGTGGTGGAATGAAAGGGAACAGGACAAGGAAGCCCAGATGATATCTCAAATATGATCTACTAGAACTTCAACATTTCCCCAAATTAAGTATACTTTATAAGCATAATTTTAATGGTTGCCCAGTATTCTAACCAACAAATATAATTTATTATTCTCTTATTTTAAAAAATTATATTATAGATGATCTATTATGGTTACCTTATGACATATTCCCCCTCACCCTGAATTTGTATAATGGACACAATCAGTCAGTCAGTCAGTTCAGTTGCTCAGTTGTATCCAACTCTTTGCAATCCCATGGACTACATGCAGCATGCCAGGCTTCCCTGTCCATCAACAATTCCCAAAGCTTGCTCAAACTCATGCCATTGAGTTGGCGATTCCATCCAACCATCTCATCCTCTGTCATCCCCTTCTTCTCTTGCCTTCAATCTTTCCCAGCATCAGGGTCTTTTCCAATGAGTCTGTTCTTTGCATCAGGTGGCCAAAGTATTGGAGTTTCAGCTTCAATATCAGTCTTTCCAATGAATATTCAGGACTGATTTCCTTTAGGATGGGCTAGTTGGATCTCTTTGCCATCCAAGGGACTCTCAAGAGTCTTCTCCAACACCACAGTTCAAAAGCATCAATTCTTTGGTGCTCAGCTTTCTTTTTAGTCCAACTCTCACATCCATACATGACTACTGGAAAAACCATACATTTGACTAGATGGACCTTTGTTTGTGAAGTAATGTCTCTGCTTTTTAATATGCTGTCTAGGTTGGTCATAGCTTTTCTTCCAAGGAGCAAGTGTCCTCTAACTTCATGGCTGAAGTCACCATCTGCAGTGATTTTTGGAGCCCAAGAAAAGAAAGTCTGTCACTGTTTCCATTGTTTCCCCATTTATTTGCCATGAAGTGATGGGCCCAGATGTCATGATCTTTGTTTTTTGAATGTTGAGTTTCAAGCTAGCTTTTTCACTCTCTTCTTTCAGTTTCATCAAGAGGCTCTTTAGTTCTTCACTTTCTGCCTAAGGATGGTGTCATCTGCAGATCTGAGGTTATTGATATTTTTTCTCCCAGCATTCTTGATTCCAGCCTGGCATTTCAAATGAGGTACTATGCATCTAAGTTAAATAAGCAGGTTGACAATACACAGCTTGACATACTCCTTCCCCGATTTGGAACCAGGGGAACAACAACATCTGTTGTTCCATGTCTGGTTCTAACTGTTGCTTCTTGACCTGCATACAGATTTCTCAAGAGGCAGGTCAGGTGGTCTGGTATTCCCATCTCTTAAAGAATTTCCATAGTCTGTTGTGATCCACATAGTCAAAGGCTTTGGTGTCATGAATAAAGCATAAGTAGATGTTTTTCTGGAACTCGCTTGCTTTTTTGATGATCCAACGGATGTTGGCAATTTGATTTCTGGCTCCTCTGCCTTTTCTAAATCCAGCTTGAACATCTGCAAGTTCACGGTTCACTGAAGCCTGCTGAGAGCATTTAAAGCATTACTTTGCTGGCGTGTGAGATGAGTGCAATTGTGCAGTAGTTTGAACATTCTTTGGCATTTGCCTTTCTTTGGGATTGGAATGAAAACTGGCCTTTTCCAGTCCTGTGGCCACTGCAGAGTTTTCCAAATTTTCTGGCATATTGAGTGCAGCACTTTCACAGCATCATCTTTTAGGACTTGTAATAGCTCAACTGGAAGTCTGTCACCTCCACTAGCTTTGTTCATGGTGATGCTTAGTAAGGCTCACTTGACTTGGCACTCCAGGATGTCTGGCTCTAGGTGAGTGATCACACCATCATGGTTATCTGGGTCATGAAGATCTTTTTTGAATAGTTCTTCTGTGTATTCTTGCCACCTCTTCTTAATATCATCAGCTTCTGTTAGGTCCGTACTGTTTCTGTCCTTTATTCATCCCATCTGTGCATGAAATGCTCCCTTGGTATCTCGAATTTTCTTGAAGAGATCTCTAGTGTTTCCCATTCTATTGTTTTCTTCTATTTCTTTGCAATGATCACTGAGGAAGGCTTTCTTATCTCTCCTTGCTATTCTTTGGAACTCTGCATTCAAATGAGTTATCTTTCCTTTTCTCCTTTGCCTTTAGCTTTAGCTTCACCTTTCCTGTTTGCTTCAAATGCCAAATGACAGTAGAATGATTGACATTGAGTTATTTGACAACTTCTGTAGCCATAGGGCTTCCCAGGTGGCTTAGAGGGTAAAGCGTCCACCTGCAATGCAGGAGACCCGGGTTCAATCCCTGGGTTGGGAAGATCCCCTGGAGAAGGAAATGGCAACCCACTCCAGTACTCTTGCCTGGAAAATCCCATGCACGGAGGAGCCTGGGAGGCTGCAGTCCATAGGGTAGCAAAGAGTCGGAGACGACTGAGCGACTTCACTTTCACTTTCCTGTAGCTATAAGAGGATCACCTTCAATGACTGCTCTCAATTAGTTGTTAACTTCAGATGGCTGGGCTAGTATGCTTTTCCATTATGACACTTCCAAGTTGTTGTCACGGCCACGTTATTTGTCTTTCCACCAGTCACTTCCTTCTGCACAGGGACCTTGTTTTAGGCACAGCAACAAGTCCAGTTCCTGGAATACGCCAAGGCCACAACACCCACCCTTAAAGCCTCAATATTCCCCTGGGCATCAAGGTTTTCCCCTGCCTTCCCCAAGGAGGCCTTCCAAGGCTTAGCGACCGTGTTTAGGAGGGCGGGGCCAGGCGCCGTGGCCCCACCCCCTGTGGGCTGCGCTAATAGGGGGCGGGGCCACGGCCGTTGGCGAGCCCTTTGACCCCTCAGGGCTTCTGCGCTTGCGTGCTGGGGACAACCGTTGCGGGGCGCCCGGGGCCCTGAGGAAGGACGGTCGTCCCGCCAACCCCCTCCCCTTTCGGACTGAGATACCCGGCCTAGTGGCCCCAGGACGTTCCCGACGCATGGCGGAGTGCTGTGGATGATGCCCATGAAGTTCTTAGTCCTTCTAGTTGCGCTGCTGCTATGGCCTTCATCCCTGCCAGCGTATCGAAGTGAGTGACTGGCCAGAGGCGGCTGCCACTCCAGGGGACACTTGTGGGGGAACCTCTGGGGTCCCCGGGCCCGCCGGAGACCCAGCTCTTCCTTTTCTTGGTCCTCCATGCCTCCCAAACCCCATTCTCCAGGGGCTCGGCCTCAGGTGCTGCGTTGTGTCCCAGGTCTGGCCCGCCCTACCTGAGCGCCGCTAGGCAGTGATCCAGGCTTTGGGTCCCAGGCGTGGCTGGGGTGAGCCGGGCTGGGCACCTGGGACTGCGCAAGTGACCTCACCCCGGGCAGAGACAGTCCTCCTTCACCTGGCCTCGTTTACCCAAGAGTCGCTGCAGGTGTGGGAAAGCAGGGTACCCGGGAGCACCTGCGGCCAGTAGGCCGGGGCGGCCGGGTTTGGATGGCTGCCTGGCTGGCTGGGCATGGTTTTTACATTGTTCGCTACATTTTTCTCTGTGAATGTAATCTTTCGTGACATGTGCAAAAGTATGAAATTCCAATTTCGTTGTTCGTCGAGCTTTCTTGAAACACAGCCAGCCCATTCTTTTATGTATTGTCCAGGTTGCTTTCCCGCCTTTTAACAGCGGAGTTGAGTAGTTGCCACGGAGACAGGATGGGCTGCAAAGCCTGAACTATTCTCCCTCTGGCCCTTGACAGAAAGACTTTTGAGCCCATGTTTAAACAGGGAGAGTGTGTGGATTGTGGATAGCTGTCTAGGATACTCGCTGAGCTATGCACGCCCACGGAGCATCCTCAGGTGCACAGGATTCAAAACCTTAGCAGAGCAGAATTATGATTTAACTACTTGTCCCTCCCCAATGGCTGGAAACTTATAAGGTCATATTCAGGGGTGCTGAGACTACTATATTACTATATTACTTCAATAGTATTGAGGTATTTAAGTGTCTGATGTCTGGTATTCCAGATAGACCAGGAGGCCTATTCATCTAGACTAACTTTAGTGCATTGCAGTATCTAGTGATGTTGGGGTTTGGTTTAACTGAGTGAATAAAATTTAACAGGTAGGCGTGGAAAAAGTACTAAAGTGCATGCTAGTTATGCTATATTTCAGACTTGTTAAAAGCTCTTAGTTAACAAATTTCAAAAATGAAAACACAGCACAACCAAAGTCATAAATGGTAATGGGTAAAGTTCTGAATAAAGTGCCCTAGGTGACTAAAGTTAGCCCTTTCAATACTAGCACTTAATGATTGTTAGTTGTTTTAAACAAAAAGTCTTTGTAAAATTCTTTTTTTTTTTTTTTTTGCTGTAAAGAACAGCGCATACTGAAGATGATAATTGTCTTTTCTTGCTGCTACTAACAGCAGAGATTGAATTTTGGTAGTTGTAAAGCAGTAGGTCACAACTGACATATATATGCAGACTTCAGCTGAAGTGAAATTAATACTGTCTCACAGTACTCTCTGAGACTGCTTGAGAGCAATACCTGGATACTCAACTCAGTGCGATCTCTTGTTTAACTCCAAAACTTCATGGCCTGTGCTCTTTCTTTGTACCCTCTTAACCTAAACTTTCTTAAGGCTTGTAGGAAATGAGAAGATACTTCTCAGAAAAAGGAATGATTTTGTGTTGAAGATAACAGATGATACAAGAGAAAAGGAAATATATATACAGGTCATAGATCACAAAGATATCTTAGAAAATGTAATTTACATCTTTTCCATAGAAGTAGATTAAGGGATATGTAGGGCAGTGCTCGGAGAAGGCAATGGCACCCCACTCCAGTACTCTTGCCTGGAAAATCCCATGGATGGAGGAGCCTGGTGGGCTGCAGTCCATGGGGTCGCTAGGAGTCAGACATGACTGAGCGACTTCACTTCACTTTTCACTCTCATGCATTGGAGAAGGACATGGCAACCCACTCCAGTGTTCTTGCCTAGAGAATCCCAGGGACGGCAGAGCCTGTGGGCTGCCATCTATGGGGTCGCACAGAGTCGGACACGACTGAAGCGACTTAGCAGCAGCAGTGGCAGCAGCAGGGCAGTGCTAACATGGCTACTTTTCCTGTGAAACCAGGTTTATCATTCTGTTCGATTTAAATCAGTATGTATTCTTTGTTTTGTATGTCTACTCTTCCAACACTATGGTCAAGAGAGCCATATAAAAAACTGCTCTCTCATGCCAAATAAAAGACACATTGTTTTTTTTTTTTAAGGAAAAGCACATCTTTAACAATTTTTTTAGAATACAAGATAGTTTTGAGGTTATCTTATGCAAACATCACAGGAATTATATTATTATATTTGTTGAAAACATCAGTACTTCTTTGGCATCTGTCTTTGTCTTTAGGAAGGCTTTAGTCCTAATGGACCACAGAAGGCAAGGGAAGTAGTAAGGCAATAAATATTCATCTCTATTGGCAGTTGATTGGAATTGAAAGGGAAAGCAGATTGCTTTTATTTCAAGAATACTGAAAAGGTGAAATTCACTTGGTTCTGGTGCCGCAAGCTCATTTTCCACTATTTCAAGGCTTAAGGCCATGGCACTTGGTAGAGTCTTTCAAGCTTGCAAATGGAATGTTATGACACGCTTCATTAATGTTTTAGATAATGAAGAGAGTGTCTTCTAATGCAGATGTCAGAGGGTGGCCTTTGGGGGTATAGTAGTTTCATTAGCCTATTAATATTTTATGGGAAAAATTCCGTCTTTCTGTTCTTTGGAGCTGAAAGTTGCCCGAGTGCTTTTGATAGGGTCTCGTGTTTTTTAAGACTTCTTGTTTTCTGACAGTAATCTGTTGTACCAAGACCACTTTGTATATTCTGTGTTCTGAATGGGATTAGCCATCCTTCTGAGAAGACAAAAGAGTACATGGTGTTAGAGACCCGAGTACCTGGGATATAGATCAATGCTGAGGTAATATTCTTTAGGTCATTTTACTCAACAGAACTAGAAAAGATATTTTACTCAACAGAACTAGAAGAGATATATTTCATGGTCATGGATTTGTTTGGGTTCTGATTAACTTTTAACATTACTCATAAGATAACTTTCTGATTTTTGACTCTTCACCTTAACTAAGTTTGTATTCCTTTTTCAGAATATAATTTAGTATTGTTATTTTGGTTTTCTCTTGCAGCATAAAAGACCACCCTCAAATTTTATCATTTCTCACAATTCTGTGGGTTGTCTGCACTCAGCTGAATAGTTCTGCTTCATGTGGTGGAACTGAAGAAGCTCAGTTTGGATGAGAACATCCAACATGGCTGCTCATCTTTCAGGGTCTTTCTCTACATGATTTCTCATCTTTCAGTAGTCTAGCCCAAGTGTCTTTATATCATGGTAGCTTGATTCCAAGACAGAACTTTAGAAGCTCTCAATATGCAAGTTTTTATAAAGCCTATGCCATGTCAGATCTGCTACTGTCCTATAATAGGCCAAGACAGTCACACAGGGAGAACCTATATTCAGTGTGGGAAGAGACACATTAACCCAAAACAGAAATACCAAGAAGAGCAAAGCCATTAAGTTATGCTTCTTTTTTCAGCTTCTTTGAGACATGATTGATTAATAAAAATATAATATATTTAAAGTGTAAAATATGATAATTTGACATATGCATTAATATTTATATTAACTCCCACCATTGAATTAATTAACACATGTCACCTCACATCTTTACCTTTTTGTGTGTATCATCAACTATTGTCACCATATTATACATTAGATCCTCAGGTTTTATTTTTCTTATAACTGAAAGTTTGTATTTTTTTTTTACCAGTCTTTCTCCCCATTTCTCCTATCCCTAACCCTGAAGTTATGTTTTCTTAACATGAACACTTAATTAATATAAACATAATTACTTGTTTGTTTTACCTGCTAGCAAAAGTTAAAATTTGAATTAACAAATTATAGGAAAACTGCTGCATGAATAACAAGATGTGACGTTTCCTTTTCTGATCATGCTTTGAGTATACCCTACTAATGAAGCATAGTTATTACAGCTTTGAGTTGGAAGTACTTCAGCTCAGTTATTCAAGTTTCTTTTAATTTGAAGATGTTGGTATTTTAGTTGGAAGTTCTTACATGCTGACAGCTTTCAGGTATTAATTCTTACTTGCAACACTTCTGTAGAGTATGGGACATCAGTTCTTTATGACTTGGATGGATAATACAAGCAATTTGTTCTCCAGAGCTAAGACATTCAGGCAGAGTCTGGCCCATCTGTAAATGATTCAATGAGTGGATATATGTTAAGCTTTATTGACAAAGCCATTCACTCTTGTGGTAATACAAATCCTAGTTATATTTGAATCTTGTAAAAGATGAGCATCTATGATTCTTGTTTTAAATTGGGCACAAGCACCAAGTACTATGTTAAGATTACAGTAAAAACATATGAGTTCTAAAGCACAATGACAAGTCATAATCCATTGAACTTTAACTACTTTTTTCTGTATCTGAAAAGTTTAAAAATTTATCTTTCCTTCTTTACTGAGCTACTATGTTTCCCTCAGTTATATTGAACATTTTGTTGTTACCTTTAACTTACCAGGTATTTATTGTTATGCCAATTTTTTTGTTTAAATTAATAATATTATTGGGCTTAAGGCCTTAGTTTTTAAAAACATAAATCGCATTCTAAGCACATGATCAGATAGCACTCATCTTATTTTGTAGTTGTTCAATCACCAAGTTGTGTCCGACTCTTTGTGACCCTGTGGACTGCAGCATGCTAGGCCTCCCTGTCCCTCACCATCTCCCAGAGTTTGCCCAAGTTCATGTCCACTGAATCGGTGATACATCCAACATCTCATCCTCTGTTGCCATTTTCTCCTTCTGCCTTCAGTCTTTCCCAGCATCAGGTCTTTTCCAGTGCATCAGGTGGCTAAAGTATTGGAGCTTCAACTTGAGCATTAGTCCTTCCAATGAGTGTTCAGGGTTGATTTTCTTTAGGATTGACTAGTTTGATCTCCTTGCTGTCCAAAGGACTCTCAAGAATCTTCTCTAGCACCATAGTTTGAAAGCATCAATTCTTCGGCACTCAGCCTTCCTTATGGTGCAACTCTCACATCCACACAGGACTACTGGAAAGACCATAGCTTTGACTATATGGACCTTTGTCAGCAAAGTGATGTCTTTGCTTTCTATACATTGTCTAGGTTTGTCATAGCTTTCCTTCCAAGAAGTAGTCATCTTCAAATTTCATGGTTGAAGTTACCATCTGTAGTGATTTTAGAGCGCAAGAAGAGGAAATCTGTCACTGCTTCCACCTTTTCCCCATCTATTTGCCATGAAATGATGGGACCAGATGCCATGATCTTAGTTTTTTTAGTATTGAGTTTTAAGCCGGCCTTTTCACATTCTTCTTTTACCCTCATCAAGAAGCTCTTTAGTTCTCTGCTTTCTGCCATTAGAGTGGTGTCATCTGCATATCTGAGGTTGTTGATATTTCTCCTGGCTATCTTGATTCTAGCTTATAACTCATCCAGCCCAGCATTTCACATGATGTACTCTGCATATAAGTTAAATAAATGGGGTGACAATATACAGCCTTGTCATACTCCTTTCTAGATTGTGAACCAGGCAGCTTTTCCATATAAGGTTCTTGACCTGCATACAGGTATGTCTTCTGCATACCTCAGAAGACAGGTAAGATGGTCTGGTATTCCCATATCTTTGAGAGTTTTCCACAGCTTGTTATGATCTGCACAGTCAAAGGCTTTAGCATCATCAATGAGATAGAAGTAGATGTTTTTCTGGAATTCCCTTGCTTTCTCTATAATCCAGCAAATGTTGGCAATTTGATCTCTAGTTCCTCTGCCTTTTCTAAACCCACCTTATATATCTGGAAGTTCTTGACTCAAGTACTATGGAAGCCTGGCTTGAAGAATTTTGAACATAACCTTACTAGCATGGCAAGTGAGCATAATTGTCTGATAGTCTGAACATTCTTTAGTACTGCTGTTCTTAGGAATTGGGGTGAAGAATGACCTTTCCAAGTCCTGTGGCCACTGCTAAGTTTTGCAAAATTGCTGACATTTGGAGTGCAGTAGATTTTAAGTAGTTCTGCTGGAATTCCATCACCTCTACTAGCTTTATTGGCAGCAGTGCTTCCTAAGGCCCACTTGACTTCATACTCCATGATGTCTGGCTCTAGGTGAGTGATAATACCATCATCATTATTTGGGTCATTAAGATCTTTTTCTGTACAGTTCTTCTATGTACTCTTGCCATCTCTTCTTGATCTCTTCAGCTTCTATTAGGTCTTTACCCTTTCTGTCCTTTATTGTGCCTATCTTTGCATGAAATGTTACTTTGATAGCTCCAATTTTCTTAGAGATCTCTAGTCTTTTCCCTTCTGTTGTTTCACTCTCTTTGCATTGTTCATTGAAGAAGGCCTTCTTGTCTCTCCTTGCTATTCTCTGGAACTCTGCATTCAGTTAGGTATAGCTTTCTCTTTCTACCTTGCTTTTCACTTCTCTTCTTTTCTCAGCTATTTGTAAGGCCTCTTCAGATAACCACTTTGCCTTCTTGCATTTCTTTATCTTTGGGATGGTTTTGGTCAGTGCCTCTTGTACAGTATTTCAAATCTCTGTCCATAGTTCTTCAGGCACTCTGTTTACCAGATCTAATCCCTTGACTCTATTCATCACATCCACTGTATAATCATAGGGGATTTGATTTAGGTGGGATTTGATTTAGGTCATACCTGAATGGCCTAGTGGTTTTCCCAGTTTTCTTTAGTTTAAGCCTGAATTTTGCTATTAGGACCTGATGTTCTGAGTCACAGTCAGCTCACGGTCTTGTTTTTGCTGACTGTATAGAGCTTTTCCATCTTTGGCTGCAAAGAATACATAATCAGTCTGATTTCAGTATTGACCATTTGGTGATATCTCTTGTGTTGTTGGAAAAGGGTGTTTGCTATGATCAGTTTGTTCTCTTGGCAGAATTCTGTTAGCCTTTGCCTTACTTCATTTTGTACTTCAGGGCCAAACTTGCCTGTTACTCCAGGTATTTCTTGACTTCCTACATTTGCATTTCAATTCCCTATGATGAATAGAACATTTTTTGTTGGTATTAGTTCTCTCTGGTCTTTTAGGTCTTCATAGAACTGGTCAACTTCAGCTTCTTTGGCATCAGTGGTTGAGGCATAGACTTGGATTACTGTGATGTTGATTGGTTTGCCTTGAAACAACCTGAGATCATTCTGTTTTTGAGATTGCATCCAAGTACTGCATTTTGGACTCTTTTGTTGATTATGAGGGCTACTCCATTTCTTCTATGGAATTTCAAGGGAACTCATCTTATATTGAGAGAGAGAGGTTTTTTTTGTTTTTTTTTTTTTAGAATTTAGGATTTTTTAGGATTCTATCTTGACTTGTTGTGTTTTTGAGCATATTCCTTTGTACTGCCTAGGTATTACATTATGTATATATAACTTATTACAGGCTATTGGTATCAGCATGTTACCAGTTTTCAGTGAAGTATAGAAACCTGACCTCCCCTTATGTTCTTTTAACCTTTTACCCTCATTCATACTGTTAATTGTCATATATATTTCTTAGCATACATAGAGAACCACATCAGATAGTATTATAATTTTACTTCAGCTGTCAAACATAGTTTGAAAAACTCAACAGGAAAAGAAAAGTTAACTGAATTTTCCCATATTTTTGTTCCTTCTGTTACTCTTTCTTCCTTGCCAATGTTTAGGATTCCTTCTTTTATGATTTCCTTTTTTTATGTTGTTGTTTAGTCACAGTGTTAAATCCCATGAATGGAGGAGCCTGGCAGGCTATATAGTCCATGGGGTTGCGAAGAGTTGGACCCAACTGAACGACTTCACTTGTTTAGCTACTAAGTTGTGTCTGACTGTTTTGTGACCCTCTGGGCTATAGCCCACCAGGCTCTTCTGTCCGTGGGATTTTCCAGGCAAGAATACTGGAGTGGTGGTCATTTCCTTCTCCAGGGAATCTTCCTGACCTAGGAATTGGGCCTGTGTCTCCTGCATTGCAGGCAGATTCTTTATTGCTGACCCACTAGGGATGCCCTCCTTTCTGTTTAATGACCTTAATTTAGTTATTCTTTTAGAATAGGTCTTCTGGCAACAACTTATCTTAATTTCCCTTCATCTGAGAGGTCTTGATTATCCTTTCATTGCTGAAGGATATTTTCCCTTGATAAAGAATTCTAGATTGATAGTCCTTTCTTTTTATCTCTTAAAAAATATTATGCCATTTCCTTTTGAAATTCATGATTTCTCTTGAGAATTCAAATTGTAATTTAACCTGCTGCTTTCAAGATTTTTTTCTTTGTCTTTAGAGTTTTCAGAAGTTTAACCATGGTACATCTTAACAGGGATTTCTTTGGGTTTATTCTGTTTTGATATTCAGATTCTTGAATCTGTAAATTCATGTCTTTTGCCAAATTTGGGAAATTTTCAGTCATTATGTTTTTGAATACCTTTTCTGTTTATCCGTTTTCTTTTCTCTTTCCAAGGCTCAGGTGACTTGAATGTTAGATTTTTTTGTTACAGTCTCACAAGACCTTGAGGCTCTTTTCATTTGTTTTCATTTCATTTTCTCTCTTTTATTCAGATTGGGTAATTGCTATTATTCTATCTTCCAGTTCACAGCTTATTTCCTCTTTCCCCTCCATTCTGCTGTTGAACCTACCCACTGAGTTTTTCAGTTCAGTTATTGTGTTATTCAAGTCTAAAACTTAATTCATCCTTATATATTCTATTTCTTTGCTGAGATTTTCTACCTATTTATTAAGACTTTTTACTTTTCATTTGTTTCAAACAATCCATAATTGCTTGTTGAAGCATTTTTATGGTGGCTACTTCTAAATCCCTGTCAGATAATTCTAACATCTGCATAATCTCAGTGTTGGCATCTGTTGGGTTTTTGTTTTTTCTCAATCAAATTGAGATTTTTTTCCTGGTTCTTGTAATGACCAGTGGCTTTTGATTAAAACCTGGATATTTTGGGTATTATGTTGTAAGACTCTGGACCTTTAAATCCAGAGACAGATTTAAATAGGTCTCTGACACCACTTTAGTGGTGGATGGGGAGTGTTGCCTTATTACCACAGGAAGGAGACGAAAGTCCTAGCTCCTTACTTGGCCTTCTCTACTTGAAAAGAAAAGGTGTTCATATCTGTTGCAGCACTTCATGGGATAAGGGCAGAGGAATTGGGGATGCTTAATAAAACTTGATGAGGGTGAAAGTCTATGTCCTCCACTCAGCCTTTGCTGGTGAGGGTAGGATTGCAGGGTTTTCTGTGTTTTGCTTTTTTTTTTTTTAATTGAAGGATAATTGCTTTACAGAATTTTGTTGTTTTCTGTCAAACCTCAACATGAATCAGCCATAGGTATACATATATGCCCTCCCTTTTCTGTCTAGCTAGTTTACTCTTTTTCTGGCCCTTTAGCCATGAAGAGAGCAGTCTTTTTCTTTGAGCCTTTTTTGTCTGTGTCCATTGGTGTTTTTGGATTGCCAGCATCTCCAGTTCCCAGTCTAGGACATATATGGCAAAAAGCAAACCCAGGGAACTCACTGCTGTGTCGTTGCTCAGGTCCTGAAGTCCCTAGTTGGTCTACCTTCATCGCTCCACCTTTCAGAGTCTTCTCATCTCATGCTTGTCTTACATATAATGTTTAGGTTTTTTAACTGTTTTAGTAGGAAAGATAGAGGAAAAATACATATTGTCTATCTTTTTGAAAGTAGAAGTTCAAATATATTGTTTTAAAACATTTTATTTGGGGCTTATCAAAGAGGCATTATGTTTTACAAGTAAACAAGATTACCCAAGTAGAACACACATGGGAATTGTGTGATGACCTATTTTTAATTTTGGTCAAAATATGTTGAAATTAAGTTTACCGTTGTTTTGTCTATATTATTTTCCAATTTGTGTATAAAGTATGTCAACTTAAAAAAATGCACAATGTGAGTGTTGTGAGTTAAGTTTTATTTGGGAAAAAATTAGGAGTGCAGCTCAGGAGACAGCACCTCAGATTTTGGAGAAATTGCTCCAAAGAGGCAGAGAGGAAGGTCCGTATATATGTGATTTTGGGGAAGGAGGAATACATGCAACCAGACACATATTTCTCCAGAAAGTTTCTGCTAGTCTTGTGAAACTTTCTGCCTGTCATGAGGATCATTCATCACCATGAAGGATTTTAGTGCTTTTTAAATATGAATAGATGTAAGAATTGGGCTCATAAAATTGGCTCCTAAAAATATCTAACTATCTGAAGACCTGTCCTGCCAGTTTTTCCCTGAGCCTACTCATTTTTGTTAGGGTGCCTCATTTCTGTGCTCCACCCTGAGCTCCTTTTGAGGGGGGCAGGTATTGAAAATGGGCAGCTGCAGCAGCATATGATTTAATCCTTGTAGAGGTGGATGGCACGTGTGAGTGGCAAATACCAATTTGTAGTTGATAGGTAGTAGTTAGTTATTGGAAAGGAGAGAGAAGTCTTAATTGACGATCAGATATTTATTTAAGTTATTTAGATAAAATTTTATCTGAGTAGTGACTCATAGTACTCTAAATTAGAAAGAGACTATAAATAAATTCAGTATTTTGAGCTTGTTTAATACTGCCCTTTAATTTTTTATTATTATAAACAATTAACCAGTGTACTTTATTTTACTAGCAATATTCTTTTTACTTTAAAATGTTTGATACCAAACCTCAAGTTTTCGTCTTTTAAAAGTCTCTAGATTAATACATATGCTATTAATTTAAAATTGTTTTAGTTTGCAAGTTCATAATTAAGAATGTCAGAAATTATAACCAAGTTAATGTCAAAATAAAATACAATTCATATTAAATGTTGTCAGAGAATTATAGCAGTTAAAGACTATACATAGAACATTTTAATGGAAAAATTCTATTGGTCCTTATGATTTTACAGTATTGTGTAAGTTTTACAATAACCAGTTTTTGAGATTCCAAGTGTTTGGTTTGTAATACATTTCAAGTGAAATCCCATATTCACATTTTATGTATGTGCTGTTTGATACTGTTCTTGAAAAATTTAGGTATATGGACCTCAAGTGCAAAAATCCAAATTCTGCATAGATTTGGATGTGTCCTTACTTTCCAGTTTTGTATTTTGCAATAACTACGTAATCACCACACAAATAAAACACATAAGAATACGTTTTTAAAAGTAAATTTTTAAAAAAGTCTTAAGATTTACCACTTTTTTTGAGATTTTGAATTGTTACATTAAATAAGGAACTTAGCAAAGAAATATTAAAATTACCTAGTTTTCTTACAGTCCTACATTTTATTACCCTTTGAAGTAAAGATTTTTCATATTAAAGTTTCCAAATTTGAAGTTATACGTCTTTTAAAAGTTTTATCTCCTTTATTTTTTTTTAACCAAAGAAAAAGCTGGAGTGGTTTAGTTTTCCTTTTTATTCAGCTTAGAAGCTATTGTTTCTTTGATCAAGATTTAGGGTGACTTTTTTTAAATTTCTTAAAACTTTAGTCTCAAAGGAACTAAAGAACTAGGTATCTTTCTAATAAGCTTTTTAATGTTAGCATTAGTGTCATTGCTTTTTATTGTTATTTTTGGCATGCAGTCACTTTTTAGTTGCATAGAAACTCTTGCTCCACCCCCCTTTTTAGTGTGAGGTTTCTGGAAAAAATTGATAGTTAGAACAGTTAATGTACTTTAGTTTTACTAATTAGGAAATCTCTCCAGAAACAGATAAAGGTATAACCGTTGAGGTTTTTGCAAAACAATACATTTATATATTTCCATTCTTTTACATGGATATTGTGGAAGAAATTGTTTTTACACCTACTACGAATTGAAGTTTTATTCATTTAGATATATTCATGCAGTTTAATATTTTTTAACTTCCTCGTGCTTTAAAATAGTAAAATTTGGCATATGTTATGGCATAATGGCATAATGAAAAGATATAGCATAATGAAACTGGTAAATAAAACTCTTGGTTTATGTATGCCTTCAGTTAGCTCTGCTAACTAAAATGAAAATACCATCTATTGATAAAATTAAATTTTATTAATTCTAGTTCTTTCAAAATGATTTTTAAAATCTTTGTGTTAATGTCCAGTAAGTATAATGCAAACCAGTAACAAATATGAGGTTTTAAATATATAATATACATAGAATAAAGTACACAGTCTAATGTATAATTTAACCAATTTTTATGGTTAATTCTTCTGGGTAATCAATGCGTAAACCAAGAAACAAAATATTTCCAACTAGTTTAGTTTGCAAGTGTTATATTTTGACATATAGAACTAGTTGAAGTCTTACATAGAAACTTAAATAACTAGAAATTTCTAAATTTCTTATACATGCAAAACCAAGTTTATCAGAAAGAACTTATATAGAAAGCTTATGCATGTAACCACATGAGTCATTAGGTTAATATAAAGCTCTTGACAGTGACAAATCTAATTGCTTATATTTTTCATCCATCTGACAAACTATACTAATAAAAAACAGACTTTCCTTAAGCTCTAGTATTGTAGTGCTGCTACCAAGAAAGAATTGTCATCAATAATCTCAAATTAAAATTAAAGAATTACAGTAGAGAATATATCAGGCTACTATATATTTAAAAACAAAACAATTTAAAAAATTACAGGTAACCTCAAACAAGATAATTTGACTGTTCATTAATTGGAGTAGACTGTAGTCAAATTATACAAAGGCAGTTAATGTTCAACCTTGTTATAGTATAAATACTTTTATGCTAAGTTTGAATGTTAATAAACTGTTATTGACAGAACCAATAATTATACACAATTTCTAGATAAAGTAATAGTTGTATGGTTTATCTTATTACAAAAAAGAATGCAGTTATAATTTATATGAGAGGTTTAAAATTAAAGTAGATACGTCTTACTGCTAAAATTCAGTTGCAAAATGTCAGTAAAAATTAATGTTGTTACATATATATTTTCTAGTTCAGTTAACTAAAATGGCCTAAGAACAGTGTCACTCCATAAAGCCAATCTTGATATACACCTCTAGCTCTCAGACTTTTGTCTCTGATACTGTGTTCCACTAAGGGAAAGAAACCAGGACTTCTTGACAGGATCCCTGATTTTCATACTTAGGCAGATAAAGTACAGATTGGAAAGGGTAAGGGTAGAAGTAGGGTAGGAAATGAGAGGGATGCAGGCAGCAGTAACTGCCAGAGGGAAAGCAAAAATGTTTTGAAAATTCAGAGGCTCCCTCAAAAGGACACAAGAGGAAGCTTACAGTGGCTAAACTGTGACCATTTGAACATGAAAAAAAAGAGATATCTAAAAGTTAAAGACTGTAAAAAGCCTGAGTCATAATGAAACTCAAAAGCATAGGGACTACTTTTCAAATAATTAATCTTTAGGTGAACTTTATTCTGATATTTAAGGTTATTATTTACATTTAATTTTATTTATATTCCTAAGATAAGTGAAACTTTTTCTATACACAGAGACTATTAATAATACAAATCAGTGCTTACAAAAAGGCCATACTTTCTTCCTATAAAGTACTGATGGACAGGCTCATGATTCTTTTGCTACTACCCCAGAGGCTACCCTGCCAACAGGATTCACATATTAGAAGATAAGCAACCATATTGTTTCAGAAGACAGTGAGATGAAGTATATCAGGATGGTCCATTCATGCTAAGGAGCCCTTCCAACTGATCCTGATGGCTATACCATAATAGGATAAAGAGAATTTGATGCCCCAGAGCCAAGTGAATATATCTTTTAAATGTGCTTAAAATATATAGAATTATAATGCTGCTGCTGCTGCTAAGTCGCTTCAGTTGTGTCCGACTCTGTGTGACCCCCTAGACGGCAGCCCACCAGGCTCCCCCATCCCTGGGATTCTCCAGGCAAGAACACTGGAGTGGTTTGCCATTGCCTTCTCCAGTGCATGAAAGTGAAAAGTGAAAGTGAAGTCACTCAGTCCGACGTGACCCCATGGACTGCAGCCCACCAGGCTCCTCTGTCCATGGGATTTTCCAGGCAAGAGTACTGGAGTGGGTTGCCATTGCCTTCTCCAATGTAGAATTATACTTTTTCTTAAATTTATTTTTAGGCTTACCAGTTGTTGCTGGTTGCCAGCTTAACTTCTCTTCTTGTACTATGCAGTTCTTGAAAAGAACAGAGTGAGTAAAAACATTTCCAAAAGTGATGTTAGAAGCCAAGGATTTACATAACAGGTCTTCTGCTTTCCTGGTCCAAGATAATCTTGCTCTGTAAATTTAATTTTCATTATTTAGTCTTAGGAGGTAAAATGAAAACTAATTTGTATTGCTTGCTCTTCAGGTGAAAAATAATGCTACGGATGCTTGAATTTGTGGTCTCAAGGCCAGAAAAATTTAATGACATGTTTAAGAGATATATCTTAGTAAAAACTTTTAAAATATTGACCAAGAATAGTAGTATGTATAGTATGATTCTGGTTATGTACATATACATAACTTGAAGGCTGTTAAAATATGTATAGAATGACAGTACTTCCCAAATTGATCTACACATTCAACACAATCTGTATCAAAATCCTAGCCTGCTTTTTTTTATTGTTGTTCATTGTTCAATTGCTAGGTTGTGTCTTGACTCTTTGCGACCCCATGAATTGCAGCACACCAGGCTTCCCTGTCCTTCACTATCTCCCTGAGTTTGCTCAAACTCTTGTCCATTGAGTCAGTGATGCCATCTAATCATCTCATCCTCTGTCGTCCCCTTCTCCTCTTGCCTTCAATATTTCCTAGCATCAGGGCTTTTTTTTTTTAAATAGAAATTAACAGACTGATACTAAAATTCATATGGAATTGCAAGAGACCTAGAATACCCATAACAAACCTTAAACAAGAAGAATATAGTTCAAAGAGATTTTGAAACTTAGTATTATAGCTGCAGTAATCAAGATTGTGTACGACTGGCATAAGAACAGACATATAGATATAGGAGTTTGGGATTAACATACATACTACTATATATAAAAGAAATAATAAGGACCTACTGTATAGCACAAGGAACTCTACTCAATATTCTGTAATGACTTATATATGGGAACAGAATCTGATAAAGAATGGATATATGTATAACTGAATCACTTTGGTGTACACCAGAAACTTAACGCAATCTTTAAAATCAACTATAACTCTAATATAAAATAAAATTAAGTTAAAAAGAGAATAGAAAGTATAAAAGTGTGCTGCACATTATAAAAAAGAATAGATGTATTTATTAATGAAATTTAATTGAGCGTTCAGAAAGGAACTCTTACACTTCTGATCAATTGCTTTACAACAAGGATGCTAACTAAGACAGTTCAGTGGGGAAACAAATAGACTTCAGCAAATGATCCTCAGACATCAGGCAAAGAAAATGAAGTTTAACTCTTACCTCAAACCATATACAAAATTAATTGAAGCTGGATCATTGAGCTAAAACTATAAAACTCCTCAATAAAAATGTAGGTGTAGATCTTTGTGTCCTTGGATTTGGCGGTGGTTTCTTAAGCACCATAAGAAAAAAAGAAAAAAAAAAAGGTAAATTGAACTACATAAACATTTAAAACTTCCATGCTATGAATGATAGCCTTAAGAAAGTGAAAAGACAGATCACAGGAAAGATGAAATATATTCAGATCATATAAATGATAAGGGACTGGTCTCCAGAATATAAAAAAATTCTTAGAACTCAATAAAGCAGCCCAGTTAAAAACTGACAAAACGTGGTCCACTGGAGAAGGGAATGGCAAAACAACTCAGTAGTCTTGCCTTGAGAACCCCATGAACAGTATGAAAATGCAAAAAGATAGGAGACTGAAAGATGAACTCCCTAGGTTGGTAGGTGCCCAGTATGCTGCTGGAGATCAGTGGAGATACAACTCCAGAAAGAATGAAGAGATGAAGCCAAAGCAAAAACAACACCCAGTTGTGGATGTGACTAGTGATGGAAATAAAGTCCAATGCTGTAAAGAGCAATATTACATAGGAACCTGGAATGTTAGGTCCATGAATCAAGGCAAATTGGAACTGATCAAACAGGAGATGGCAAGAATGAGCAACGATGTTTTAGGAATCAGTGAACTAAAATGGACTGGAATGGGTGAATTTAACTCAGATGACCATTATATCTGCTACTGTGGGCAGGAATCCCTTAGAAAAAATGGAGTAGCCCTGATAGTCAAAAGGAGAGTTCAAAATGCAGTCGCAACTCTTTGAGACCCCATGGACTGTAGCCTACCATGCTTCTCCATCCATGGGATTTCCCAGGCAAGAACACTGGAGTGGGTTGCCATTTCCTTCTCCAGAGGATCTTCCTGACCCAGGGACTGAACCTGGGTCTCCCGCATTGTTAGCAAGATGCTTTACCATCTGAGCCACCAGAAAATAAAAAAAAAAAAAAAAAAGCAGTACTTGGATGCAATCTCAAAAACAAAAGAATAATCTCTATTTGTTTCCAAGGCAAACCATTCAATATCACAGTAATCCAAGTCTATGCCCTGACTAGTAATGCTGAAGAAGCTGAAGTTGACTGGTTCTATGAAGACCTACAAGACCTTCTAGAACTAACACCGAAAAAAGATATCCTTTTCATTATAGGACTGGAATGCAAAAGTAGGAAGTCAAGACATACCTGAAATAACAGGCAAATTTGGCCTTGGGGTACAGAATGAAGCAGGTCAAAGTCTAATAGAGTTCTCTGAAGAGAATGCACTGGTCATAGCAAACACCCTCTTCCAACAACACAAGAGGTGACTTGTGTTGACTGACCACCAGATGGTCAGTACTGAAATCAGATCGATTATGTTCTTTGTAGCCAAAGATGGAGAAGCTCTATACAGTCAGCAAAAACAAGACTCGGAGCTGACTGTGGCTCAGATTGTGAATTCCTTATTGCCAAATTCAGACTTAAATTGAAGAAAGTAGGGAAAACCACTAGACCTAAATTTAGGTATGACCTAAATCAAATCCCTTACAATTATACAGTGGAAGTGACAAATAGATTCAAGGGATTAGATCTGATAGACAGAGTGCATGAAGAACTATGAATGGAGGTTTGTGACATTGTACAGGAGGCAGGGATCAAGACCATCCCCAAGAAAAAGAAATGCAAAAAGGCAAAATGGTTGTCTGAGGAGGCCTTACAAACAGCTGTGAAAAGAAGAGAAGCGAAAGGCAAAGGAGAAAAGGAAGCATTTACCCATTAGAATGCAGAGTTCCAAAGAATAGCAAGAAAAGATAAGAAAGCTTTCCTCAGTGATCAATGAAAAGAAATAGAGGAAAACAATAGAATGGGAAAGACTAGAGATCTTGTCAAGAAAATTAGAGATACCAACGGAATATTTTATGCAAAAATGGGCTCAATAAAAGACAGAAATAGTATGGACTTAACAGAAGCAGAAGATACTAAGAAGAGGTGGCAAGAATACATAGAAGAACTATACGAAAAAGATCTTCATGACGCAGATAACCATAATGGTGTGATCACTCACCTAGAGCCAGACATCCTAGAGTGCCAAGTCAATTGGGCCTTAGGAAGCATCACTGCGAACAAAGCTAGTGGACGTGATAGAATTCCAATTGAGCTGTTTCAAATTCTAAAAGATGATGCTGTGAAAGTGCTGCACTCAATATGCCAGCAAATCTGGAAAACTCTGCAGTGGCCACAGGACTGGAAAAGGTAAGTTTTCATTTCAATCCCAAAGAAAGGCAATGCCAAAGAGTGCTCAAACTACTGCACAATTGCACTCATCTC
This sequence comes from Antilocapra americana, assembly GCA_007570785.1. Lineage (NCBI taxonomy): Eukaryota > Metazoa > Chordata > Mammalia > Artiodactyla > Antilocapridae > Antilocapra > Antilocapra americana. Next base: position 6,728,167 of record ML661891.1, on the reverse strand, counting down.
ACACGCTACTAAAGTAATACTCAAAATTCTCCCAGCAGGTTTCAACAGTATGTGAACCATGAACTTGCAGATGTTCAAGCTGGATTTAGAAAAGGCAGAGGAACCAGAGATCAAATTGCCAGCGTCTGTTGAATCATTGAAACAGAAGAGAGTTCCAGAAAAACATCTACTTCTGCTTTATTGACTACACCGAAGCCTTTAACTATGTGCTTCACAACAAACTGTGGAAAATTCTCAAAGGCAGGGGAATACCAGACCACCTTACCTGCCTCCTGCAAAACCTGTATGCAGGTCAAGAAACAACACTTAGAACCAGACATGGGACAACAGACTGGTTCCAAATAGGGAAAGGAGTACGTTAAGGCTATATATTGTCACCCTGCTTATTTAACTTATATGCAGAGTACATCATGAGAATCACTGGGCTGGATGAAGTACAAGCTGGAATCAAGATTGCTGGGAGAAATATCAATAACCTCAGGTATGCGGATGACACCACTCTTATAGCAGAAAGCAGAGAAGAACTAAAGAGCCTCTTGCTGAAAGTAAAAGAGGAGAGTGAAAAAGTTGACTTAAAACTCAACATTTAGAAAACTAAGATCATGGTATCTGGTCCCATCACCTCATGGCAAATGGTTGGGGAAACAGTGGAAACAGTGACAGACTTTATCTTTTTGGGCTCCAAAATTACTGCAGATAGTGGCTGCAGCCATGAAATTAAAAGACATTTGCTCCTTGGAAGAAAAGTCATAGTCAATCTAGACAGCATATTAAAAAGCAGAGACATTACTTTGCCAGCAAAGGTCCATCTAGTCAAAAGTATGGTTTTTCCAATAGTCATGTATGGATGTGAGAGTTGGACTATAAAGAAAGCTGAGCACTGAAGAATTGATGCTTTTGAACTGTGTTGTTGGAGAAGACTCTTGAGAGTCCCTTGGACTGCAAGAAGATCCAACCAGTCCATACTAAAGGAAATCAGTCCTGAATATTCATTGGTGGGACTGATGTTGAAGCTGAAACTCCAATACTTTGGCCACCTGATGCGAAGAACTGACTCATTTGAAAAGACCGTGATGCTTGGGAAAGACTGAAGGCATGAGGAGAAGGGGATGACAGAGGATGAGATGATTGGATGGCATCACTGATTCAATGGGCAATAGTTTGAGTGAACTCCAGGAGCTGGTGATGGACAGGGAAGACTGGTGTTCTGCAGTCCATGGGGTCACAAAGAGTCAGACACAACTGAGCAATGGGACTGAACACAATATAGTGATTGGATATTTCCGTACATTTCAAAAGGATCACCATTATGATTCTAGTTATCTGTCACCATACAAGATATTACATAATTATAACTATATTCCCCATACTATATATTTCATACCTGTAACTCATTTATTTATAAATAATGTTTACATGTTCCAGGGCTTAGGACCTGATCTTTGGATGTTTATTAATATTTTCAGCCTCATATAATTCCTCATATAAGTTTTTTTCATGTGTTTTAAAATTTATGTTGTGATGTTTTCTTTCATTTTTTGTCATCATAATAGTATCTTCTTTCTCATTTTATCTAACTCATCTATATTTTTGTGTTGATTTTACAACTTGCTACTCTACTAAATTCTCCATGTAGTAGCTTTTCAATGGATTTTTTTGTGTTGTCTCAGTGTATTGGTGGCCCTCATAGCTCAGATGGTAAAAAAATTTGCCTGCAATGCAGGAGACACAGGTTCAATCCCTGGGTTGGGAAGATCTTCTGGAGAAGGGAATTGGCTACCCACTCCAGTATTCTTTCCTAGAGAATTCCATGGACAGAAGAGCCTGGTGGGCTACAGTCCATGGGATTGCAGAGTCAGACATGACTGAGCAACTAACACTTTTACTACTTTCAATGTATAATTATATAATCTCCTTATAGAGATAGTTTTATCTGTTTTTCTCCCAGTTTTCATGCTTCCAATTATCTTGTCTAATTACATTGACTGATACCTCCTATATGATGTTAAGTAGTAATGGAGATATTAGTGTTCTGATTTTGTACCTATCTTTAGCAGGTGAGCTTCTAGTGTTTTTCACTAAATAGATTCCAAAGCCTATTTCTTTTTAGGGATTTCAGTTTATATTTTGAAATGAGAATTGTAACTAGTTTTGCCTTCAAAGAGAATAATTTTATCTTATAGAGTGTTCTCTTGGTTTTAAAGTGTTTTCAAATAACCAATATTTTTAAGTCTATGAGATAATGGGCAGATTTAGTATCTTAATTTTATAGTTAAGTTAATATTCATGTTAATTATCATATGTGAAATCAATCGCCAGCCCAGGGCTGATGCTTGGGGCTGGTGTACCAAGATGACCCAGGGGGAGGGAATTGGGAGGGAGGAGGGAGGGGGGTTCTGGAGGGGGAGCATATGTAAACCCATGGTGGTTTCATGTCAGTGTATGGCAAAACCAACACAATAAAGTAAAGAAAATTAAAAAAAAAACAAAAGAAAACTAAAAAAATAATAATAAATTGACATGTTGATGTCATCTCGAAAAAAAAAAGTAAATATTCAGAGAAATTTAGTAGGTAGTAATTTAGGAGTAGAGAAATAAGGTCATGATACTAGAAAGTGGTAGAACCAGAACCAGAATGAAAGATATTTTTTTGCTGCACTAGGTCACAGGTTAATTTTCCTTAGTATTTTCCTTCAGAAAAACTCTAGATTCAGGAGAGTGCATTCTATAAATATTTCCTGTTATTCAGTCGCCAGGTCGGGTCCGACTTTGCTACCCCATGGACTGCAACACACTAGGCTCCTCTGTCCTCCACTGTCTCCTGGAATTTGCTCAGACTCATGTCAGTGGAGTTGGTGATGCCATTCAACCATCTCGTTCTCTGTCACCCCTTTCTCCTCCTGCCCTCAATCTTTCCCAGTATCAGAGTCTTTCCCATTGAGTCAGCTCTTTGTATCAGGTGATCCAAGTATTGGCGCTTCAGCTTTAGCATCAGTCCTTCCCATAAATACTCGAGGTTGATTTCCTTTAGGATTGATGACTAGTTTGATCTCCTTGCAGTCCAGGGGACTCTCAAGAGTCTTCTCCAGCACCACAATTTGAAAACATCAATTCTTCACCACTCAGCCTTCTTTATGGTCCAACTCTCAAATCCATACATGACTACTGGGAAAACTATAGCTTTGACTAGATGGACCTTTGTATGCTAAGTGAGGTCTCTGATTTTTAATATACTATCTAGATTTGTCTTAACTTACCTTCCAAGAAACAAGTGTCTTTTAATTTCATGGCTGCAGTCATCATGCAGTGATTTCATCCCCAAGAAATTAAAATCTCTGTTAGTGCTTCCACTTCCCCCTTCTATTTGGCATGAAGTGATGGGATCCACAGCCATGATCTTAGATTTTTGAATGTCGAGTTTCAAGCCAGCCTTTTCACTCTCCTCTTTCACCCTCATCAAGATACTCTCTAATTCCTCTTTACTTTCTGCCATTAGAGTGGTATCTGCATATATGAGGCTGTTGATGGCAGTCTTGATTACAACTTGTGATTCATCCAGTCTGACATTTCACATGATGTATTTTGCATTTAAGTTAGATAAGCAGGGTGATAATATACAGCCTTGTCGTACTTCTTTCCCAATTTTGAACCAGTCAGTTGTTCCATGTCCAGTTCTAACTGTTTGCTTCTTGACTTACAAACAGGTTTCTCAGGAGACAGGTAAGGTGGTCTGGTATTGCTCTTTAAGAATTTTCCACAGTTTGTTGTGATCCACAAGGTCAAAGGCTTTAGCCTAGTCCGTGAAGCACAGGTAGATTTTTTTTTTTTCTGGAATTCCTTTGCTCTCTCTATGATCCAACGAGTGTTGGCAGTTTGATCTCTGATTCCTCTGCCTTTTCTAAACCCAGGTTATATATCTGGAAATTCTTGGTTCACATACTACTCTAGCCTAGCTTGAAGAGTTTTGGGTATAACCTTACTAGCATGTGAAATGAGCACACTTGTATGGTAGTTTGAACATACTTTAGTATTGCCTTTCTTTGGGATTGAAGTGAAAACTGATCTTTTCCAGTCCTGGGGCCATGGCTGAGTTTCCAAATTTGCTGGCATACTGAGTGCAATACTTTAACAGCATCATCTTTTAGGATTTTAAATAGCTCAGCTGGAATTTCTTCACCTCTACTAGCTTTGTTGGTAATAATACTTCCTAAGGCCCTCTTGACTTCACACTTCAGGATGTCTGGCTCTAGGTGAGTGGCCACACCATTGTAGTTATCTGAGTCATTAAGATTTTTTGTTTTTGTATAATTCTTTTGTGTATTCTTGCCACCTCTTCTTAATCTCTTGTTTTTCTGTTAAGTCCTTACTGTTTTTGTCCTTTATTGTGCCTGTCCTTGCATGAAATATCCCCTTGATAGCTCTAGTTTTCTTTAAGAGTTCTCTAGTCTTTCCCATTCCGTTGTTTTCCTCTCTTTCTTTGCATTGTTCATTGAAAAATCCCTTCTTATCTCTCCTTGCAATTCTTTGGAACTCTGCATTCAGTTGGATATATCTTTCCCTTTGTCCTTTGCCTTTTGCTTCTCTTCTTTCCTCAGCTATTTGTAAAGGTTCCTCAGACAGCCACTTTGCCTTCTTGCATTTCTTTTTCTTTGGAATGATTTTGGTCATTGCCTCCTGTATAATGTTACTAACCTTCATCCATTGTTCTTCTGGCATTCTGTCTACTGGACCTAATCTGATTTATACACATAAGAATATATAAATAAGTATTTTCTTTTTTAAAATATGACCTTTAATGGTTTACTGTGTTAAATGATTGGGTGTGTGTACCTAGAGAGTAAAAGTTTATAGATAAGTCCAAAGTCTGCTTTAATGTCCAACTTCAGTCCCATTCTCTCTCCTCAGGGGCAAATGCCCATATGAATTTGATAATGTTATCCTTCTAATCACTAAAAAAAAATTCTCAATTCCCAAACAAATGTATGATGCTATATCACTGATTCATAAAAAATTATGAGGATAATATACAAATAAATCTACTTTACATTCTATGTCTTTTTTCACCTATCATCAAATGGATCTTGAAGTATTCCAGACGTTTCTAAACATGACATAAAATGCAGAGTCTGCTTTTAGAATCTAGATCTCTAGTGTACATATCTAGTATCTTTCCACTATCACATTGCCTCATTAAACTTCTGGTTAAGACTTTTTTAAAATTTAGAAATATGCTTTCAAGTTTGATTAAAATTCCATCTGGTCTAAATTTAACAGATGAGTCAAGAAAGAGAAGGAAAAGCATTTGGGGACTACTTTGTGCTTGCTAAAGAGGTGAATAAAAGTGCCTCCGGGGCAGAAAGTTTGTTTCATTTTGCCTGCAGAGGGAATGTTCAGTTAGAACTTATTCATTAGTGTTTGGGAAAAAGTGACTTACCTCTTTGAATTAAATCAATGTATAATCCATAATAGTGGCAAAATTAATTCAAAATTACTTGTAATACAAGGTTCTAGCACTTAAAAAACTTCTGACTCTGGAGTAGGGGAGTTGAACAGAATTTCAGAGTGTATTATTCAGTAATCTTTTCTGTTTTCCACATTGGAAATGAGAAGATACTACAAAATACCAGTATAAATAGAACTGCCATTTTATTGTAAGAGTAAAATGTCGATGATTTAAACCAGAAATCAGTAAACTTTTTCTGTAAAGGCCCAGATAGTTTTCTAGGCCATGAAGTCTCTGTTCCAACTATTCAGCTCTACTGCTAAAAGCAGCTGTATACAAAAAATAAACAAAGGAGCAAGACTGTCTGAGTTAAAAAAAAAACAAAAACACTTTATTTATAAAAACATTTGGGTGGATATGACCCACAGGCTGTGGTTAGATCTTTTCTGGGTTGAAAGGAGTGGTGATGGTCTAGTTGCTAAGTTGTGTCCGACTGATATACTGATAAATGTTTAACAACTGGCTTTTCTGAGAGATGAGTACACCCTGACTTAATAGCATTTTCCCATTTACATAGTATAAATACTCTCAGCATAGTTGATTTCAAACTACCTACTTGACATCAATCAACAGGGAGGTGAAAGAGATAAACAGAGGCATACCATTATATAGGATTTATAACGAACTAGATACAAATTTTCCAGACAATAATACTGGAGCAGATTGCTGTTTCCTGATCCAAGGGATCTTCCTGATCCAGGGATTGAACCCACATTTCCTCCATTGACAAGCAAATTTTTTACCACTAAGTGACCTGGGAAGCCAACCACTATATAGCATTTATAATGTACTAGATATAAATAACCTCAAGAGCATAAATAATAGTAGATGAAATAAAATAAGAAGAAAGGATGAGTTTTGAATATTTATTACCTTGTTTTGAATATATTAATTGTAAATACAGAATTTAATTTTTAATGATGTCTATGTTTACTATCTGGCTCATGAAATTCATTAAAATTTAATAGTTAGCTCTAATGAGCCACTGTGAGTCTACTATAGCACACTCCTGTATTAGAGAACATAACCAAGACTTTTGTTTTAATAAGCTACCTACTGAATCATAAGTTATATGGGAGAGTAAAGGCAAAGAGATATAGAGAATTGTGTTAATATGCAACTCTTATAGTAATCTTGCTCATCTATTTTAATAAGAATCTGAAAAAATAATTTTGTTCATTTAGGTGAGAGTTGACTGTGTCAGAGGTGCTTTATTTCTTGCTTCTTTATCTCAACTTTTAAGTGATAGCATATGAAGTAAACTTAGGCGAGTAGATTCTGTCAGTTTGTCATATATAATAATAAATGTTACTTATTTTTTTTCCCTTAAGGAGTAACTGTGACGCCTGATGAAGAACAAAACTTGAATCATTATGTACAAGTTTTACAGAACCTAATACTAAGTGTTCCCACTAAGGAGCCAGGTCGTCAGAAAAAATCAAAGTCTCCAAATAATGCCAATTCCATAGGACCGAGAGTATCAAGAGTTAAGGAGATAAAATATACACATGATGTAGATCCAGGTGACAATGATGTTTTAATCAATCCTGTCAGTGAAGAAACTACAACTTTCCCTACTAGGGGCTTCACAATGGAAATAGACAGGAAAAAACTTACTAAAAGCACAGCATTCTGGTCGATTAAACCAAATAATATTTCTGTTGTTTTACATGCAAAAGAACCTTATATTGAGAAAGAAGAGCCAGAGCCAGAGCCAATTGAACCTCACACTGAGGCACCAAAGCAAGTGACAGGTGTTACTGAACCAAGTCAAGATGTCACCTCTTTAAGTAGGAGCACTGACTTGGGTATCCCCACGGAAGAAGAAGATGTTCCTCAGCTCTCAGGCGACTATGAAATGGATCATCTTGAATCACATGATGTGTATAATGAAGACGTTTTGAAAAGAATTGCAGATATTAATTCGCAGTTGCATCATGTGCCTCTTCCTGAGAGCTACAAGCCAGAATATAGAGCGGACATTCAAGCCTCTAAAGAACACCTCAGACGAAGCCTTGCCCTAGCCGTAGCGGCGGAACATAAATTAGAAAAAATGTATAAATCCCAGATGTTGCCACAAGGACAAAGAAATGGTGGAGTTTATGACATTGTAACTGTTATTAACATGCTGTATAATTCTAGATATAAATTATCTGAATATCTAGATACAAAATATGTTCCATCAGAGATGAGAGGAAAAGCTACTGTAGTAGTCCATACACTGAAAAAAATACTATGTGTTGGTCATGAAGAAGAAACTCGCAGCCTCCTTAAGCAGTTATTAAATAATAACATAAAAATTTTACACATACTTGATATTCATGACAAAGGTGATTCAAGCTAACTGAAATCATTCGTGGGAGAAATAAACAGTGATTCAAAAGTTGTATGAAAATATTTTCTATTGTAGTTCACTGTGTTAACATCTTTATATGTCATGTGTTATGAAAAATTTTCATATACACTGAAACCTAACAATTTAAAATAAAATTTTGGTTCAGAAGTTTGTAGTTTTTCTCATTAATTTTAAAAGTTATGAATATCTAGTTCTATTTCCAGTTTTTTAAGAAATCTCCACACTGTTTTCCATAGTGGCTGTACTAGTTTGCATTCCCACCAACAGTGTAAGAGAGTGCCTTTTTTCTGCATCCTCTCCAGCATTTATTGCTTGTAGACTTTTGGATGGCAGCCATTCTGACTGGTGTAAAGTGGTACCTCATTGTGGTTTTGATTTGCATTTCTCTGATGAATGATGTTGAGCATATTTTCATGTGTTTGTTAGCCATTTTTATGTCTTCTTTGGAGAAATGTCTGTTTAGTTCTTTGACCCACTTTTTGATTGGGTCATTTATTTTTCTGGAATGGAGCTGCAGGAGTTGCTTGTATATTTTTGAGATTAATTGTTTGTCTGTTGCTTCGTTTGCTATTATTTTCTCCCATTCTGAAGGCTGTCTTTTCACTTTGTTTTTAGTTTCCTTTCTTGTGCAGAAGCTTTTAATTTTAATTAGGTCCCATTTGTTTATTTGTGCTTTTATTTCCAATATTCTGGTAGGTGGGTCATAGAGGATCCTGCTTTGGTTTATGTCAGAGAGTGTTTTGCCTATGTTTTCCTCTAGGAGTTTTATAGTTTCTGGTTTTATGTTTAGATCTTTAATCCATTTTGAGTTTATTTTTGTGTATGGTGTTAGAAAGTGTTCTAGTTTCATTCTTTTACAAGTGGCTGTCCAGTTTTCCCAGCACCACTTGTTAAAGAGATTGTCTTTTCTCCATTGTATATTCTTGCCTCCTTTGTCAAAGATAAGGTGTCCATAGATGCATGGATTTATCTCTGGGCTTTCTATTTTGTTCCATTGATCTATATTTCTGTCTTTGTGCCGGTACCATACTCTCTTGATGACTGTGGCTTTGTAGTATAGCCTAAAGTCAGGCAGGTTGATTCCTCCAGTTCCATTCTTCTTTCTCAAGATTGCTTTGGCTATTCGAGGTTTTTTGTATTTCCATACAAATTGTGAAATTATTTGTTCTAGTTCTCTGAAAAAGACCTCTGGTAGCTTGATAGGAATTGCATTAAATCTATAGATTGCTCTGGGTGGTATACGCATTTTCACTATATTGATTCTTCCAATCCATGAACATGGTATATTTCTCCATCTATTTGTGTCCTCTTTGATTTCTTCCATCAGTGTTTTATAGTTTTCTATATATAGGTCTTTTGTTTCTTTAGGTAGATATACTCCTAAGTATTTTATTCTTTTTGTTTCGATGGTGAATGGAATTGTTTCCTTAATTTCTCTTTCTGTTTTCTCATTGTTAGTGTATAGGAATGCATGGGATTTCTGTGTGTTGATTTTATATCCTGCAACTTTACTATATTCACTGTTTAGCTCTAGTAATTTTCTGGTAGAGTATTTAGGGTTTTCTATGTAGAGGATCATGTCATCTGCAAACAGAGTTTTACTTCTTCTTTTCCAATCTGGATTCCTTTTATTTCTTTTTCTGCTCTGATTGCTGTGGCCAAGACTTCCAAAACTATGTTGAATAGTAGTGGTGAGAATGCGCACCCTTGTATGACCCAGCAATCCCACTGCTGGGCATACACACCGAGGAAACCAGAATTGAAAGAGACACGTGTACCCCAGTGTTCATCACCACATTGTTTACAATAGCCAGGACATGGAAGCAACCTAGATATCCATCAACTGACAAATGAATAAGAAAGCTGTGGTACATATACACAATGGAATATTACTCAGCCATTAAAAGGAATACATTTGAATCAGTTCTACTGAGGTGGACGAAACTGGAGCCTATTATACAGAGTGAAGTAAGCCAGAAGGAAAAACAACAATACAGTATACCAACGCATATACATGGAATTTAGAAAAATGGTAAAGATAACCCTGTATGCGAGACAGCAAAAGAGACGCAGATGTATAGAACAGTCTTTTGGGCTCTATGGGAGAGGGCAAGGGTGGGATGATATGGGAGAACGGCATTGAAACATGTAAATTATCATATGTGAAATCAATCGCCAGCCCAGGTTTGATGCTTGATACAGGGTGCTCAGGGCTGTTGCACCAGGATGACCCAGAGAGTTGGAATCGGGAGGGAGGTGGGAGGGGGTTTCTGGAAGGGGAACACATGTATACCCATGGTGGATTCATGTCAATGTATGGCAAAACCAACACAATAAAGAAAATAACAACAACAACAAAAAGAATCTGCCTGCTAATGCAGGGGGTACTAGTTCAATCTCCAGTCCAGGAAGATCCCACATGCCTTGGGGTAACAAAGCCTATATGCCAGGACCACTGAAGCCCACGTGCCCTAGAGCCCATGTTCTGCACCAAGAGAAGCCACCTCAATGAGAAGCCTGAGCACCACTGAGACTAGAGAGTAGCCTGCTCACCAAACCAACAAAGACCCAGCAGAACCAAGAATAGAATAAATAAATTTTAAAACAAAACAAAAAAATACAGAGTGATGGCAAAGATATTTTTGAATCTTGCCATAATGGAATTGTTGCTAAGACTATTTACTGAAAGGAATAAAGAAATTCCCTACATAAAAAAAGTTATGAATATCTAATTTTTAAAATGTTTAAGCTTTGATTTTACTTGATAGGTTAGTAAATTCTTCCATTTTATAAGACTTAAGAGACTGTGCCGTCCACCACGTATGTAGTAGTAGTAGTAGCAGTGTTAGTCGCTCAGTTGTGTCCAACTCTTTGCAACCCCTTGCACTGCAGCCCACTAGGTATCTGTCCATGGGATTCTCCAGGCATGAATTCTGGAGTGGGTTGCCATTCCTTTCTCCAGAGTAGCTGGTTTTAAATAATTACATATAAATGTAAAGTTTTAGGATGTGTTATCTTATTACTCTTTTAGAGGATCTGAGTATTCTATCCCAATAGCATAATTGGAGCTTGTATCAAAACTACTTTTATCTGAATATATATGTGCCACCTTTGAAAGGTGGATGATGTACTAAGATGCATCCCTATTCCTTTGTTGTTAAATACTTCTGGAGTATCAGTGAAGGACTGTAACCTGGATTTGTAATGAGGTCTTTCTCACTTATTTTCTCTTTTTGTTTGCTTATACATATATATATGGAAGCTTTGCAGATTTTGTATTTGGGAGTGTGACTAATATGGTCTTCCCTGGTGGCTCAATGGTAAAGAATCTGCCAGCAGCACAGGACTTTCAGGAGATTGCACAGGACTTTCAGGAGATGCAGTTCCGATCCCTGGGTCAGGAAGATACCCTGGAGGAGGGCATGGCAACCCACTCAAGTATTCTTGCCTGGAGAATTCCATGGACAGAGGAGCCTGGCAGGCTATATATAGTCCATAGGGTTGCACAGAGTCAGACATAGCTGAAGTGACTTCACATGCACACACATACACAGCTAACACCATTAAGGTTAACTGTAACTTTGTAATTATGGTACAGGTAATTCTGTTTCATGATTTGTGGTGGTTTCATCATTAAGTTATGTTCGACTCTTGTGACCTCATGGACTGTAGCCTGCTAGGTTCCTCTGTCCATGGGATTCTCCAGGCAAGAATACTGGAGTAGGGTTGCCATTTCCTTCTCCAGGGGATCTTCCTGACCTAGGAATCAAACCCAGGTCTCCTGCATTGCAGGCAGATTCTTTACTGTCTGAGCTATGAAGTATTTAATTTATTTATTCATTTATCAGGTCAGTCATTTATAGTTTAATACCCATTTATTGACCTTGTGCAGGACAAAATGCTAGACTTTGGGAATGTAATAGTAAGGTTTAGTTCCTTCTCTCTTTGAAATTATAGCATCAAAGAGACATAACTTCAACAGTTTAAATTTCAATTTTGATAAGTTGTTACAAAAGTTTGAAATTTGACCTCACCAAGACCAAGAATAATGGGAAAGCTACCCAGAGAAAGTAGCATTTAAAGTGAGATCTGTAGGATACAGGTGTGTGTAAGGAAGAAGGGGGCATTCCAGGTAGAGGAAAGAGCATGTGTAAATGCTGTGAGGCGAGAGTGAGTAATGGCAAGTTCAAGAAGCAGCTGAAGTATAGAAAGGTAGGGGAGAATTTAAATAATTGAATTTTTTTAAAAAAGGTAGGGGAAAGCACCTCCAGATAGAGCTGGTAAGGTACATGGGGCTGGACTAGATCTTGCAAATCCTCAAATTGCATACTGAATAATTTTAGCTTTTATCTGATAGTAAGTGTGAAGTCGTCAGTAGATTCTAAGCAAAGGCTAGATATGATCAAATTTGTGTTTTTAAAAAACCCCACTCTGGCTACAGTTTTGAAAGTAGGCAGAAGTAGAAGTGTACTATGCATAGGTCAAATTTAGCTTGGACTAGATGGGAAGAAGTGGCAGTTAAGAGGTAGAATCTACAGGATTTGGTGATTGAATGGATACAGCTACTGAGGGAGTAGCAGGGATCAAAAATAACTCCCACACAGTTAGCTGTATTATAAAAAGGAGTATAAAAGTTTTGTTTCATGACACTTTTACTGTTTACTACTGTTGCTCATTTTATCTTATGAAATCAGTGATTTATTTATTCTTCTTGCCCGTGCTGGCTTTTCACTGCTGGGTGAGGGCTTTCTCTCGGTGTGGCTCGCCGGGGCTACTCACGTTGCGGCGCCCACGCTTCTCATTGCAGTGGCTTCTCTTGTGGAGTACAGGCTCTGGAGAGAGCTTCAGTAGCCGCAGCATGTGGGCTTAGTAGTTGCGGTGTGTGAGCCCTCGAGTCCAAGGGCTTCAGCAGTTGTGGCAGTCGGGCCTTGTTTCTCCGTGGCCTGTGGGATCTTCCTGGACCAGGGATTGAACCTGTGTCCTCTGTACTGGCAGGTGATTTCTTTACCACCGGACCACCATAGACGTCCACTGTTGCTTATTTTTTAAAAATAATTTTGCTATGGAAAATTTTAAACATGCCAAAGTAAACAGATTAATGAACCCATGTACCCATCATCCAGTTTCAACAATTATCTCCTAATGACCAGTTTTATTTCAGCTAACCGCCTTTTCTCTTTCCTGTTTTATGCTGGATTAAGTGCCAGATACTTTTGCATTTTATTTGTAACTATGACAGTATGAAGCTCTATGAGCTTTAAAAAAAAAACACTACCAAAAATACCACACATAAAAGTTTAATAATTCTTTAAATCATCAAATCTAGTCAATGTTCAAATTTCTGATTGTGTAATAATTTTAAAATTTTATCAGCCTGGTGGCGCAGTAGATAAGAATCCACCTGACAATGCAGCGGACGTGGATTTGATCCTTGGTCCGGGAAAATCCCACATGCCCCCGAGCAACTGAGCCTGTGTGCCACAACTACTGGAGCAGAGCCCGCACACCTCAGAGCCCCCCTGCCGCAGCCAGTGAGCCCGCGTGCTGCTCCAGTGGGACCTGCGTGCCCAGAGCCCGCGGGCAGCAAGGGAGGCCGCCGCGGTGAGAAGCGCAAGCGTGACAGCTGGAGGGTAGCCCCTGCTTGTCACAAGTAGAGAACACCTGTGCAAAGCAACGAAGATCAAGCACAGCCAAAGATAAAAAGTAAATAAATAAAATTATAATAAAAAATTTAGTTTGTTTGAATGGAAATAGATCCAAACAACGTTTACACATCGAGATTAGTTGATTTAAACCTCTTTTAATCTACACCTCTTCTTTTCCCCCTTCTTGAAATTTGTCAAAGAAATTGGTCACTGGACCTGTGGTTTTACACAGCATGGATTTTGCTGATTATATCCCCATGGTGCCATTTAGTATGTTTTTGGTAAGTTGGTAGTTGGAACTAGAGAGGCTTTGTCAGACTCAGGTTGATTGTTTTGTTTTTTGTCAAAATGTGTTGTCAATCTGGTATGTCTGTTTTTGTATTTTTAGTAGCCTTTGATGATTATTACATGGATAGATTAATTGATCAGGTGTTAAAAAGGGGGATGTCATTCCTTCCTTTATTAGCTGAAATATGTCTTATAAAGTGCCTCCCATATGTTGTTTGAGTCCCCAGTGGTCCAGTGTGTTGGAAAGGCATCATGTGCTTGAATCTTTCTCTGTGTTTAATAATTTTCAGAACAGTTAGTTCATAGAATCCTCCAATGGGACCAGTTTTTAAAAATCAGATCTTTATTCTGTTAGAGCAGTTGTAGGCTTGCAAAAAAATTTAAAAAGAGTACAAAGTTCCTACATACCGTGCTCTCCTCCCACAAAATCTCCCCTATTATTTATAGCTTATGTTAGTGTGTTACATTTGTTACAACTGATGAACCAATGTTGATACATTATTATTACTGAAGTCCATAGTACCTTAAGTTTCACTCTTTGTATTGTACATTCTTTCAGTTTTGACAAATGTAAAATGTCGTGTATTCATCATTACGATATCATACACAATGGTTTCACTATCTTAAATGCCTTGTGCATCAATTACTCATCGCTCCTTCTCCCAACCCTTCTTTTGTTCTTCAGTAGCTAAGTAGTGTCTGACTCAGCCACACCGTGGACTACAGCATGCCAGGCTCCTTTGTCCTTCACTATTCCAGAATTTTCTCAGATTCATGTTGGTGATGCTATCTGACCATCTCATCCTCTGCCACCCCCTTCTCCTTTTGCCTTCAATCTTTCCCAGCTTCAGGGTCTTTTTCAATGAGTCGGCTCTTTGCATCAAGTGGCCAAAGTATTGGAGCTTAGCATCAGTTTTTATAAAAAACTTGCGTATGTCAACAACAACAAAAATCTTTGTGGGATTTTGATAGAAACTACATCAAACTTAGATATCAGTTTAGAGATGAGTAACATCTTTACTGAATCTTCCAATCCATTCACACAGTCTGTCTCTACATTTATTTAGATCTTTAATTTCTTTCATTAGTATTTTGAGTTTTCTGTAGGCAAGCCTTCTTATGTTTTGCTAGGTTTATACTTATTTCATTTTTGAACAACTTAGAATGGTATTTTAATTTCAATGTTCACATGGTCATTACTAAAATACAGAAGTATAATTGATGAGAAATCCACTGTCATTTGTTTTGTCTTTTCTTGGTGGTAAGATGTCACTTCTTTCGAGGATTTTTTCTTTGACTTTAATTTTGAGAAGTTTGCCTATAATATATCTTGATGTGGATTATTTTAGATTTTTCCTATTTGGAATTTATTCAGATTCTTGTATCTATAGGCTCATGGGTTCTGAAAAATTCTTTGAGCACTTTTTCAACTCTTCCTGGGACTCCAGTGACAGGCATGTCATTTTATTATAGTACCATGGATTCTGGGGCTCTCTTCATTTATTTTTTTGGTTTGCTTTCTCATTCAGATTTGTGTAATTTCTATTACTCTGTCTTTAGGTTTACTTATTCTTTCCTCTGTTTCCTGCCTCCTGCCCCCTATTCTTCTGTTGAGACTGTTCACTTAGGTTTTTGTTTCAGTTATTTTATTTTTTTCAATTCTAAAATTTTCATTTGGTACTCCTTTATATCTTCTGTTTCTTTGGGGAGATTTTCTACTTTTTCATTTATATTGATCATATTTATAACGTTCACTGAAGCATTTTATGATGGCTACATTAACTTTTTTGTCATATAATTCTAACATCTCTGTCATCTTGGTGTTGACATCAGTTGATTATCATTCCTGCTAAATTAGTAGTGGTGAACATTCTGACTCTCCACTAGGCCTCTGTTTTCACCACTGTAGTGGTGAGCAGGAAGGATGACTTTCTGCTGAATAGAGATAGAAGTCCAGGCTGTCCACATGGTCTCTACTATTCAGTACACCCATCAGGGATGAAATTTCTGGCTTCCTTACTCCCCTTTCTCTGGCACCACATTGGTGAGGGCAACATCCCTACTTGGGTTTTGCTGGTAGTGATGGTTGGACTGGAGGTCACAGTTTTTCTGTACTATTTTGCTGGAATAGAATAATTACTATCGAAAAGTTTTCTGCATTGTTAGGCTACCCCTTCCCAGATTCTTTGGCTAAAGGGAATGGCTTTTATGGGGTTTTAATGTATGTGCTGCCTCCTATTTCAGAGTTGTCAACTTCTTCAGCTCCAAGTCTGGGGTATATGAGGCAAAGAAGGAAATCTGGAGAATGCATTGCAAGTGAAGTTGCTCAGTCGTGTCCGACTCTTTATGACCTCATGAACTGTAGCCTACCAGGCTCCTCCCTCCATGGGATTTTCCAGGCAAGAATACTGGAGTGGGTCACCATTTCCTTCTCCAGGAGATCTTCCCGACCCAGGGTTTGAGCCCGGGTCTCCCGCATTGTAGGCAGACGCTTCACTGTCTGAGCCACCGTGGAAGTCCACGGAGAATGCACTACAGTGTCATTTCTTGGGCTCAGAGGTCTTTGGCCAGTATGCCTTTTTTTGTCCACCTTTAAGAGTCTTATTATATCTAGTTTATATATAATGTCCAGGAATTTTAGTTGTGTTTAGGAGTTTGTACTTTGTCCTAAAGACCATAAGAATATTTTAAATGATTTTAAGCATTTTTAACAAGTCATTCTAGTTGGCTGCAGGGTACGTAAAGGAGGGAACAAGACTGGGAGTAGAGGTCAGTTAGGAGATGTATAGGAATCTGGTGAAAGATAATGTTCTGAATCTGAATGGTAACAGAGGGAATGGAAATAAGTAGTTGAGTTTAAGAGATATTTAGAATTTAAGAATCAATAGAACTTGGTGATTGTTTGATGTCTAAGATAAAGGAGTGCTCAATAATATTAACACATTCAGTTCACTTCAGTCACTAAGTTGTGTCCAACTCTTTGCAACCCCATGGACTGCCCCATGTCAGGCTTCCCTGTCCATCACCAACTCCCAGAACTTGCTTAAACTCATGTCCATTGAGTCAGTGATGCCATCCAACTATCTCATCCTCTGTTGTCCCCTTCTTCTCCCGCTTTCAATCTTTCCTAGCACTAGGGCCTTTTCCTATGCATCAGATGGCCAAAGTATTGGAGCTTCAGTTTCAGCATTAGTCCTTCAAATGAATATTCAGAGTTTATTTTCTTTAGGATTGACTGGTTTGATCTCCTTGCAGTCCAAGTATTCCTTGCAATACTCTCAAGAGTATTCTCCAATGCCACAGTTTAAAAGCATCAATTCTTTGATGCATAGTTTTCTTTATGGTCCAACCCTCACATCCATACTTGACTACTGGAAAAACCATAACTTTGCCTAGATGGACCTTTGTCAGAAAAGTAATGTCTCTGCTTTTTAATAAGCTGTCTAGTTTGGTCATAGCTTTTCTTCCAAGGAGCAAGCATCTTTTAATTTCATGGCTGCAGTCACCATCTATAGTGATTCTGGAGCCCAAAAAGATAGAGTCTGTCACTGTTTCCATTATTTGCCCATCTATTTGCCATGAAGTGATGGGACTGGATGCCATGATCTCAATTTTTTGAATGCTGAATTTTAAGCCAGATTTTTCACTCTCCTCTTTCACCTTCATCAAATGCTTGTTAGTTCCTCTTCACATTCTGCCATAAGAGTGGTATCATCTGCATATCTGAGGTTATTGATATTTCTCCCTGCAATCTTGATTCCCGCCTGTGCTTCATCCAGCCTCGCATTTCATATGATGTACTCTGCATATAGGTTAAATAAATGGGTGGCAATATATAGCCTTGATGTACTCCTTTCCCAATTTGGAACCGGTCCATTGTTCCATGTTGGTTCTAACTGTTGCTTCTTGACCTGCCTATAGATTTCTCAGGAGGCAGGTAAGGTGGTCTGGTATTCCCATCTCTTTAAGAATTTTCCACAGTTTGTTGTGATGCACACAGTCAAAGGCTTTGGCATAGTCAATGAAGCATAAGTAGATGCTTTTCTGGAACTCTCTTGCTTTTTCTATGATCCAACGGATGTTGGCAATTTGATCTCTGGTTCCTCTGCCTTTTCCAAATCCAGCTTGAACATCTGGAAGTTCATGGTTCAGAAAGTTTAAGAGTAAGCAAATTTGTGGATGAGATGATTTAGGAAATGCTATTTTTAAATATATTTAAGATGCCTATGAAACATGTACCAGTTAGATATATTGGTCTAAATCTTATGAAATAGCTGGGAATAGAAGTATTTGGGAGCTATCTGTGTATAAATGGAAATTTAAACCAATGAAATAGCAGGATTCTCTATGTAATATATAGAGAAGAGAAGAAAGCCTAGAACTAAGGCTTAAGGAACTCCTATTTAAAAAGACAAATAAAGAGAAGGAGCTCCTAAAGCAACTGGGGGCAAGAATAGAGAAGTAAGAGACATACTAGGGAAAGTGTAGTCAAATAGAAGTCAAGTGAAGTGAAGGGAAAGTCGCTCAATCATGTCCAACTCTTTGTGACCCCATAGACTGTAACCCACCAGGCTGCTCTATCCATGGGATTTCCCAGGTAAGAAGACTAGAATGGGTTGCCATTTTTTCCCTCCAAAATAGAAGCCAAAGGAAAAGTGTTTAAAGAAAGAAGAATTTGCCATCTTTGGGATCTTCCTCATCATGCTCATCTTTCCTGGTGGATATTTGCCACTGGTACTTTGGGCTTTGTGCTTCCTTTCTTTTTTTCCCTCTCATTTACTTTTTTAACTAAAACATTGTCTTGGTTTTATTCTGCTTCACAGCAGTATTCAAAACATCTTTTCTTTTCAGCTGTTCTTCCTTCATGATGAAAGGGGCAAATGTGGAGCCTGGAACAGCCCTGCTTCTGTGTCATTTCAAGAACATACTTGCTGATGAAGTGAGCGCCCCTCGCAGGGAAGGTGGTCCATTCCTCCCTGTTTCTCTTCTTTCCCTGCCTTTCTCCACTGCCCTCACTTCTGCAAAGCTCAGCATCTTATCCCAAGCCACTTGCTCAGGAATATCCCTGTGCAGCCTCAGTAACAATATCTGCCTCCAGTACTTTCAGGTGGAACTAAATCCTTTATGTGAAATATATAACTTGGGAGGAATTGACACTGTTGTAATTGAGAAATCGATCAAGATAAAGACTGAAGATCATGTTCTCAATTAGTGCAAAATTGGTTGTGGTAGAAGTGTTGATGAGGAAGGTATACTGGACAAATAAGTTGAGATAAGAAAATAGAGATGTAAAATGTAGACAATTCTTGAGCTACTTAACTGACTAGAATGAGAGGAAAAGATGATTATCTGGAAGGGAAAGTAAAGCCTAGGGGAAATATTAGTTTGTTATTTTGAGATAGGTGAGACTCATGTCTAGGAGCCAATGAGAAGGAGCCAGAAGAAAAGGAGAGATTAAAGATGGGTAAGAGGGTGAAATGGAGCAAATGAGATCCAGATTTCTGGTAGAGTACTTTTTTTCCCATAGATGAAAAGATTAACATCTCCTTTATTGCAACAGGAGGGAAGGAGAAAGAATGGCCTCAGATAAAGGTGAGCTTATAGGTTCTGTAGCAAAAAATTGAGGGAATTCCAGATTGTAGCTTCCATTTATTTTTCAATGATGTAGAATGCCTGTTGATATTGTGTGAATTAAAAATTTTAAAAAGAATAGCATATGTGAAGGGACTGGCACATACTGAGTGCTTAATAAATCATAACTTTGTGTTACTTGCAGCTTTAAAGAGGTTTTCTATGATTAGACAGGGTCAAGGGTATATAGCATGATTTGAGAATATTCAAAATATCTCCTCTATAGTCTGGCAAACTTCTTGAAACATTCATTTGAAAATTTTTTCTTTAGTCCTTGCTTTCCAAGATACATATAATAGTGTATATTTTATTACGAGTTTTATAGTATGAACTCTTATATTAATACTTAGATCATTGATCCATTTTGAGTTAATTTTTGTATGTGATGTGGGTAGGACTTGAACTTTACTCTTTTGTATTTGAATATCCAGTTGTCCCAGCATCATTTTTTGAAGAGATTATTTTTCCCCAATGAATGGTCTTGCACCAGTGTTGAAAATCAACTGGCAATAGATAAATGAGTTTATTTCTGAACTCTGAATTCTACTCCATTGATCTGCATGTTTATCCCTGTTCTTGGTTACTGTAGATTTGTAATAAGTTTTGAAATGGAGAAGTGTGAGTTCCCCTACTTTGTTTTTCTTTTTTAAGATTATTTTTGCTCATTCAGGGCAACTTGAAATTCCAAATGAATTTGAGAACTAGCTTTTCCATTCCTGAAAAAAAAAAGACAGCTTGAATTTTAAGAGGGATTGCATTAAATCTGTAGATATCCTTGAGTCTTAAAATAGAAATATTCCATCAACAAAGGATTTTTTGTATGTTTATTTAGGTCTTCTTTAATGCATTTTAACAATGTTTTATATCTTTAGTGTAAAAATCTTTCACCTCTTTGGGGAAATTTATTCTCAGGTACTTGATTCTTTTGAATACTATTGTAAATGGAATTATTTTCAGCTTGGTCCTTGATGATGTATAGAGACATGACTGATTTTGTCTACTGTGCAACTTTTCTGAGTTTATTATATTGTGTTGTTACTATATAGTTATCATAGCTCTTTGTGGATTATTTGGAATTTATATAGGATCAAGTCATCTGCAAATAGAGATAGGTTGACTTCTTTTCCTTTTGGGTGCATTTAATTTCTTTTTCTTGCCTTATTGCCCTAGTTAGAACTTCTAGTAAATGTTGAATAGCAGGGCAGAAAGTGATCATCTTTATCTAGTTCCTGATCTTAGGGGGAAAGCTTTCAGTCTTTCACCACTGACTATGATGCTAGTTATGGGTTCTTTTTTTTTATATATATAAATTCTCTTTATCATTTTGAGAAAGTGCCAATCCTAGTTTTCTGAAATTTTTTTTAACATGAAAGTGTGTTGAGTTTTGTCAAGTGATTTTTCTGCAGCAGTTGGGAAGATAATATGGTTTTTTCATTTCTTTTATTAATGTGGTGTATCACGATTGATTTTCTTATACTGATTCATACTTGTATTCTTGGGATAAATCCTACTTGGACATAGTGTCTATTCTTTTTAATATGTCAATGGATTCTGTTTGCTAGTATTTTCTTAAAAATTTTTGTATCTATATTCATAAAGGATATTGAGCTGTAATTTTGCTTGAAATGTGTTTATCTGACCTCATAGAATGAATTAGGAGGTATTCCCTCCTCTTCTGTCTTTTGGAAGAGTTGTGAAGGATTGCTGTTAATTTTTCTTTAAATGTTTTATAGAAGCCATCTAGTCCTGAGCCTTTCTTTCTTGGGATGGAGGTTTTTGATTACTGACTCAATCTTTACTGGCTACAGGTCTATCAAGATTTTCTATTTCTATTTCTTCCTGAGTTTCTCTTTCTGTATTATTCTAGCTAAAAATTTGTCAATTTTGTTGGTCTTTTCAAAGAACTAACTTTATTTTCACTTAATCTGTTTTCCTATGCTCTAACTTTGTTATCTTCATTCTAATACTTATTATTTTCTTCCACCTTCTACTTTATGTTTATTGTGTTCTTCTTTTTCTAGTTCTTTAAGGTGTAAAGCTAAATTATTATTATTTTATTTTTTGGCTCTGTAACATATGGAACCCTAATTCCCTGACCAGGGATGGAATCTGTGCTGCCTGCACTGGAAGCACAGAGTTTTAACCACTGGACCACTAGGGAAGTCCCTAAATTATTCATTTAAAATATTTCCTTGTTTTAACATAGGCATTTACTGCTATAAATTTCCCTCTGAGCATTCCTTTCATGGCATCCAACACATTTTTGTATATTTTTTATTTTAATTTATTTTTTAATTGAAGGATAATTGCCTTACAGAATTTTGTTGTTTTCTGTCAAACCTCAACAGGAATCAGCCATAGTTATACATATATCCCCTCCCTTTTGAACCTCCCTCCCATCTCCCTTCCCATCCCACCCCTCTAGGTTGATACAGAGCCCCTGTTTGAGTTTCCTGAGCCAGACAGCAAATTCCCACTGGCTATCTAATTTGCATATGGTAATGTAAGTTTCCATGGTACTGTTTCCATACATCTCACCCTCTGCTCCCCTCTCCCCATGTCCATAAGTCTGTTCTCTATGTCTGTTTATCCATTGCTGCCCTGTAAACAAATTCTTCAGTACCATTTTTCTAGATTCCATATATATGTGTTAGAATACGATATTTATCCTTCTCTAATTTACTTCACTCTGTATAATAGGCTCTAGGTTCATCCACCTCATTAGAACTGATTCAAATGCATTCCTTTTTATGGCTCAGTAATACTCCATTAACGTCCATAACTATGGACAGAGGTTCGTGACATTGTACAAGGGACAGAGGTTAATACCATCCCCAAGAAAAAGAAATGCAAAAAAGCAAAATGGCTGTCTGAGGAGGCCTTACAAATAGCTGTGAAAAGAAAAGAAACAAAAAGCAAAGGAGAAAAGGAAAGATATTCCCATCCGAATGCAGAATTCCAAAGAATAGCAAGGAGAGATAAGAAAGCCTTCCTTAGCAATCAATGCAAAGAAATAGAGGAAAACAACAGAATGGGAAAGACTAGAGATCTCTTCAAGAAAATTAGAAATACCAAGGGAACATTTCATGCAAAGATGGGCTCGATAAAGGAAAGAAATGGTATGGACCTAACAGAAGCAGAAGATATGAAGAAGAGGTGGCAAGAATACACAGAAGAACTGTACAGAAAAGATCTTCACGACTCAGATAATCATGATGGTGTGATCACTCACACTCAGCTAGAGCCAGACATCCTGGAAGGTGAAGTCAAGTGGGCCTTAGAAAGCATCACTACAAACAAAGTTAGTGGAGGTGATGGAATTCCAGTTGAGCTATTTCAAATCCTATAGATGATGCTGTGAAAGCGCTGCACTCAATATGCCAGCAAATTTGGAAAACTCAGCAATGGCCACAGGACTGGAAAAGGTCAGTTTACATTCCTATCCCAAAGAAAGGCAATGCCAAAGAATGCTCAAACTACTGCACAATTGTACTCATTTCACACGCTAGTAAAGTAATGCTCAAAATTCTCCAAGCCAGACTTCAGCAGTACATGAACCGTGAACTTCCAGATGTTCAAGCTGGTTTTAGAAAAGACAGAGGAACCAAAGATCAAATTGCCAACATCCGCTGGATTATCAAAAAAGCAAGAGAGTTCCAGAAAAACATCTATTTCTGCTTTATTGACTATGCCAAAGACTTTGACTCTTTGGATCACAATAAACTGTGGAAAATTCTGAAAGAGATGGAATACCAGACCATCTGACTTGTTTCTTGAGAAACCTGTATGCAAATCAGGAAGCAATAGTTAGAACTGGACATGGAACAGCAGACTGGTTCCAAATAAGAAAAGGAATACATCAAGGCTGTATATTGTCACCCTGCTTATTTAACTTATATGAAGAGTACATCATGAGAAACGCTGGGCTGGAAGAAGCACAAGCTGAAATCAAGATTGCTGGGAGAAATATCAATAACCTCAGATATGCAGATGACACCACCCTTCTGGCAGAAAGTGAAGAGGAATTAAAGAGCCTCTTGCTGAAAGTGAAAGAGGAGAGTGAAAAAGTTGGCTTAAAGCTCAACATTCAGAAAACTAAGATCGTGGCATCTGGTCCCATCACTTCATGGGAAATAGATGGGGAAGTAGTGGAAACAGTATCAGACTTAATTTTGGGGGGATCCCAAATCACTGCAGATGGTGATTGCAGCCATGAAATCAAAAGATGCCTACTCCTTGGAAGGAAAATTATGACCAACCTGGACAGCATATTGAAAAGCAGACATTACTTTGCCAACAAAGGTATGTCTAGTCAAGGCAGTAGTTTTTCTAGTAGTCATGTATGGATGTGAGAGTTGGACAGTGAAAAAGGCTGAGTGCTGAAGAATTGATGCTTTTGAACTGTGGTGTTGGAGAAGCCTCTTGAGAGTCCCTTGGACTGCAAGGAGATCCAACCAGTCCATCCTAAAGGAGATCAGTCCTGGGTGTTCATTGGAAGGACTGATATTGAAGCTGAAACTCCAATACTTTGGCTACCTCATGTGGAGAGCTGACTCATTGGAAAAGACCCTGATGCTGGGAAGGACTGGGGGCAGGAGGAGAAGGGGACGACAGAGGATGAGATGGCTGGATGGCATCACCAACTCGATGGACATGGGTTTGGGTGGATTCCAGAAGTTGGTGATGGACAGGGAGGCCTGGCTTGCTGCAGTTCATGGGGTTGCAAAGAGTCGGACACGACTGAGCGACTGAACTGAAGTGAACTGAACACTCCATTGTGTATATGTACCACAACTTCTTTATCCATTCATCTGTCGATGGACATCTAGATTACTTCCATGTTCTAGCTATTGTAAATAGTGCTGCAATGAACAATGGGATACATGTGTTTTTTTCAATTTTGGTTTCTTCAGGGTAAATGCCTAGGAGTGGGATTGCTGGGTCGTATGGTGGTTCTATTCCTAGTTTTTTAAGGAATCTCCATACTGTCTTCCATAGTGGCTGTATCAATTTATGTTCCCACCAACAGTGTAAGAGTGTTCCCTTTTCTCCACAGCCTCTCCAGCATTTATTGTAGACTTCTTGGTCATTCTGACCATCATCATCATTCTGACCACACCTCAAGTGTGAGGTGATATCTCATTGTGGTTTTGATTTGCATTTCTCTCATAATGAGTGATGTTGAGCATCTTTTCATGTGTTTGTTAGCCATTTGTATGACTTCTTTGGAGAAATGTCTGTTTAGGTCTTTTTCCCACTTTTTGATTGGGTTGTTTGTTTTTCTGGTATTGAGTTGTCTGACCAGCTTATATATTTTGGAAATTAATCCTTTGACAGTTGTTTCATTTGCTATTATTTTCTTCCATCCTGAGGGTTGTCCTTTCACTTTGCTTATAGTTTCCTTTGCTGTGCAAAAGCTTTTAAGTTTAATCAGGTCCCACTTGTTTACTTTTGTTTTTATTTCTATTGCTCTAGGTGGTGGGTCACAGAGGATCTCGCTTTGATTTATGTCATTGAATGTTCTGCCTATGTTTTCCTCTAAGAGTTTTACAGTTTCTGGTCTTACATTTAGGTCTTTAATTCATTTTGAGTTTATCTTTGTGTATGGTGTTAGGAAGTGTTCTAATTTCATTTTTTTTACATGTAGCTGTACAGTTTTCCCAGCACCATTTATTGAAGAGGTTGTCTTTGCCCCACTGTATATTCTTGCCTCTTTTGTCAAAAATAAGGTACCCATAGGTGCATGGGTTTATTTCTGGGCTTTCTATTTTTTTCCATTGGTCTATATTTCTGTTTTTGTGCCAATACCATGCTGTCTTGACGACTGTAGTTGAAGTATAACCTGAAGTCAAGAAGGTTGATTCTTCCAATTCCATTCTTCTTTATCAAGACTGCTTTGGCTATTCAGGGTCTTTTGTGTTTCCATATGAACTGTGAAATTTTTTTTCTAGTTCTGTGAAAAAATGCCATTGGTAATTTGATAGGGATCACATTGAAACTATAGATTGTGTTTGGTAGTATAGTCATTTTCACAATATTGATTCTTTCTACCCAGGAACATGGAATATCTCTCCATCTGTTTATGTCATCTTTGATTTCTTTCATTAGTGTCTTATAATTTTCTATGTACAGTTTTTTTGCCTCCTTAGGTAAGTTTATTCTTAGATATTGAATTCTTTTTGTTGCAATGGTAAATGGGGTTGATTCCTTAATTTCCCATTCTGATATTTCATTGTTAGTATATAGAAATGCAAATAATTTCTGTGTTTTGATTTTGTATCCTGCAACTTTTCTAAATTCGCTGATTAGCTCTAGTAATTTTCTGATACTATCTTTAGGGTTTTCTATGTACAGTGTCATGTCATCTGCAAACAGTGAGAGCTTTACTTCTTTTCCAATATGGATTCCTTTTACTTCTTCTTCTTTTTTTTTTTTTTTTCCTGATTGCTGTAGCTAGGACTTCCAGAACTAAGTTGAATACTAGTGGTGAAACTGGACACCTTTTGTCTTGTTCCTGATCTTAGGGGGAATGCTTTCAGTTTTTAACCATTGAGAATAATGTTTGCTGTAGGCTTATATATGGCCTTTACTATGTCGAGGTAGGTTCCTTCTATGCCCATTTTTTGAAGAGTTTTAATCATAAATGGGTGCTGAATTTTGTCAGAGGCTTTTTCTGCATCTATTGAGATTACTATATGGCTTTTATCTTTCAATTTGTTAATACGGTATATCACATTGATTTGTGTATATTGAAGAATCCTGCACTCCTGGAATAAACCCAACTTGATCATGGTGTATGAGCTTTTTGATGTCTTGCTGAATTCTGTTTTCTAAAATTTTGTTGAGGATTTTTGCATCTATGTTCATCAGTGATATTGGCCTGTAGTTTTCTTTTTGTGTGTTGTCTTTGTCTGGTTTTGCTATCGGAGTGATGGTGGCCTCATAGAATGAGTTTGGAAGTGTTCCTTCCTCTGTAATTTTTTGAAAGAGTTTTAGAAGGATAGGCATTAGTTCTTCTCTAAATGTCTGATAGAATTCTCCTGTAAAGCCATCTGGTCCTGGGCTTTTGATTTTTGGGAGATTTTTTTTTTTATCACAGCTTTAATTTCAGTGCTTGTATTGAGTTGTTCATAATTTCTATTTCTTCCTGGTTCAGTCTTGGAAGATTGAACTTTTCTAAGAACATGTCCATTTCTTCCAGGTTATCCACTTTATTGCCATATAGTTGTTCGTAAGAGTCTCTTTTAATTATTTGTATTTCTGCATTGTCTGTTGTAACTTTTTCTTTTTCATTTCTAATTTTGTTGATTTGACTCTTCTCTTTTTCTTGATGAGTCTGGCTAAAGGTTTGTCAATTTTGTTTATTGTCTCGAAGAACCAGTTTTTAGTTTTGTTAATCTTTACTATTGTTTATTTTATTTATTTTTCATTTATTTCTGCTTGGATCTTTATGATTTCTTTCTTTCTACTAATTTTGGGGATTTTTGTTCTTCTTTTTCCAGTTGTTTTAGCATTAAGTTAGGTTATCTATTCGATGTTTTCTTTTTCCTTAAGGTAGGATTATATTGCTATGAACTTACCTCTTAGGACTGCTTTTGCTGCATCCCATAGGTTTTGAATTGTGATTTCATTGTCATTTGTTTCTAGAAATTTTTTGATTTCCCTTTTGATTTCTTCAGCAACCTGTTGGTTATTTACAAACATGTTTAATCTCCATGTGTTTGTGTTTCTTACACTTTTTTTCTTGTAGTTGATATCTAGTCTCATAGTGTTGTGGTTAGAGAAATTGCTTGATATGATTTCAGTTTTCTTAAATTTACTGAGGTTTGACTTGTGACCGAAAATGTGGTCTATCCTGGAGAATGTTCCATGTGCACTTGAGAAGAAGGTATATTCTTCTGCATTTGGATGGAATGTCCTGAAGATATCAATGAGATCCATGTCATCTAATATCTAATAAGATATTAAGACTTGTGTTTCCTTATTAATTTTCTGTTTTGATGATCTGTCCATTGGTGTGAGTGGGGTATTAAAATCTCCTACTATTATTTTGTTATTGTCAATTTTCATTTTATGTCTGTTATTGTTTGTCTTATGTATTGATGTGCCCTTTTGTTGGGTGCATAGATATTTACAATTATTATGTCTTCCTCTTGGATTGATCCCTTGATCATTACATAGTGTCCTTCCTTAGCTTTTGTAATCTTTATTTTAAGGTCTATTTTGTCTGATATGAGGATTGCTACTCCAGCTTTCTTTTGCTTCCCATTTGCATGGAATATATTTTTCTATCCTCCCACTTTCAGTCTAAATGTGTCTTTAGATCTGAAATGGATTTATTGTAAACAGCATATGTATGCATCTCGGTTTTGTATCCATTCAGCCAGTCTGTTTCTTTTGACTGGAGCATTTAATCCATTTACACTTTAAGTAATTATTGATATATTTTTTCCTATTGCCATTTTTTTAATTGTTTGGGTTGATTTTGTAGATCTTTTTCTTCTCTTGTAGTTTTTGACTATGTAAGTCCCTTTAACATTTGTTGTAAAGCTGGTTTGGTGGTACTGAATTCTCTAAACTTTTGCTTCTCTGAAAAGCTTTTGATTTCGCCGTCAGTTTTGAAAGAGTTTTTTGCCGGGTACGGTAATATTGGTTGTAGATTTTTCTCTTTCAGTATCTTATATGTATCTTGCCATTCCCTTCTGGCCTGCAGAGTTTCTGCTGAAAGATCAGCTGTTAAATATGGGATATGGGATTTCCCTTGTATGTTGCTTGTTGCTTTTCCTTTGCTGCTTTTAATATTCTTTCTTTGTGTTTAGTATTTGTTAGTTTGATTAGTATGTGTCTTGGCATGTTTCTCCTTGGGTTTATCCTGTGTGGGACTCTTTGCTCCTCTTGGACTTAATTGACTATTTTCTTTTCAATGTTGGGGAATTTTTTTACTATAATCTCCAAGAATTTTCTCATACCCTTTCTTTTTCTCTTCTTCTTCTGGGAACCCTAGGATTCGAATGTTGGTGCACTTGATATTGTCCCAGAGGTCTCTGAGACTGTCCTCAGTTCTTTTCATTCTTTCTACTTTATTCTACTCTTCAGAAGTTATTTCCACCATTTTATCTTCCAGCTCACTGATTCATTCTTCTGCTTCAGATATTCTGCTATTTATTCCTTCTAGAGTATTTTTAATTTCAGTAATTGAGCTGTTTGTATCTGTGTGTTTATTCTTTAGTTCTTCTGCTGCTGCTGCTAAGTTGCTTCAGTCATGTCTAACTCTGTGCAATCCCATATACAGCAGCCCACCAGGCTCCTCTGTCCCTGGGATTCTCTAGGCAAGAATACTGGAGTGGGTTGCCATTTCCTTCTCCTTAATTCTTCTAGGTCTTTGTTAATTGATACTTGCATTTTCTCCATTCTGTTTTCAAGGTTTTCTATCATCTTTACTATCATTATTCTGAATTCCTTTTCAGGTAGTTTGCCTGTTTCCTCTTCATTTATTTGGATTTCTCTGTTTCTAGTTTATTCCTTCATTTGTGTAGTATTTCTCTGTCTTTTCATTATTTTTTTTTAACTTATTGTGTTTGAGGTCTCCTTTTCCCAGGTGTCAAGGTTGAATTCTTTCTTCCTTTTGGTGTCTGCCTTCATAAGTTTGGTCCAGTGGTTTGTGTAAGCTTCATATAGGGTGAGATTTGTGGTGAGTTTTTGTTTTGTTTTGTTTTTCCTCTGATGGGCAAGGCTGAGTGAGGTGGTAATCCTGTCTGCTCCTGACTGGGTTTGAATTTTTGCTCTATTTGTTGTTTAGATGAGGCATTCTGCAGAGAGTGCTACTGGTGGTTAGGTGATGCCAGGTCTTGTATTCAGGTGGTTTCCTTTGTGTGCGTTTTCACTATTCGATACTCCTTAGAGTTAGTTCTCTGATAATCTAGGGTCTTGGAGTCAGTGCTCCCATTCCAAAGGCTCAGGACTTCATCTCTGGTCAGAAACGAAGATTTCACAAGTGGTTTGTTATGGCATTTAGACAGATTAAAACAAATACCCAAAAATGAGAAACCAAAGATGAACCCCAGACAAATGGCAGTTACAAAATTAGGCAAATAATAATTAAATTAATGGAATATACACATATACATATACACCCAAGCAAAATCAAAACAGTCCAACTAAAAGTACAGTAGATTGACACAGCAACAAAGGAAATAAAAAATTATATCTACCAGTTAAGAAAAAACTAACTAAAGCACAAACTGTAAAATAAAACTAAAGCAAGATGCCAAGTGGGGAATAAAGCAACGAAAACAAAGCTGACAAATATGTTGAGAGGAAAGGAAAGAAAGAAAGAATAGATGTGCAAAGTTAAGTAGTGGTAGATGAAGAAGAGTTATATACATTAAAGATTAACCACAAGGGGAAAAGAACAGTAGGAAAAGCAAACAAAGAAATAAATGTAGAAAAAACAATAGATTTAAAAAATAAAAAATTAGAAAAAGAGAGAGAAAAAAAGGGAAGAATAAAGAAGAAGAAACAAAAAGGAAAACTTTGCAGAACTGCAAAAGCCCAATGAAGATGCAGAGGTTTATAACAACAATAGAAAATGTTACTGAGGAGAAAAAATGAAAACCTCAAAAGCTTAATTAGATTTCATAGTGCCAATAAAATAGACAATTACAACAGAGAGGGGGAAAGATAAGAAAAAACAGTAAAAAAAAAATCCATAAAAATTTACAGAACAAATCAAAATATAAGAATAATAAATGTTTTTCTTGAGTCACTGCTGTCAGAGTCCTTTCCCATGCTGGGAGTCACAGTCCACCTCATCTCCCTAGGATGCCCTCCAACACTGTGCTGGTCTCTAGACCTGCTGTCGGGGCTGCTCAGATTCTAATCTGGTCCTACTCCTGTGTGTTCTTGCCTCCAATGTCCACAGCTATCAGAACTACTGTGCTTTCTTTTGTGGGAGCTCTCAATGGCCTTTTATATATTCCATAGACACAGAGTCTGCCTAGTTGGTTGTGTGGATTTAATTTGCAGCTTTTACAGCTGGTGGGAAGGTTTTGGGTCTTCTTCCTGAGCACATTGCCCCTGGGTTTCACCTGTGGTTTTATTTCCATCTCTGTGGGTTGTCCACTCGGGTTTGCTCCGGAGGCTACCCTGGAGGACTTGGGTCTGCCCCAATGAGGGCCAGGTGTGGAGATGGTGCAGCTGCTTGGGTCACAGGGGCTCTGGCAGCACCAGGTACTCAGGGAAGTTGGTGGCTAGGGAAGCAGGAAATATAGTGCTCTAGAAGGGTATGGCAACCAGCTTTGGCCAATACACTCTAATATGCTTGCCTTGAGAACTCCCCTGACAGAGAAGCCTGGCAGGCCACAGGCCACAGAATGGCAAAGAGTTGGACACGACCCAAGTGACCCTGTGTGCATAGAAGCAAGACTTTTTTGGCTGTGGCAGCTCTGCCCCATGAGGGCTGAGCGTGAAGGTGGTACAGCTGCTTGGCTTCTGGGGACCCTGGCGGCACCAACTGTGCAGGGACACAGTTGCCTCTGCCCCAGGAGTTGTGGCCCTATCAGAGTCTTTTTTTTTGAGCCTCTTGTAGCTGGCGATTAGAAGGCCTCTTTGGCCAGTCTTTCTCTGTAGCTCTGCCCATTCAGGCACTTAGAAGGCTCCCTTGCCTGGGATCCTTCTCTGTTGTTTGGAGTCAGGCACATAGAGGGGTCCCCTGGCTGGGGTCCTACTCTGTAGTTCCATTCATCAGTCACTTAAAGGGGCACCCTTGGTGGGGTCCTACTCTGTAGTTCCGCACATCAGTCACTTAAAGGAGCAGCCTGGGTGGGGTCCTACTCTGTAGTTCAGTACATCAGGTGTTTGATAGGCCAGCCTCTCTATTGTTCAGCTGCCAATGGTGGCGTGTGGGGAGAGAGAGGCTATGGTGATGGCTCTACCTGCTACTTGTGACTCAGCAGTATCGCCTTGCCTCATGGCTGCCTGGCTTTCTTCCACAGGCATATCCTACTGCAATCTCCTCCCTCACATCCCCTCGATGCATCTCTCTGCAGTCAACAGCAGCCCTTGCCTTGGGATGCTCCACAATCCCTAAACTCCGGCTCCTAGCCGCTGCACCTTCTAGGGGACCTGCGTCCCTGTCCAGGGTATGTATGGCTGTGGCAAGGACCATCTGATTCTCGTTCGGTTTAGGCTGCCACAGATCAGCTGTTTCACTCTTAGCCTTAAATGTATCTCCTCTGACTCAGACAATTGCCCTGATGTGGGGATCAGACCCTTGCTTAAGTTCCCCCACCCACTGAGGGCACTTCCAGTCCTACTAACACTCCTGTTTTCCCCCCCAGTTCCTTTGTCCTACCGAGTTTTATGTGGTTCTGTATATTCTTTTCTGCTGGTCAGGTACTCCGTCCACTCTCAGCTGGTGTTCTGTATATACTTCTGTGTCTGAAGGTGTATTCCTGATGTATCTGTGGAGAGCGATGTACTCCACGACCACCTACTCCTCTGCCATCTTGTTTCCATTTTTGTACATTATGTTTTTTTTATTTTTATTTTTTATTATGTTTTCACTTTCATTTGTCTCTAAGTATTTTTAATTTCCCTTGTAATTTCTTCTTTGACTCATTGGTTGTTTGAAAGTGCATAGTATTAATTTTCTCATATTTGTAAATTTTCCAGTTTTACTTCTGTTATTCATTTCTTGGTTTTTTTTTTCTATTATGTTTGGAGATAATACTTTGAATGATCTCAATCTTAAAATTTACTGAAATTTTTTTGTGAACTGATCTATTGTCTAATTTAGTGAGTGTTCTCTGTGCACTTGAGAAGTACAGGTATTTTTTTTAATATATATAATTCCTTTAGGCAGAGTACCTCTACCACTGTGTAAAGACTCTTTCTCTGTGGAGAACGTTCCATGAGTCTTGGGGAGGGCCTGGTCTCCCGTTTGTACCACTAACTGTAGCAGGAGTGAGAGACTTCACCATTTCAATGTCAGCTGGAAATCTAATACTAAATTAACCCACTCAGGGGCAAATGAAGTGGTTATTGCCAAATACCCTGGCTGCTATGGACATCTCTGCTCTTGCTTTGAAGGAATGGCTAGGAGTCTGGAGGCAGGCTTCTGGATTTGTCTCAGCTCGAGTGGGCTGGGGCTCCTCCCATCCTTACTCTGCAGGAGTGAGCTGAGCAGGCAACTAACCTTGGGTGGCCAGTTCCCATTGACTGGGATTCCTCAACCCTCAGTACTTGATCCCCATGTAGGTGGCAGGAGATGAGGATAGGGCCATATTCCTTATATACTTCCCAGAGATCACTGGTGTTTCTTAAAGAAGGCAGGGGTTGTCAGTTGAGCTTTCCTGTCTGGGTCACCTAGATGGGACGTGGGGGATGTGTCAACCAGGAGCCTCTGGGCTTCACTTTCGGGCACAAACAGCTTTCTCTGACCAAGCTTCATAGATCTGTGCCCATGTAGTGCTGAAAATCAATGCAACCTTCAGAAGGCCTAAAATATGACAACTTGGGAGCATAGGAGGATATCCTAGCCCACCAGCCCACAAGGTTGTTTTTAAAATACATCAGCATGGAAATGCCTAGACTCTCATTGTGTTGAAATTGGAGGAGATCTACAAGCTAGGCTGACTCCAGCCCCTCATTTTGCAGATGATAAGACATGAGAGGGGAGACCTTGCTCAGGATCACCCTGCAAGCCAGTGGCATGACTAGGACTGCCTCAAGTCTACCCACTGCCCCACCACCAGTTTGGGAGTGAAGGTCAGCACATTCTCCTTTTCTTATTCTTGCTGCTCCTTGAAGCTCATCTTTTGAATTCTGTGCCCATGCTCTTTCTTATCTAGTCCTACTACCACTGCCTTAATTAGTCTCTTTCCTCTTGCCAGGATGGTGATGATGGTGAAAACAATATTAATGATAGACGCAGCTTACACTGGTTGAATCCTTCCTGCTCACTAGGCCCTGTTCTAAACTTTACAAGTATGAATGCTTTAAAACCCAACAGCCCTTTGAAGGAGATAATATTATCACTTTCATCTCATAGATGAAGAAACTGAGGCACAGGAAAGTACAAGGTGGGCTTCCCTGGTGGCTCAGTGGTAAAGAATCTGCCTGCCAGGCGGCCCACGGGCGGCGGCGGCGGCGGGGATGCCTCGCGCGCGGCCAGGGCGCCAACGGCTGCAGCACATCCCGGGCCAAGCTGGGGCCGCCAGAGAGCCGTGCCCGCGCTGAGCGAGGCCGAGCTGATGGGTGCTGCGGGCCGGGGCGCGGAGCGGTGGGCGGCCGTTGCGGCGTTTCTCTCGCCCCAGCTGTGTGGACGGAGCCACGCGTCCCCCGAACGACGACGGCTCTGGCGCGCGTGTTGGAGCGCCTTTTCTGTCGGAGGGCCCAGCAGAGCTGCAGCTCCCCACGCGCCAGCCCTGAGCTGAGCCAGGAGTGCCCCGCAGAGATGGTGGAGATGACCAAGTCCAGAACTTTCCGAGCGTACCTGCCAGACCGCCTCCGGACCTACAGCTGCGCCCACTGCCGCGCCCACCTGGCCAGTCAGGATGAGCTGATCTCCAAGTCCTTTCAGGGAAGTCAGGGACGACGAGCCTACCTCTTCAACTCAGTGGTGAACGTGGGCTGCGGCCCTGCGGAGGAGCGAGTCCTGCTCACTAGCCTGCACGCTGTGGCCGACATCTACTGTGAGAACTGCAAGACCATGCTCGGGTGGAAATACGAGCATGCCTTTGAAAGCAGTCAGAAGTATAAAGAAGGAAAATTTATCATCGAGCTCGCTCACATGATCAAAGACAACGGCTGGGAGTAAAGTGGACTTCCTGTCCCCCTGAGCGTGACTGAGACGGTCGACGTCCAGGAGATGCGCAGTGTCCGAGGGTGGCGACCCCCTGGCCAGCCCCCTGGGTGAGGCAGCCCCTGCACGCCGTGTCCTCTTCACGCACAGGGTTGTTTCCGAAATGTTTCAATGACCTGTTGCTAATTTCTCAAGATCCAGAGAAAGACTTAACTGATGACTTGTCCATCTAGTCCATACCTTTGTAAGCAATGCTTTTAGGGTAGAGTTTGGCTGTGTTCTGTTGTTTTAATGGAAAACCAAACAGTCCCCATGGACCCCAGGGTGGCCTCTCTGGAGAGCCAGCCCTGCCCGTGCCTGGAGTGAAGGGAGGGGACCTCTGCTCCCTGACTTGGCCCCGCACTGTGGTGGTTCTGCATGCAGACAGCCAAGGACAGTGTTCTGCCAGGATCTCCCTGAAGGCTGTGCGTCTCTGCACCCAGGATGCTTTTTGCCTTATTCAAAAGCAGAGGGCACCACTGGTAACACTTTAGGTGAGCTAGAGCTAGAGAAACATGTCCAGTAGAGCAGCCTGTTTAAGCCAGTAGATTCCTTATCTAGAAGGTGGGTGAGCGAGTGGTCAGCGGACATGGCCCCAGGCCCATGCACAGGCACTGGGCAGCTGGTTCGCAGAGTTCGAGCTGAACACCCTGGACCAAAGGAAAGCGGATTTCCTTTTCTGCTCTGATGCACTTAAAAAAATAATTATTTTTCCTATATTTGAAAGAGGCCAGAACAGGATAAACTTCCAAATTAAGATCTGCGACTGTTTTCACGTTTTCCACAGAAGGTTCCAGTTGCAAGACAGGTGTAAGCTCTGATTGCTCCGGGGCCTCAGCCCATCCTGGTTCAGCTCGAGTTCCCATGCACTGGGCCTTTGCAGGGCTGGGCTGCACGCGTGGCTTCTGGCCCGTCTGTAGAGAATGGAGGCCAAAAGGCCCTCTGGCCAGTGAGCCCGGCCTGCCCTTCCACGTGTCCAGAGGCCTTCAGTGTGCTCACTGGGGCCTGAGACGCCCAGGACCTGGGACCCTGGCCCCACAATCCCACGGCCACAAACAAGATGCAGGGGCTCTCCCCTGAGCCAGAGCCCTGGCTGGTGCTCCAGGCTCAGGTGAGCTTCCTGTGGACACTCTCTGACCCACAGCCTGGACCACGGGGAGCCCTGGGCTCCCTCAACCCCAGGTGCTGGGTCATCTGCAAGGGTGCCCAGCAGGCCTCCTCCTGGGCAGAGCCCGTGAAGGGCCAGTAGGTGCCCGCCCTGAGGGCGGAGTCTGAACCCCCAAGGCCCAGCCTGAGCCGGCGGCCGGGCACATCTCCTGCAGATGCTTCTGGACGCTGAGGAGCTTCCTGTGGCTCCTGTGTGCACTGCACACACACGTCTCCCGGGCACTCGGGTTCTGGGCATCTCTGGGGGCGCAGCAGCCTTCTTCCCAGTGGCGCAGGGCGACTTCCTGGCTGACGCCAACCAAGGCCGTCAGCCGCTTTCCTTGTGGGTCTTCTGCAAAACCCAAGCTCCTTTTGAAACCAAACAAACTGCCCATGAGCGGCTTCAAGGAAGGACACGCCTGAGGCCACGACCAGACATGCGGGTAAAGTGCTGGGACACCCCCTTCAAGTTCCTAAACGGTTAACCGTCACCTTGTGACTTTTATTTAACTTATTTAAGGCATTTTTCCCTTGGGGAGAGTGGGAGGAGACTCCAGGGTTACGATAAGTTCAAGTCCACGATGTGGCGTCTCTGCATGCTTACTTCAGAACTGTGGCTTAGCTCTGGCTGTTTCATACCTATGTGTATATATAAAATATATATATATATATATATATATATATAGTATTTTTATACCGAACGCTCGCTCTTGACGGCTTCTGTCAGTTATCAGGAGGGACCGGACTGGGAACTGCTTCAGAAATCCTTACTTTACCTGACGCCCTCACTAAGGACTTAGGACGCTCTGACCGTTTTTAACATCCAGAAAAGGAAGAGTTAAGCTCCAAGACGACAGAGATGTAAACCCTCCCTTGTCAGAGGGTCTGGGCAGGCCCGTTCCCTCTGTGGAGCTGTGGGTCCGCAGCCTGGAGTTGCTGGCCTTCTGTCAGGGCTGGTGGGCCCGGCCGCTAGACAGACAGACAGATGGACAGAAGCCCAGGACCGCCCCGTATCCAGCCCTCCATCCTTTGTCTGCATGAGCTTCCAAAATAAAGCTTCCAATGTTAAAAAAAAAAAAAAAAAAAGACTCTGCCTGCCAATGCAGGAGATGTGGGTCCAATCCCGGGGTTGGGAAGATCCCCTGGAGAAGGAAATGGCAACCCACTCCAGTATTCTTGCCTGGGAAATCCCATGGACAGAGGAGCCTGGTGGACTACAGTCCATGGTGTTGCAGAAGAATCAGACACAACTTAGTGACTAAAAAACAGAGGTGGCAAGTGGTGAAGCCAGATTTGAATTTGAGCAGTTTGACTCTGGAGTTCATGCTCTCAACCATTTTATTAAAGTGCCTTGAGTGTATGTTAGCATAATGGATAACATTACAGACTCCTGTATTACAGACCCCATTTCACAGACCAAGAAACTGAGTCCTGGTAAGATTAAGCAAGATCACAAGGCTAGTAAGGAGCAGAGTTTGTTCTCAGAACAAAGCTCTGGCTTTTCACCAGTTAAAATTCCTTCTTGTCATCATGACCTGCCTGCCACCATCAACCTGACAAAATCTAAACCTCCAACAGGAGGGCCCAAGGAGCTGTGTTTTTCACAAGCAAACTTAAGAATCACTGATATCAGGACTGCTATATTTACAAATAGATAACCAACATGACCTACTGTATAGCAGGTCTCTGCTCAGTATCATGTAACAACCTAAATGGGAAAAGAATTTGAAAAAGAATAGATACATGTATATGCCTATGTGTGATTGAAGCATAGCCCCAGTATAGTGCTTTACAGTTAGCAAAAACCTCCACAAGCATGTGGTCATTTGATCTGATCTTCACAGTGACCCTGTGATGCAGGAAAGCAGTGGTCACCCCACTTTATGGGGTCAAGAAACGTACTCCCATAGTACTGAATCACCTTGCTGTACACCTGAAACTAATACATTGTTGATAACTATATTCCAGTATAAAATAAAAAGTTTTGAAAAAGGAACTACTGGAATCAATGGTCAAGATTAAGGAATCAAACAACACAGAGTGTGGGATCCTGGGCCTCTCACTTTAACCCCTTTAAGCCTCATTTCTCTCTCCTCTAAAACAGGGGCATTGGTTATTTTAAACCATAGCTAGCATTGATAATCTGCTCACTGTTGTCCGGGCCCAGCGCCTCACACACACATAGTTTCATCTGATCACACGGCTGTCCCACCAAGTTGTAGAAGCAGGTAAGTGAGCCAACATCAAGCATTGAGCCAGCATGGGTTCACACTCAGCAGACAATAGATACAATCTCAGCCACTATTATTGCTCTTCATCCATTTTGTGTCTGCCTTCCCTCTGAAGAGGAAGATTCTCATAGCTATGACATGTGTCTCACTCATTTCTATGTCTGAACAGGATCTGTCTCATAGCCGGCTTCCAGTTAATCTGTAGAAATCTGTTGAAATGAAGGCCAAGAGCATGTCTTCTGCTTGGCTTCCAGACCCTTATTGATTTTTTTGGCTGAAGTGAGCCTCTTGCTTTTCATTTTCTTCCAACTATTCCCTATTATTCCACAAAACCGAGCTATGCGTGCTTGAGTGATTATGTTTTTAATTTAGGGATAAAGGACAGCATGGGGTGGATTTTTGAGACTTTTGCAGAAGAGGATGGAAAATCCTGGCAGTTTGGACCAGCCGTCATCACAGTGTAATGTAAGATGTGAGCTGATGTTCTGGTGGCCAAGGTGACTGATGATCTCTCCACCTCATCTGTCTGCATTTGAGTTCTCGGGAGGCTCATTGCTGCTGCTATGGGAGTACGTTTCTTGACCCCATAAAGTGGGGTGACCACTGCTTTCCTGCATCACAGGGTCACTGTGAAGATCAGATCAAATGACCACATGCTTGTGGAGGTTTTTGCTAACTGTAAAGCACTATACTGGGGCTGTGCTTCAATCAGGTGGGCCTCTGGCTCTCGGTGAGTCGCCCCTCCCCTCAGTGGGGGTGACCCTCTCCAAGACTCAGACCTTACCTCTCATTGTTCTCTCTTCCTGCTCCTCTGCTCACTTAGATCAAACTAGGCTGGGCTTTCCTCACTTGCTTCTGAATCCCTTTCAGACCTATCTTCTTTATCCTTGAACCCTTGCTTTCAAACTCTCAACTAACATTTTCATTTTTCTACAGGAACCAGAGTCTTTCCAGCATTTCCATCTTAATTTAGCCATGCCCTGTGTTTGCTGGTAAGTGTTATTTGGCAGTCTTGGCTCATGGACCACTGCCTGAGCATGCAGCTATCTGATGAGCTCCTAGCCGTTGGGGGGAGGGAATCTGTTCCTGTCTTCCTTTATTACACATGTACAAGCCTCCTGTCTCCTGGAGCATCCTGTCACATTGCTTGTCTCAAGCCAAGATCTCGCCTTTCAACAGAACCTCATTCAGTTTGTTTCCTTACTGACATCATGTCGTTCCACCAGGATGATCTTCTGGTCTCTCGGTGGCCCTCTCAGCCTCTCTAGGTGGTGGGATCTAACCCAGACTTCTGAGAAGTCAAACCTGCTGTTGGCACCAAGAGCTAATAGACAGGGTGCTGTGAGTAGGCCTTGTGCCTGGGACACGTGGTACAGTCCTGGCAGGCCCCACAGGAGGCTCTGCTCCCCACCAGTCACCCTCAGAAGCCCTGTGCAAAGGGTTGGAGGGCAAGCACCACCAGTGTCCAGGTAAGGGGACCAAGTGACCCAAGTTGCTTAGAGCCAGGGGTTTTGCAGGGCAGAAAACATTCAGTGCTAAAGTGAGAAAGTCCTGGTCTCCTTATAGCCGGGACAGTTCAGCCTCAAGAGGCCAAAAGGGGGTCTTTTCACTTCTGTTAAATTAAAAAAATATAGAACATGAGAGCTGTGAATTAAATTTTATTTGGGGCAAAATGATGACTGTACCCCGAGAGACAGTGTTTCAGATAGATCTGAGAAGCTGTTCCAAGGAGGTGAGGGAAGGAGTCAGGATATAAAGGAGTTTTGCAACAAAGGGCACGTAGTCAGAACATCAAAAGATTACTGTTAATTAAAGAAAACTAGATATCCCAAGTTAAGGAATTTAGCACTTTTCCAGTGTGTGGGAAGATGCAAGAGTCTGGGCTCACTGAAACCGTTCCTTTGATTTCTCAGCTGTCTGGGGCCAGTATCCTGTGTTTTCACATCCTGATTTTTCTCAGGGCTCACCAGCTCATGTTGGAGGACTGGAATCACCAACGATGGTAACATTCTTGTTTACTGATATGCAGGAAATATTTCATTTCTCACTTCCTATTTGGCTACAAGACCCCTTCATTGATTTTGCTCAGCTCATGAGGATGTAAGCAGTGGTTTTGCCTGAGCCTGAAAGCTCTGTCCCAGTCCAGATGAATGGTGATAAGAGGCAGGTCCAGGCAAGCCTGTATTGGCCCTCAGCAGCTTGCTTGATGATGTGGGGAAGTGAGGCTCACACACAGGAAGAACAGAGAAAGAGCACGTCTGTTTTAGTTAAGGTGGCAAGCCTCCATCAAGAGAAGAGAAACCCCAGGAAATAATGATGCAGATCACGACCAGGTAAGGTTGCTGTTGACCAAAAATGCCCATGTGCGGGGTCCTGAAAAATGTAAAAATCAGACATTTTCTTCAGGCAAATAAAGTGGGGGAAGGGTTTAAGGATGTGTTCTTGACGATATAATTCAGCTGCTTCCAAGGCTACCTGCTCACCCACCACCTCTCAGCACACACATGGCCAGCTTCTCTTCCCCTTACACATCCTCGCAGGTCCTTTGACTCTTGCTGCTTCTGTATCTAGACCATGGCCTCCGCTGTGCTTCCAGATCTGCAAAGAGACCTGAGACTCTTGGGTGATGACTTTCAGTGCTAACAGCCTCCCTGGCCTCACAGATGTCCTCATGTTGCCCTTTGGTGACTGAGGGATTGCTGCCTCTATTCTCCTGCCCTAATCATTCCAGGGTCAGGTACCAGACAGCTCAGGATAGCCCCTGTGCCCCAGAGCCTGCTAGAAGTATTTTAAAAACCAGTCCTAAGCCTGCATACTCTGCCTTACCCATCTTTCCCATGGAAACTGCAATAAAGGCTCTTGCCCAGTTGCCTCTACTCTCTCTGCCTTCTGACTGGTATTTCCCCATGTAGACCTGCAGGGTGTGGCATGCCTCCTGTTTCTAGGGATCTGTGAGTATAACACGCTTCTCCCCTTGTGAAAGTTGTTTCTGTTTTTGCATATCTTACCCAACCTGCCAAAACAACAGGTGCCTTTGTTACAGTCAGGCACACATCCAAACACTCACCGTGCGTGGGTCATCTCATTAAACCTCAGCACAGTCTGTGTGCGTGTGTGCATTAGTCATGCAGATGTGTCCAACTCTTTGCGACCCCATGGACTGGGTTCCTCTGTCCATGGAATTCTCCAGGCAGTGAGGTGGGCTTTATTATATTTTGCAGATGAGGAAACGGAGGCCTGAATACATGCAATTAAAATAACAGAGCCAGGATTAAGAAATCAGGCATGCCAATCTGAGGCTGTACTCCCAACTTCCCCTCTGGTCTGCCTCAACCATTACTGAGCAGTTGTCTTAATATTACATTAGCGGGCAGGGGCAGGGTCGTCTGCTCCCATGTGAGAGCAGAGGTCAGCTGGGAGAACTGAGCTGTGTATCTGGTCCTGGTCTTCAGTGGCCCCTCTTGAGAGCTTTAAGGGGCCCAGAGAGGAGCTGGGCACTAGGTGGGAGGCAACCTTCTAGAACATCCTGTCTTGATGGATTTGAAGGGCCCTAGGGCAGCCCCTGCCTAGAACTCTCATCCAGTGATCTGTTTACAGTCACCCTCTACCCCCACCATCTGTCAATCAAGGAGGTTTTAGGTTATGAGCTACAGACACCAGCGCTGGGTAACTTAAGTAACACTGATCAGAAGACTTGGTACATTAACAGAATTGATAGAGAAGTTAGAAAACTGGTGTAAGAATCATCACACACCAAAAGGAAACTGGTGGCTAGGACACAGCAAATTCACCTTCAGGAACAGTGTGATCAGGATGCCCCCTGGGGCCCTGTCCCTACACTCACTGTGGCTACTCCCACATCACTGTGTCTTCCTGACACTGACTTAGCATTCAACATCAGTGGGCACTTTAGGGGGTGATGGATATGTCTCACTGTGGTGACAGTTTCATGGATCTATATATAGGTCAAAACATATCAAAGTGCACATTTGAAATATTTGTAGTTTATTGTATGTACTGTTGCCTTAATAGGAGTTTTTAAATCATGGTGTCTGAAGACAGCCCTGGTGCCTAGAGCTGGGGGGGCGGCAGGGAGGGGAATGGAAGATAAAATAGAGACTTGGGAACAAAGGTCGATAGGCTAGCTTCATGTAGAGAGGCAAACTGTGGTCCCTCTTCCTAGGTCTTCTGGAGGGCCCCAGATCTCTTACTGGGTCATAGTTTATCAACAGCAAGTTAAATTTGTAGTGATGTCAGCTTTGATAGAATAACTACTACTTCTTCCTTCTTAGGCCTTGCTTTCAGCTCCTCTAACCATCTTTTCCTCACCAAACCACCCAGGGAGGGACAACCTCCCTTCCTTTAGGAGTGGCACTGAGATAGGTCTCAGTGGCTAGAACTGTTGAGGGATGGCATTGCTCAGATGGGTTGTCCCAAAGCAGATAGTGAGGCATGAATTTGTATTAAGCTCCCAGGGGACACAGGTAAGGGGATGGGGAAGCAGGACAAAGCCTGGGGACCCTCAGACAAAGGCCTATAAGGGCAACTTCTGCCAATCCCACAAGGTAGCCTGGAGTGTGAAGAACACTTCGGACATCCTAGGCAGAGCTAGGCTCTCATGCTGCCGCCCGCCACCCACTGGAGAAGAGGAGGAGGACACCTATTTC
This sequence comes from Antilocapra americana, assembly GCA_007570785.1. NCBI lineage: Eukaryota > Metazoa > Chordata > Mammalia > Artiodactyla > Antilocapridae > Antilocapra > Antilocapra americana. Next base: position 6,685,858 of record ML661891.1, on the reverse strand, counting down.
CAGGCATGCCCTTAATTCTTCACTTCAGGATGGGGGCACTCCAGCAGCCGAGAGCAGTTCCCCCAGGAGAGGTGAGGGTCTCCCGCGGGAGGCGGGCGGGGCCCAGGAGTCATGCAGGGTGGTCAGGGTGCAGCACCACCACTGTGCACACAAGCTGGCGTCTCCTTTAAACCCCAGCAAGTCCAGCCCGGCTGATGGAGGTAATGGAAAGGCAACCTCATTTGGAGGAAGGTGAACCTGAGAGGCCAGAGACCCTAGACTTAATTATCACACAATTCTTTTACTTGGTTGTGTGTTTTCAGCCAACAGAGCAAACCAGGCTTAGCTACACACGTCTGACACATTGTTCCACTGGTCATGTCGGAGGTGTTCAGAACTATCATTTTTAAAAAAGTGCTACACCTTCTATTTTAGTCACTGTGTATTCTGCTGGGGATGTATGGGGTCTCTGCCCAAGGGGGCTATGGGGTGAGGGGGAGGGCAGGGGGAGTGTGGGGGTCAGTGCTTAGAAAAGCTCTGTTGACTGATTCCAAGGCAGAACTATATGCCGCCTGCACAGAACAGGACATGGAGACTGGAAATGTGAAGATTGTTTAGTTCAGGGGCCTCACTGTACAGACAGGGAAACTGAAGCCCAGAAAGGAGAGACTGCCCACTCCTTCAGTGCCTCTCTGTGCCAGGGCTTGTACCAGAACCTGGGAATAGAATGCCAGGATGTCGCAGACCCTTCCCTTTTAGCTTTTCACCTTGAAATAATTATAGATTCACGGGAAGTTGCAAATATGGTACAGAAAGGCCCCATGTGGCCTTCACACAGCTTTCCCCGGTGGCAATATGTGGAATAAAACCACAGTGTAATATTAAACCCAGAAAACTGACATGGGCACAGCCGCACAGTGTTCACACGTACATGTTCACCTGTGTGTGCTCATGGTGTGTGTGTAGGGGTGTGTGTGTGTTCGTGTGTGCGTGTAGTTCCGTGTATCACACGTACGGATTTGTGCCCACTGTGACAACCGCCATGTGGAGCTTTTGTATCACAGCAAAGGGGCTCGCTCTGAGTCCCCTTTGTAGTTGCCCTACCCACCCCCACCCCCACATTCCTGGGCCACTGCTAAACCACTTTCCCTCTCAGCCCTTGCTGTTGGTGGGCTTGCTCCTTAGGAGGGATAGAGATGCAGATACAAATCTTGGTAATGCATGGAGTACTAAATACCTACATAAGTATAGGAATGAAGTTGTACCATGACGCTCAGCTGCAATTAATGTCACACTCCTGGTGGTGTCTAAGTCAGGTTGAATCCATTGAAAGGGAACCATGAATTTCAGTCATTAAAAAGAATAAGTGGCATTGAGTGAGCTGACGTAGAACAATCTTCAGAGCAGATAACAGAAGGCAAAGTACAGAACAGTACATTCTGGAGCACAGGTGTGTGTGTGTGTGTGTGTGTGTGTGTGTGTGTGTGTGTGTGTGTGTGTGTGGCAGCTGTGTAATCAGATGTCATGTGTGTACCACCAGCATCACTCGTAGCGTCACCTGTGGAAAGCGAGACCAGCGGCTGAGGTGGGAGGGATGTTCTTCTCCTTGCCTGTTCTCTTGTGCCTTTGCAGTTTTCACTACAGGCATGGCTTGCTTTTATTAAAAGGAAATGGAATTATTTTTTACCCTCCTTAAGTAGGAGGAATGTATCCTGTATAGTCATATCCTTCATACCCTTATATAGTCATATCCTTGCTTTTTCCTCTCCCTTGAGTTTACAAAAGGCCCTCTAGGGACTTAGCATTCTTAAAGGGGGTTTTTGCAGCCTCTAGTTGCCATGGTAGCTGTTGCTCCTGGTGACACAAGATGCAGGCCTGGCCCTCCCAGCCCTGTGTGCAGGGAGCTTGGAATCCCCACCCAGAGACAGTAGGACCCCCACGTCACCCTGGATCCCAGATGTTTAAAAGATGTCTCTATCAATGCTAGTGTGGGAATGAGTCAGCTGTGTTATTTCAGGAAGACATTGTGTTCAGTGATCGGTGCTGTGTGGTGTACTCTTTCTAAAAACAAATGCTCTCACCTAAAAACACATCTACCTCTGCGCTAGAGCACCAGACCCATTCTCCTCCCCTCCAGGGTAATCTGGTTTAACTGTCTCCAGTTAAACATAAGAGTCCTGTTTAGAGGTTGTAGAGGGGCATCTCATTGTCACACCAGGGTTCCCTCCCAGCACACTTCCTCTCAGACCCAGAAACAGGAAGAATTGTTTATTGCTTCTTAAGGGACTGGAGGATGCTTACTGACCATAGGAAGAAAAGTGAGTTAACTTCCAGTGGGTGGGATGCATATCAAGATAGTTATTGTTCTTCCCCGGTAAGTCAGTAAGAGCAATATATGATGTAAATTAATTTGTTAATAAATTACTGTGGTACATTAAATTCCCATGAGATTCTTCTCCTTCAATAACAGAAAGGTCTCGCTTTTCACAGGTGACACCGTTAGTGGTATTTGTTTGTGTATGTACACATGACATCTGATTACAGAGCTCTCTCTCTCTCACACACACACATCAGGACGTACCATTCAACACTGTGTGTTGACAGAACAAAAGTAAAGTTCAGTGAGAACTGGAGGAGAGAACTAAGTAAGCTCTTCTCTTGGGGAGGAGTGGGCTGGGGAGGGGGAACACTTGTGGTGGACCTTGAGGTGGGGTAGGAGTTCACCGGGTGGAGGTATAAGGAGGAGAGCTACCACATCCTTGGTGCTAAAACCAGGGTCTGGAGTCTGGCCAGAGATTTTCCAAACTATGTCATGCTGCCATGGATGGCCCTGAGCCCTCTTCAGCTCAAGGATCAAAGGCATAGGTTCAGGTGAACACGAAGCCTGGAGAGAGGCAATGCCTTCTCGTCAACTGACAGATATGCTCAGTCCAGACGGAGTCTGTAATACACTGATATGCGCAGAACTGCCAGAGACTCCACTTCTTCTCCAGAGGAACCAGTGTCCTGGGGACAGGCTGGGGCTGCTGCCCCAAAGGAGGGCTTGTCATCCATGCTGTGATTTCTGTGGGCACAAACAGGCAGGGGAGGGAGAGGGGAGCGAAGGGAGGCAAGGCAAGCTGAGAAAGCAGGGAAGGCCAGGCGCGCGGTCTCGAGCCACGACCCACAATGGGAACCAGAGACAGACATCCTTCAAAGCCTGATGTTTGAGGCCCACATTTCCTCCCTCTGGGACTCCCAAAGCCTGATGGTTCTTGGCACCTCACAAAAACAAAAGGCAAAAATAATATTTTAATTTCCTCCAACAAAAGTTTGTTATAAATATTGACCTTGTTCCAAGAACCAATTCTTAGGAAATGGGATTAAGACATAAATTTAATTGATGAGTTCCTGGAATCAGCCTGGATTCTTTTCCCACTTAGGCCACATGCGCTCCACCCTGCCTTCTTCCTCCCTGTGTCTGAGATACAGAGCCCAGCCTCAGGGTTTGTAATCACCCCCTTCGTGTGGAGCCTGGTGGGAAGAGTCTGCGTTAGGGGACTAGGGCTCTAGTTCCATCTCCACCAATTCCTGAGTGACCGTCAGGAAGCCACATCTACTCCAGGGACTCTGTTTCCCCGTCTAGAAAAGAAACGTTGGTACTTCCTTGATGGTCTAGTGGTTGAGAACGTGCCTTGCAATGCAGGGCTCATGGGTTTGATCCCTGGTCAGGGAACTAAGATTGCACATGCCACGGAGCAACTAAGCCCGTGTGCCACAACTGGAGAGTCTGCGCACCACCACGAAGATCCTGTGTGCTGCAGCCAAGACCCAGTGCAGCCAGATAAAGAAATGAATAATTTGAAAAAAGAAAAAAGAAAGAAAAGGTTGCACTAGGACTTTCATAGAAAAAAAATCTGCATAAACAGTTTTAGGGAGGTGAGTCAGTTAAAATTTTACCCAAGTAAGTAAAAATTAACTTTAAGTGTTTAAAAGTCATGGAACAAATCATCTTCAAGGCTATGTGCTGTGCTGTGTTTAGTCTCTCAGTCGTGTCTGACTCTTTGCAACTTCATGGACTGTAGCCCACCAGGCTCCTCTGTCCATGGGGATTCTCCAGGCAAGAATACTGGAGTGGGTTTTCATACCCTCCTACAGGGGCTCTTCCCAACCAGACCAGGGATCGAACCCTGGTCTCCCCTATTGCAGGTGGATTCTTTACCATCTGAGTCACCAGGGAAGGCCAAGAATACTGGAGTGGGCATCCCTTCAGTTCTCCAGGGGATTTCTCGATCCAGGAATTGAACTGGGGTCTCCTGCACTGCCAGACAGATTCTTTACCAGCTGAACTACCAGGGAAACCCATTCAAGGCTGTATCTAGATCTAACTTCTATAAGTCTCTAGATGTCTCCACACTCAAAAGTGGAAGCAGAGTGGGGAGGAGGGAGGTGGCTTGTCTTCTGTAGCTGGATCCCCACAGCAACCCTCCCACCATTGCCCTCTTTTATAAAAGGAGAGTGTCTCACACATGGCTTCTGTCTCGGGCTGGAATGGTGGTGTTAGCAGCAGCTGCCCCTCGTTGCATGTGTTTCTGATGGCTGGAGCAGTGAAGGCATCTCCTATGCTAAGGGTGTAGACGGGGGTGGGAAGAGAGCGGGTTAGCGGAGGAAAAGACGTTCTCGCCCAGCCTCTAGGTCCTTCCCCACCCTCTCTGAAGAACAGCCCCCTCCAGAAAGGAGAGGGAAAGGTATCAGGAGCATGTATCCAGTGGGACCCACTGGAATGTGTACCTGCAGGGTCTCAGTGGAGCCACATAACCTCACGGGGGTAAGTCTAGTGTTACTGAGCCCAAGCTCATCCTGCTTACTGCACAACAGGCCAATCAATAGAGAGATGGGTTATTGGGGCAAAGAATAGCAAAGAAAGACAGCAGACAAGAAGATGGTGGACTAGTGTCACAAAGAATCATCTTGCCCAGGTTTGGATGCTAGTTTTTTTTTTCTTAAATAGAACAAAGAGGGGGAGGTAAGGAGGTAAAGTAAAAGGAAGGTGATAAGTTGTTGCATATATTTCCTGGTTCTGGCCAGACTCCAGAGGGAATGTGTTATTTCTTCCTGTCTGCAGCCATTCACAGGTGAGTCTGGTCAGGGGGGTTCCTCTGAGCTAGGCAAAGGTGTTTTAGCTTATTGCTCAGGTGTTCCTTGGCAGAGTTCCTTGTTGTTTACTGGCTAAGTCGTGTCTGACTCTGACTCCATGGCCTCTAGCCTGCCAAGATCCTCTGTCTATGGGATTTCCCAGGCAGAAATATTGGAGTGGGTAGCCATTTCCTTCTCCAATGGGATCTTCCTGATTCAGGGATTGAACCCACGTCTCCTGCATTAGCAGGTGGATTTTCTTTTTTCTTTCTTTCTTTTTTTTTTTTACCACTGAGCCACCAGAGAAGCCCATGGGGTTCCTAGAGATGAAAACTGTACTTTAAGCTACAGGCAACATCCCTTTGGTAGCAAAAGCAATAGAACACAAAGGTTAAAGTGAAAGAAACACCCAATATGGAGTCAGATTTGTCCCTATTTCATGAGTGGTCCCTTTCTACAGGTAAGAAAAGTGAGGAACAGGGAAAGGAAGCCAAGTACCCATTCTGAGGGTGGTTGGGTGAGCAGGAGCATCAGGACCATGACCCCTGGAGGAGGCAGTTGGGGTCACATGCACTCACCAATTCCTGCTTCAGAAAGACTAGCCAGGATGCTTTTTCTGGGGTTTGGGAAACAAAGGAGGTGGTTGAGAATAATGAAAACAGTCTTCCGAATGAGTGAAAAGGAACTGAATGTCTGTTCCAGGACAGGTGCTTCCTCATACGGTGCTTCATTTAGTCCAGGGCAGACACACCTCCACCCACCCTACACAGAGCTCAGAGAGGGTCAGAGGGCTTCCAGGGAAGGCAGGACTCCAGTCAAGCTCAGCCCTTTTCACTCACAGGTCTCACTCCTACCAGGGGGCCCACTGCTGCCAAACAGTTGATCATCCTGTGTGACTTCCTGGAGTACAGTCAGCACCTCCTCCATCCCATGCCCAGTGCTGGGTATGGAGGAGACGCTCAGAATCAGAGCACAAGTGTTTTCCGGCATATTTAAAAGTAACGGAAGCCACCGTTGTGAATTGGTCTCCCCACACCTTTTTCCACCTGCCAGAGTGTGCCAGAGTGACTTCCAACAGGTAAGTGGGAAAATAAATCGTTCCCTTTAGTAGGATATTATACCTCAGGGGGTCCTAGGAAAAGAGCACTGTGCTGGGAGTCCTGCACTGGATCAGCCACAAGCCCACCGGGTGCCTTAGTTTCCCCATCTGGGCCATGAAAGTGCCTTTGGTGTGCCTAAAGGCCTCTTCAGAACCCATGAACTCTGACTCTTTTGTGGTTGGAGCTTCCAGTCTCTCCCAGAAGGAATTCCCTTCTAGGCTTGCCATCCAGAGGCAGCCCTGCTCAGGCCCCGTCTCTGTGGTTCTTCCTGTTTTTCTACTTAAAAATAGTCTTCTCTAGGCTTTGACCAGATAAAAGAGACACATGCAGCTGGAACTTGCTGGCCAGAGACTGTCACTATTAACTCCTGCCTGCTGGTTACAGATGAATTATAGCAGGTCCCATGGGGAATTATAGCAGGGACATAAAGAATAAATGGTCTTCCCTATTAGCTCAGATGGTAAAGAATCTGCCTGTAATGCAGGAGACTTGGGTTCAAACTGTGGGTTGGGAAGATTCCCTGGAGTAGGAAATGGCAACCCACTCCAGTATTCTTGCCTGGAGAATTCCATGGACAGACCATGGGGTCACAAAGAGTCAGACACAACAGAGCAACTAACACTATCACTATCAAAGAATAAATAAGGAATATGAGTTCTGTGAGGGCAGCAATCATGGATCATCTATTTATCACTAGGATAGCATAGAATATTTCTTAAAGGAAAAACTTGAGTGAAATAGTGGATGAGCAGAGGTGATTCCTACCTAGAGCTGATAGGCATGTTGGGGAGAGAAGAGATATATACATGAAAAGTTAAATAATGACCTAAGGACCAAAACCTCCCCATCCCCCATACAAAGCAATGGTGTGAGATGTAAGACAGCATGTGTTCAGCCAAATCTGTGGTACAGGCACACAGTGTAATTAACTCTGGGTTGGGGACAGGAGAAAGAGCCTCCAGAAGGAGGTAGACTTTGGAGAAGCTGGATCTTGAGGGATGAGCCCAGTTTGAGGGGTGTGGTGCCTCCAGAGGCTTTCCCTGAAGACCAGGTAGATCCTGCAAAGGTTCTGTGTTGAAAGTGAGTAAAACATGCTCAAGTTTTCCAACAGAGGCCATGTCTCTGCTTCGAGAGATGGGATACTGGACAGGACTGATAGATCTCAGCGTATTCTCTTTCAGACTCTGCCCCTTAGTTTGTCTGTCTCATAGATGGAGCTCAGAATATCTGCCCACTGGGATCTTGTTGGGATTTCCTGGTATGTATTTGCACAAGCATTTTGCCCTGGGCAATGTTTCAGAGATACCCACTGTAACCCCAAGGGGGAAACCTGTCACCTGAGGCAGGCACAATGTTGGCTCTCTCCACATTTTTCTTAAGCTGAGGGCAGCTGCTCACGGGTCCCAGATGCTGACCAAATCGGTAACCAGCTCATGGAGCCCGGTGGTTGTGTATAAGAGGAGGAAAATAGGTCCCAGCCTTCCAGAGCTTAAAGAGGAGATAAGAAAAGCTGGTGAAAACTTAGTATCCTCTGGGATTTTGTTTATCAGTTTAAAAGGATGATAGAATTTGCTGGAATGATATTAGGTCAACTTAGCTGCCTTGTTTTCTATGAGGTCATTTCAACCCCAGAGGGATGAGACTAGGGTAGGGTGATAGGCCATATTCAATCTCATTAAAAAGAGGCCTAGTGACCTCAGCAGGAAGACAGAGCCTCTGCTTACTTTTCTCGGGAGCAGCGCCTTGCGAGCCTCTCCCAAACACAAAATGCTCAGTGTGGATGAAGTGAAGTGTTAGTCGCTCAGTCGTGTCCAACTCTTTGCAACTCCATGGATTGTGGCCTGCTGGGCTCCTCTGCCCATGGGATTCTCTAGGCAAGAATACTAGAGTGGGTTGCCGTTTCCTCCTCCAGGGGATCTTCCTGACCCAGGAATTGAACCTGGGTCTCCTGCATTGCAGGTGGATTTTTTACCATCTGAGTCCCTGGGGAAGCCCAATGTAGATGAGGTCAATTTTAATGGCTTTAAATGTGTATATCCCTGTGACTGCTCTTACAGTGTGTCCCAAGGCAGGGATAACAGGAGAAAATCTCCTCTGAGCAGATGAGGGACTGGGTCTGGAACCAGGGAAGTGACCTTCCTAGGCCAGAAAGTGAGTTAAGCTGGCCATGGAAGCCCCTTCTCCTGATTAATGCCTGGAGCTAGTTGGGATCCTGCTGGCCCTGGTTAGAACCGAGTTGGGCATTGGGAATGGTTGACTGAAGTCGGGGGATTCCTCTGTGGGATGCTGATGTGGCTAGCCCACTAAGCTGCATGCTTGCTCAGTCATGTCCGAATCTTTCCGACCCCATGGACTGTAGCTTGCCAGGTTCCTCTGTCCCCAGGTGATCTTCCTATCGACCCCAAGACTCCTGCATTGCAGGCAGATTCTTTACTGCTTGAGCCATTGGGGAAGCTCAGGCCTGATAAGTCATTCACTAAATATGGATCGAGTGACTGTTACAGTCCAGGCGCTGCTCTAGTGTTGAGATTCATTCAAGAATGAGACAGACACAAGTCCCTACCTTCATGGAGCTTACATTCTAGTGTGTGGGAGGCAGACAAGAAACAATAAGAAAGCACATTATATAGCACACTGGAAGTTGATACCTGTCATGGAAAGGAGACGGTAGATCAGGGTAATGAGAACCAGTAGTTTGGGGTGGGTGAGATGCAACTTTAAGACAGGATGCTCAGGGTAGACTTCATTAAGAATATGTGAGATGAACAAAGGCTTGAAGGAGGTAAGCGAGTTAGCCAGGTAGATCTCTGGAAGAAGAATGTTCTGGGCAGAGGGAATGGTCAATGCCCTGAGGCAGAAGTGTGCCTAGTATGTTCAAGAGATACTGAGGAGGCCAGTGTGGCTGGAGCTGAGTGAGCAAGGGGAGAGCCTGAGATAAGGACACATGGGTCAGGGGGTCATGTCATGGTGGGGGTTATGGAGGGCTTTGTGGTTATTCTAAGTGGGATAAGAGCAGGGGAGTACTCCTCTAACTTGCATTTGAACAGGATCCCCAGGGCAGCCAAACAGAGAACAGACTCTACGGCAATGATGGTGGAACAGAGGGTGAGTTAGGAGGCTGTCGGCATGGTCCAGGTGAGCAGCGATGGTGCCTCTGGCTAGGCTGCGTCCTGTGGAGTGGCAGTGAGATTCTGTATCTGTTTCTAAAGTAGAAGTATAAGCTGCAAGATTGGCTTGTGCGTTCGATGTCAGACACGTAGGAAGAAAGGAATAGATGAGTACTCCATAGTGCTGAGGTGATTTACTGAGATGGGAATACCAGCTGGCTCGGAGTTAGGGATACTGTGAATCCAGTTTTGGATGTGTTAAGTTTTAGATGCAGATTGACATCCAAGTGGAGATAGTAACTGGCAGTTGGATTTATTGGACCACAGTTCAGGGCCAAGGTTGGGGATGGAGACATGCGCTTGTAGATGAACTAGTTAACTTAACAAGGCAGTTACTAGTTTAGATAGAAAAGATAGGCTAAACTCAACTTACAGAGGCCACATAGAAGAGCAGAATCTAGGGACTTCCCTCATGGCCCAGTGGTTAAGACTCCATATTGCCAGTGCAGGGGTCCTCGGTTTGATCCCTAGTCAGGGAACTAGATCCCACAGGCTGCAACTAAAGGTCTCACATGCCACAACTAAGACCAGGCAGAGCCAAATAAATATATATCAGTAAGTTAGGATACTGAAAAGGAGACAGTGAGTTAGAAACCAGAAGAGGGTGGGATTCAGGAAGTCAAGAGAGGACCAAGTTTCAAGAAAGCAACTCACCTTCATCAAATGCTGCTTGACCCCTGCACTTGGAGGGATAGAAATCTGATTGGAATGGGTTCCGAAAAAAGAAAAGGGGAAATGAGACTGAGTATAAGCAACTCCTTCAAGAAGCTTTGCTATTAAGGAGAAACTGGGCACTAGCTGGAAAAAGAACGATCCAGCCGAGAAGAGGAAAATGCTGCAGAAAGCATGGGGTCACCATCCTTGAATGGGCGAGGGGATGCAGGCTCCAGGGCACAGGTAGCCACAGGGAGGAGCACAGGAAGGTGACCTATTGCTTTGCCCAAGGCTTGTCAGTGTGTCAGCTGCTTTTCCTGACTCATCCAGACAGAGGAAGGTGGCCGTAGCAGTGTTCCCACTCTACGCAAGCAGAGAAAATCCAGACGCTAAAGACTCAGAACTTAACATCAGCCCCCCAAATTAAATCATCTATTGGAGGGCTGGAATGAAGACATCATGCCTTTGACAAAAAATGTAGAAGAAAAATGCCTTCTGGCAAAAACCAACCAGTTGCAAGCATGTCATGTAATGAAGTGCTGCGTCCCCTCTACAGGAAAATATGTCCTGCTTTACTCAGAAAAATGAGGGAAAGAAGTTTTCACATATTTCCTTCCATGATGGTGTTTCACTTGGTTACTAATCAGACTAAGGCAAATAAAAATTAAAAGCAATATTTTTTTGCCAAATGGACAAATATTTTAAAAATAATTCTTAGTATTCAAAAGTGTTTGGTAAAATAGACATTTTCTTCAAACATGGGTGGGAGTGAAAAAATTGGTTTAAGATCTTTGAGAGGCAATTTGGCTATTGGCTGTAACCGAAAGACTTAGAAAGTTACATACTTCAGTAACTCCTCTTTTGGGAATCCTATCTAGAGAAATGATTGGTAATTTGAACCAAGATTTAATAACAAGATTTCTCACAAATTTGTTTATAGTAATGGAATAAATATAAGAAAGTTAACTGTCCAAACACGGAAAACTAGTTTACAATATTTTGACATGGTCATATTTAATAGTATGGAGAAATGTAAATCCTGGTAAGTGAAAAGAAGTTATAATATTATTCCAAGTGAATTATTCAATACTATCTTAAGAATTGTACATCTATTCTTCAATTATGTGTATACTAAAAATTATCTTATTTATTGAATTATTTAAATTTTTAATAACCATATTCTTCTCCATATTTCTAGTTATGTTTTCTTCATACCAACTGGGCTGGCTTAATTTCTGCCAATTTTTATTTAAGTCCTTCTTCTTCTTCCTTTTTTTTAAATTTCTTTTCTTCCCCCTTTATTTATTTATTTTTATTTTTTTACTTTACAATATTGTATTGGTTTTGCCATACATTGACATGAATCTGACATGGGTGTACATGTGTTCCCTATCCAGAACCCCCCTCCCAAGTCCCTCCCCATCCCATCCCTCTGGGTCATCCCACTGACCAGCCCCGAGCACCCTGTATCATGCATCAAACCTGGACTGGCAATTCGTTTCACATGTGATAATTTACATGTTTCGATGCCGTTCTCCCATATCATCCCACCCTCGCCTTCTCCCACAGAGTCCAAAAGACTGTTCTATACATCTGTGTTTCTTTTTCTGTCTTGCATATAAGGTTATCATTACCATCCTTCTAAATTCCATATATATGCATTAGTATACTGTATTGGTGTTTTTCTTTCTGGCTTACTTCACTCTGTATAATAGGCTCCAGTTTCATCCACCTTATTAGAACTATATTCTTTTTAATGGCTGAGTAATATTCCATTGTGTATATGTACCACAGCTTTCTTATCCATTCGTCTGCTGATGAACATCTAGGTCGCTTCCATGTCCTGGTGATTATAAACAGTACTGCGATGAACATTGGGGTACACGTGTCTCTTTCAATTCTGGTTTCCTCAGTGTGTATGCCCAGCAGTGGGGTTGCTAGGTCATATGGCAGTTCTATTTCCAGTTTTTTAAGGAATCTCCACACTGCTCTCCATAGTGACCATACTAGTTTGCATTCCCACCAGTAGTGTAAGAGGGTTCCCTTTTCTCCACACGCTCTCCAGCATTTATTGCTTGTAGACTTTTGGATAGCAGCCATTCTGACTGGCATGAATGGTACCTCATTGTGGTTTTGATTTGCATTTCTCTGATAATCAGTGACGTTGAGCATCTTTTCATGTGTTTGTTAGCCATCTGTATGTCTTCTTTAGAGAAATGTCTGTTTAGTTCTTTGGCCCACTTTTTAATTGGGTCATTTATTTTTCTGGAATTAAGCTGTAGGAGTTGCTTGTTTTTTTTTGAGATTAATTCTTTGTCCATTGCTTCGTTTGCTATTATTTTCTCCCATTCTGAAGGCTGTCTTTTCACCTTGCTTATAGTTTCCTTTGTTGTGCAAAAGCTTTTAAGTTTAATTAGGTCCCATTTATTTATTTTTGCTTTTATTTCCAACATTCTGGGAGGTGGGTCATAGAGGATCCTGCTATGGTTTATGTTGGAGAGTGTTTTGCTTATGTTTTCCTCTAGGAGTTTTATAGTTTCTGGTCTTACATTTAGATCTTTAATCCATTTTGAGTTTATTTTTGTGTATGGTGTTAGAAAGTGTTCTAGTTTCATTCTTTTACAAGTGGTTGACCAGTTTTCCCGGCACCACTTGTTAAAGAGGTTGTCTTTTCTCCATTGTATATTCTTTTTTTTTTTTAACCTCTTATGTTTAATTTTATTTTTCTAAGAAATAGTTAATTTTTAAATATGCTTTTGAAGGAATTTTTTTTATTATTAGTTTTGCCATACAATGACATGATATCGCCATGGGTTTACATATGCTCCCCCTCCAGAACCCCCCTCCCTCCTCCCTCCCTCCTCCATTCCCCCAGGAGATCTCGATGCACCAGCCCCGAGCATCAATCCTGGGCTGGCGATTGATTAGACATATGATAATTAACATGTTTCAATGCCATTCTCCCATATCATCCCACCCTTACCCTCATCCACAGAGTCCACGAGTCTGTTCTATACATCTACGTTCCTTTTGCTGTCTCGCATGGTGGGTTCTCGTTACTATCTTTCTAAATTCCATATATATGCGTTAATATACTGTATTATTGTTTTTCCTTCTGGCTTACTTCACTCTGGATAATGGGCCCCAGTTCTGTACACCTAAGTAGAACTGATTCAAATGAATTTTTTTTTAATGCTGAGTAATATTCCATTGTGTATATGTACCACAGCTTTCTTATCCATTCGTCAGTTGATGGGCATCTAGGTTGCTTCCATGTCCTGGCTATTGTAAACAATGCAGCGATGAACATTGGGGTACACGTGGCTCTTTCCATTCTGGTTTCCTCGGTGTATATGCCCAGCAGTGGGATTGCTGGGTCATATGGCAGAACTATTTGCAGCTTTTTAAGGAACCTCCACACTGTTTTCCATAGTGGCTGTACTAGTTTGCATTCCCACCAACAGTGTAGGAGAGTTCCCTTTTCTCCACATCCTCTCCAGCATTTATTGCTTGTAGATTTTTGGATTACAGCCATTCTGACTGGTGTAAAGTGATACCTCATTGTGGTTTTGATTTGCATTTCTCTGATAATGAGTGATATTGAGCATCTTTTCATGTGTTTGTTAGCCATTTTTATGTCTTCTTTGGAGAAATGTCTGTTAAGTTCTTTGGCCCACTTTTTGACTGGGTCATTTATTTTTCTAGAGTGGAGCTGCACGAGTTGCTTGTATATTTTTGAGATTAATTGTTTGTCCGTTGCTTCATTGGCTATTATTTTCTCCCATTCTGAAGGCTGTCTTTTCACCATGCTTATAGTTTCCTTTGTTGTGCAGAGCTTTTAATTTTAATTAGGTCCCATTTGTTTATTCGTGCTTTTATTTCCAATATTCTGGGAGGTGGGTCATGGAGGATCCCGCTTTGGTTTATGTCAGAGAATGTTTTGCCTATGTTATCCTCTAGGAGTTTTATAGTTTCTGGTCTTATGCTTAGATCTTTAATCCATTTTGAGTTTATTTTTGTGTATGGTGTTAGAAAGTGTTCTAGTTTCATTCTTTTACAAGTGGCTGTCTAGTTTTCCCAGCACCACTTGTTAAAGAGGTTGTCTTTTCTCCATTGTATATTCTTGCCTCCTTTGTCAAAGATAAGATGTCCATAGATGCGTGGATTTATCTCTGGGCTTTCTATTTTGTTCCATTGATCAATATTTCTGTCTTTGTGCCAGTACAAATCTATATTTCTGTCTTGATGACTGTGGCTTTGTAATAAAAACTGAGGTCAGGCAGGTTGATTCCTCCAGTTCCATGCTTCTTTCTCAAGATTGTTTTGGCTATTCAAGGTTTTTTGTATTTCCATACAAATTGTGAAATTATTTGTTCTAGTTCTCTGAAAAATACCATTGGTAGTTTGAGAGGGATTGCACTGAATCTATAGATTGCTTTGGGTAGTATACTCATTTTCACTATATTGATTCTTCCAGTCCATGAACATGGAATATTTCTCCATCTTTTTGTATCCTCTTTGATTTATTTCACCAGTGTTTTATAGTTTTCTATATATATAGGTCTTTTGTTTCTTTAGGTAGATATATTCCTAAGTATTTTATTCTTTTCATTTTGATGGTGAATGGAATTGTTTCATTAATTTCTCTTTCTGTTTTCTCATTGTTAGTGTATCTTATTCTTTTTTTTAAATGGATATTTTTCTTTCCTTTCTTTGAGGATTCTAAATATGTTTAACATCTATTATTTTCACTTCTTATAGAATGAAATCCCCCTATTATTGGTTTGATTGGCTGTCTTTTTAGTATAGTGCTCTGCCAAAAGACTTAATTTTGGTTTTAGGTTCAGAGGATTCATCAGCAAAACACCACTCTGCACTTAAATAATCAAGAAATAAGTATTTATTATACTGATAGCCAGACATTCTGGAATGTGAAGTCAAGTGGGCCTTAGGAAGCATCACGATGAACAAAGCAAGTGGAGGTGATGGAATTCCAGTTGAGCTACTTCAAATCCTAAAAGATGATGCTGTGAAAGTGCTCCACTCAATATGCCAGCAAATTTGGAAAACTCAGCAGTGGCCACAGGACTGGAAAAGGTCAGTTTTCATTCCAATCCCAAAGAAAGGCAATGCCAAAGAATGCTCAAACTACTGCACAATTGCACTCATTTCACACACTAGTATTCTTACCTGGAGAATCCCAGGGACGGAGGAGCCTGGTGGGCTGCCATCTGTGGGGTCGCACAGAGTCAGACACAACTGAGCAACTTAGCAGCTGCAGCAGCACACGCTAGTAAAGTGATGCTCAACATTCTCCAAGCCAGGCTTCAGCAATATGTGAACCGTGAACTTCCAGATGTTCAAGCTGGTTTTAGAAAAGGCAGAGGAATCAGAGATCAAATTGCCCACATCCGCTGGATCATCAAAAAAGCAAGAGAATTCCAGAAAAACATCTATTTCTGCTTTATTGAGTATGCCAAAGCCTTGGACTGTGTGGATCACAACTGGCTATGGAAAACTCTTAAAGAGATGGGAATACCAGACCACCTGACCTACCTCCTGAGAAATCTATATGCAGGTCAGGAAGCAACAGTTAGAACTGGACATGGAACAACAGACTGGTTCCAAATAGGAAAAGGAGTACGTCAAAGCTGTATATTGTCACCCTGCTTATTTAACTTATATGCAGAGTACATCATGAGAAATGCTGGGCTGGATGAAGCATAAGCTGGAATCAAGATTGGCAGGAAAAATATCAATAACCTCAGATAGTCAGATGACACCACCCTTATGGCAGAAAGTGAGTAACTAAAGAGCCTCTTGATAAAAGTGAAAGAGGAGAGTGTAAAAGTTGGCTTAAAGCTCAACATTCAGAAAACTAAGATGGCATCCAGTCCCATCACTTCATGGGATAGATGGGGAAACAGTGGCTGACTTTATTTTGGGGGGCTCCAAAATCACTGCAGGTGGTGACTGCAGCCATGAAATTAAAAGACACTTACTCCTTGGAAGGAAAGTTATGACCAACCTAGACAGCATATTAAAAAGCAGAGACATTACTTTGCCAACAAAATTCTGTCTAGTCAAGGCTATGGTTTTTCCAGTAGTCATCTATGGATGTAAGAGTTGGACTATAAAGAAAGCTGAGTGCCAAAAAATTGATGCTTTTGAACTGTCGTGTTGGAGAAGACTCTTGAGAGTCCCTTGGACTGCACAGAGATCCAACCAATCCATCCTAAAGGAGGTCAGTCCTGAGTGTTCATTGGAAGGACTGAAACTCCAATACTTTGGCCACCTAATGCAAAGAGCTGACTCATTTGAAAAGAGCCTAATGACGAGGAATATTGAGGGCAGGAGGAGAAGGGGATGACAGAGGATGAGATGATTAGATGGCATCACCGACTCAATGGACATGAGTTTCAGTAGGCTCCAGGAGTTGGTGATGAACAGGGAGGCCTGGTGTGCTGCAGCCCATGGAGTTGCAAAGAGTTTGCATGACTGAGCAACTGAACTGAACTGATACTGATAGTAAGTTACATTATAAGGAGAAGCAATGCAGCAAGAAATCAATGTATATACATCATCAAACTGAGGAAACACCTAAAACCAGACTGAAGTAGCTCTGGGAAGTCCCTGGAAGAGTGAGCCGATATCCCAATTGGAAGGTCCCAGGCAGTGTATCCATTCTACAGGTCAGACTTCAGAGTACCATTCAAAGGAGTCCTGCTTTTATCAGAAAGCCACAGGCTGATAATCACTGGATTATGTGCAAATATGCAGTTCTAACTATTATATTAAATGCTTGTATCTGTAGTCATAATTTTCAGAATGCTCATTGATCCCTGGGAACTGACCAGATTCCCATGATCCAGGAAGCTTCATGACTTATTCCCTTCCATATCTGTTGGTTCTCAGGACTCACTTGTGCCATCTCTGCTAGTCAGCAGTTTGGCATCTGATTCCCTTCAAGGTCTTTGTTCAGTCAAAGGCCTACTATGGCCTCTGAAGCCTGAACAAGACTCCTTCTATGAACTTCCTCAATAAGCAATAATTCTTTTGGGGTCTTTTGGAATACCGGCTTGCTGATTCATGCTGAACAGGGTGTGTTGTGTGTGTTGTGTTTGGGATCAGCCCTTTTCTAGAAGTTCTGCAGTTGCTTCCACCCAACTTCCCAGTCCCCACAGTTCAAAATTGGCCTTACCTTGGTGGCCTGGGACTCTCGTCCATGGAGAGCTGAGGATACTGTGCAACCAGCCACCAAGCAGCAGGGATTGTGATCAAGCCCTTGGCTAGAAGGCTAAGTACAAAATAAAATCATAGTCCCAGGCAGTGGTGAGCCAGCTTTTCCCAACCCTTTCCCATAAGTAAGGCCCCCCTGAGCTGATCAGTTTATCTCCCTTCCTAGCAACAGAACTCCTAGAAGCCTCTGCTTATCTCAGGTCTGAGAGCTGGGCAGCACTGGAACCTCCATGTTACTTGCCATGGCATGCCATGTTTCTGCTTTTTCTCTGCTCAACTGAGATGTTTATCTTAGCTGAGATCAGTTTGTCCTTTAAACTAAAAATTATCAGTATATTAATATATAGTTGATATGTATGAATACAGGGCTTCCCTGGCGGCACTAGTGATAAAGAATCCGCCTGGCAATAAAGGAGACTCGGGAGAAGTGGGTTCAATCCCTGGGTTGGGAAGACCCTCTAGAGGAGGGCATTCCAGTATTCTGGATCCTGCTCCAGTACTTAAGCATGGAGAGATCCCATGGACAGAGAAGACTGGCAGGCTATAGTCCATGGGGCTGGCCACAGAGAGTCAGATACAACTGAACGACTGAGTACACACATGTATTAAATACTTAAAATATATTCATTTATATACATATATATGTATGTATGTATTTTCTATCATTTATTTGTGTGTGGTACTGAGGAGGATAATGCATCTTACCCAGAAGTCCCAAGTCACAGCTTCTTACTTTTCTGACTCTGGCTTGTGGCTATGAAGAAGTGTCATTAGCATTTATGCTCATCTTTTGCTGACTGCCTTGCCCACTCCTCCCAGCTTTCTCCACGTGTTTCTCTGGGTGGGTACTGGGTGTCTCACATGTGCTCACATGAGCCGGCTGACTCAAATCTGGCCCCTCTGGCCCTCTTGGAGCTGTCCACTACCCAGCGGCCCTGCTGCACAGCCCTGGGACCTCCCAGTACAAGGGTGATCTCCTGGGTGTCCAAACATTTGAGACCCCCGAGTTCAAACCATACCAAAGCTTCCTGCGTTCCCTGCAAAAGAATTCCCTCCATTCCCTATCTCGTCAGAGAAACTTAGACCAGACTTAAAGGACAGAACTGAAGAATATGCCTGTGCTTCCGTTTCCTTCTTTCCAGGTCTCACCCCCAACCTGTCCACTTTCAGTGTTCTCCTCAATGGCCCTTTGACACAGGTGAAATTGACCTAGGAGAGGCAGCAGTGAGCAGTCCTGAAGAGAGATCTTAGTTCCCTGCCCAGGAATTGAACCTGGGTAGCCTGGATGAAAACCAGGAATCCTAGCTGCTAATCAGTCAAGGATTAGGGGCTAGAAGGAAAGTGGCCCTGGCTCTTTTCCCCATTTGAAAGAGAGAATGAGATAAAAACTGCAAAAGAGGTACAAAGTTTATGATTAGAGACACAGCACAACGTATGGGAGAGCACATACAGACGACTTTTATTTTAGTCAGAAGCTAAGCAGAAATACACACTCAGAGAGAAAGGGTATGGGCATCCTCTCTAAATGAGAAGTACAGTAAAGAGGTGAGCTAATCCCTCATGTAGAACAGTTCTCCCAGGTCTTTGTTTACCTTGGACAATGATCTCATTTCTTTTGCCACACCTGACCTGTGTTAGGACCCTCTCCAAGAAGCATGCACAACTATTTGCTAAGATGGATTACATTGCAGAGGCCGGTGTGGGTATGTCCACACTTATTATGGGGTGGTGTCCCCTCCCTTTTTGACCCCAAGGGGCCTTCCTGCACATGTGCAGACAGGGACGTTTCCCTTGATCTCAGCAGAGAGCTCTGCTTCAGCAGAGCTCAACTTCTGCCACTAGCTTTGTCCTGGGTGGAGTCTCTGGGTGAGAACAAAGCTTCAGCTTTGCTCCACTTGACAAACACCAGCTGTTGGCTCAGTGTGTGCGTGTTAAGTCACTTCAGTCGTGCCTGACTCATTGTGGTTCTATTGACTGTAGCCCACCAGGCTCCTCTGTTTATGGGATTCTCCAGACAAGAATTCTGGAGCAGGTTGCCATGCCCTCGTCCAGGGGCTCATCCCCATCCAGGGGTCGGGCCTGCGTCTCCCTCACTGCAGGCAGATTCTTTACTGCTGAGCCACTGGGGAAGCCCAGGGGCCCATCTATCTCCTGCCTCAGAACCAGCCCATGTGAATGAGTCCCTTAAACACAACCCCACTCTGAATCCCAGGCTGGGCTACCTTCTGCATGTGACTAGAAATAAATATTTGATATTAGCAGTGATTATATTTGAATATTCTTGCCTGGAAAATCCCATGGATGAAGGAACCTGGCAGGCTATAGTCCATAGGGTCACAAAGAGTTGGACACGACTGAGCAACTTCACTTTCTTTCTTTCTTTGGATAGGTAGATTAGAGTGATTTTTTAAAATCTTTTGTGTGCGTGCGTGCGTGCGTGCGTGCGTGTGTGTGTGTGTGTGTGTGTGTGTGTGTGTCTGTATGCTTTTAGGTATTTTTCTAATTCTTTACAATTAATGTTTACAAATTTGTAATCATGAAACAATATTATTGGGGAAAAAGTCTATCCTTCAAAAATGTTTGATAGAAGGAGGACGTCTTTAAAAAGAAAATTTTACAATGTTTATCATCTTCTTTTTATTTTTATTTATTTATTTATTTTTTTATTTATTTATTTTTTATTTATTTATTTATTTTTTTTTTT